>OW285237.1:88151101-88751101 GCA_935421215.2 Melolontha melolontha | reverse complement strand
GTTCTCATTAATGATCGTACCCAGGTATTTGTATTGTCTTACTCTCTCAATGGAAATGAATAACAATCCAGTAAGTTGCAGAATATCGTCAGAAATTTTGAACGGAGGATTTTAAAGTGCATTAATCTTGAAGGACAACATTTTCAACATTTGTTATAGTTTTCAATAAATACCTATTATTTGTTATTTATTTGTATGTATGAAACTGTCAAAATATACGACTTCGTAGGTTAAGTAGTAAATTTTAATTTACGACATACTTCAAAACGTTCTCAGTAAATCACATGCTACTAGATTGACTTTTCAAACACATTATTATAATTAACTTTTAAATTATATACCTACAATATCTAATTATTCATAGACCCTTTTCACGTGAATTGATTCTCATTTAATATAACACAACCCAGTCGGATGTCTTGTTTCTTCACATGTAACGCCCCTTCTTAATTTTGTCTTTCTCAGAATTTGCAATGAGAGTTCGGCTTTTACATTATACGACCATACTTCTTAACCATTTGTAATGGAAAATTTTTACACCCCTACAAGATATAGATTTGTCATTATACTTATGTGTACAATGCACATGAAATATTCATATAGTTAAACATACTAGTGTTTTGTGAAAATATAAGGTGGTTCATTTAGTTTAATAGTAGGTCATCGTAGCTTTAAAAATCGATTTTAGTAGGCGCCTTCTTTAGAGAAGAATTTCTACCGTTCCTTTGTTCGATAACTTAACACATGTTTAAAACCTTTCCTTAAGAGGCAAGTGTTTGTCTCGTAGTTTGAGATTGGCATGATAAATTTAGTCTTTACAGGGTTGCAGTGTATAGTAGTTGTGCGGAAGCGTTTATTTTACTTTACTGTGCCCCATGTGTGACTTTTAATTAGTAGTTTTAACCTACTGATGATGACAACTTAGTTGTCGAAATACGTATTTAGGATACGACTAATAATTGTGGTAAGGGGTTATATACCTTTTTAAATTATTATTTAACCACAGTCTCCATTGAAAGAATTTGTTCAGAATAACATAATAACTGCTAATTGTTTTCATTACTTCTTCTATAGAGCATGTGTGTATATCATAAAATTTCATATTGTATATACATATATCAATTTAAGAATTTGATCCTTAATTCGGTTCTGATTCATGTATTAGTTAGGCTCTGTCCATATGCGCGAAAGCAGTATAAAATCTATGCGCAAAACTAAAATCTGGTACAGAAACATAGTACCGACTACAAGTGACACATCTGCATAATCTGCGGTACAAGTACAGCTCACCGATTTTGATGTGGCCGGTGGGAGAATTGGTACGTGCGTCAAGTAAGGTCAGTGTTAGATAGAGACAGTATTCGGAAAAATGAAATGGAAACTCTTTGTGCGAGTCGTACATTGGGACGTAGTAAGGGATAATAAGGGATGCCAGAGGTTCCCCTACCTATGAATTTCGTGCGCATCTCGAGGGCGGTACTTCTAACCGGCCACATCAAAATCGGTGAGCTGATAAGCTGCTTTTATTTACCGAATAACGGTATTAGTAAGTGGAAAGGCAGATCTAGCGTTTATTTACTAAATAACTTTTATTAGGAACTTTATTTTGAGGTGGAAAGACTGGCCCTTAATCGGCACTTGTGAATAACGGTCATTATGGGGTATTAACTTATATATACTCCTATAATCCTGGCTGGGTAATACCTGTTAATTCTAAGAACTATTAAATCTGCATTTGAAGAGGGGATTTCTCATTAGTTAGGAGGTGTGGGAGGGTTGTTTTAAAAATTTTGTTTATTCTCACTAGTTTCGAGTCAGTGTGCGTCTGTTGTTGAGTTGTTAACAATATTATCTTCAACTACGAATCCCGAAATAACTTTGAGTGAACGAAGAAAAAAGTTATTAGCTATTAATAACTATAAGTATAGTTTCTAAAAGGCTCTGAAAAGTGGTGATAGGTGATGGACTTGTACAAATAGAAAATGCAAATCATTCGCCCTTACTTTGGGTAAAGGTGATAACAATATCACAGTTACAAAGTATATACATACAAGAACATCGCCATAACGCAAATGTGAACGACTTTAACAGTTAAATTATTAATTCTGCCTGCAAAAGAAAAGCCGTAGAGGACCTATTCAAAAAGCCTGCTAAGATTATTCGCAGGGTACTTCAAGAAAATCTGCCATCAACTATCACTACATGTGACATTGCTTGTGTCAGAAGAAACGACATCTCAATATAAAATCGAAGATTCTGAAGTTGGTAGATGGCTGCGAATGACTTTTGAATTGATTTTTTTAAGTCCCGACAGTAAGGTTAAAAACCGCCAAAAGTTTATAGCAAGAATGATAGAATCTTATACAACAAACGAAATTACTCGATTACTATTTATTAAATGTGTTTGTTTTCACTGTGCTTTTAATAAAGACTAATAATTAGTTATATTCAGATTTAATAAAATTAGCATGTATATTCTATTTTGTATGTAAATTGGTAATAAATAATATAATAATTATGTTTCATTAGATAGTTTTACTAGGTACTTAACTACCGAGGAACCTATTTCCCCATAAAGATCAAGTACACCAAAATGACCGGAATCGATTTACATATTACATTTTACCTTCATTACCTTGGAATAGTATATTACATACCGAGCGGGGAAGTGCTCTATTACAGCCGAGAGTCAAGGTAGCTTACCGAGGTGCAAAGCACCGAGGTAAGCTGCAGACGCGAGGCTGGAATGAGTTCTCCCGAGGTATGTATACGATTTTACTCACAATCTACTATTAGTAATTCTATATAAGTTTTATTTTAAATAATAATAATAATAATAATAATACATGAGTATCGGTATTTATTTTTATGATAATTTGATAAACTATTTTAAGGAAGATACTTGTAAAATCGTTGCTAGGCAATGTAATAAGTTTGTTGAATCTGACAGTTAGGTAATTATTTTGCCAGTTACAAAATATAGTACGGCATTTTTAATAATAAAAATCTTTATACGTGTATACTAAGAAATATGTCCGACAATGAACTTGAATGCACCCCACCAGAACTGCGAGTAGCTGCAGAAAAAGCTACTGAAGGCATGATTCCGGAAAAAAGCAGGGAGAGGTACGAGAAGACTTACGAAGCATATAGTAAATGGTGCGTGATTAAGGGTGTACAGCATACCTCTGAAACGGTACTCCTTGCTTATTTTGCTGAATTAAGTAAACAAAATAAAGTTTCCACATTATGGTCAAGGTATTCGATGTTGCGAGCAGTTCTTAATATTAGGCAAAATGTTGATATCAGTAATTATGCAAAATTGCGAGCATACCTAAAAAGTAAGAATGTGGGATACAAAGCTAAAAAGTCAAGCGTTCTGTCCAAAGCAGACATTGATAATTTTCTCAACAACGCTCCGATAGAATATCTTCCTCAAAAGGTAACATTCTAATTTCTTCAGTGCATATTAAATTTATGTTAAATTACATATTTCTTTTAGGTTGCTTTAATTATTGGCATCTCTGGAGCCTGTAGATGCGATGAACTTTTAAAAATGAAAATAAGTGATCTGGATATTTTAGAAAACCGAATTATAATAGTAATTCCTGTAACGAAAACCAACTCCTCCCGTACATTCGTAATCACAAAACCGGAATGGATGAAAGTAATAAAGCAATACTACGACCTTCGCAACAACATTGAATCTGAAAGATTTTTTTTTACAAATGAGGAATGGCAACACGACAGCCTTTTGGGCATAACTCTATCGGAAATTTTCCCAAAAAATAGCAACTTACTTAAAACTGGAAAGCGTTAATGGGTTTACAGGACATTGTTTCAGACGTACTTCAGCGACATTACTGGCAAATACAGGTGGAGACATTCTACAGTTGAAAAGATTAGGGGGGTGGAAATCCAGTACCGTTGCTGAAGGTTATGTGGAGAACTCATTACATGGACAAGTAAAAATTGCTAATATGTTGTCAAATGTAGAACAATCAAGATCGTCGATTTCTAAAAATGAACAGTATAATTTTAAGAAACAACATGGTCTTTCTTTAACAGTTAACAGTAATGATAATTCTAATGTAACCATTAATATTTACAACTCTAAATAGGTTTATTACTGTTTCTTTACTAAATAAATACAGAGTTTGATTCCAATTTATTCTTAAAAACATGTTTTAATGCCAAAATGACAATGATGTCATATTTGTGACTAATGAACTGACACTTGCTAGCTGGGAAAACACTTTTGCGGCTATAGCTGGGAAAGTGAAGTAGGTAAGCAATAAGTCGCTTCCCGACTGTTTCGAAGGGTACAAATCTACAGATTACTAACCGATTGTGAGTAAACTAATTTACATATACCCAATATTATACAACAGTACAATTATTACTTCAACGAGTACTATACTATAGTATCTTAAATACTATAGTATTTGTATTAGTGCATAATTTTACATAAAAACGCATAAAACATACACGTGTATGCATATTTAGAGCAATGATATAAATAATATATGAACTTGTTATTAATCATACTAACAGCGGAAATTATCAATGAATATATACCATGAGCGGCAAATACATTGTTCTAATTCATTAATCATTAAAATTAATTTTTCTTTATAAAAATTCTTAAACACTTAATTAATATGAAAAGCAGTCCTCCCTAGCATTGATAAATTTCTGAAGAGAAATTTTTCCATAAACTGAAGGTATCACCTAACTAGTTGTCTGACATGTCTTTTTCTAAAATAAAAAGACCAATTAACGGGTGTTCAGAAACATTCGAAGTCAAAGTAGTCCTTGAAAATATGAAGTCATGTTTGAGATAGATAGATACATTTACTTAATACAATTTTATAGGTTATCAAATTAGTATCTTCGATATTAGATTCTGACAATTTTTGACAGACAACAGTTGACATTTAATAATTATTACAAATCAGATACTTAAGTAAAGATATACGATTTTTTGTTCAGAGCCCACTTGACTTCGAATGTTTCTGAACACCCGTTACATTCTGTTTGAATCCCATGAAATAACCTATAAATTTTAACTTATTTCCCTTTAAAAAGTATAACGTTTCTGTGTCAGAGAAAAAATGTATTCTCAGGTCTTGTAGAACTTAGCACAGACAATGTTTTATGTACCAGGATATCGGTACTATTATTTGCCTTTATAACTAACTTCTAACTTAAAGTTTTATCTTCCGACAAAAACAATATAATTAATTTTTTCATGAAAAATTATCCATACACAGTGGCCAAGGCTTTCTAAATATATCGGTGTTTCATAGAAATAAATATAGATCTCATTACTTATCACAAGTTTGCTTTATGTTCCGTTTCCAGTGTGGAATCCGATGAAAGATTCTGTACCAAAGAGATTTTGCGAATAAATGAGTCATTCTGTTTTGCCAACACGGACCACATTTTCTAAAGTAATTACCATAGCAGGTTCTCCTATACATTTATCGTATTTATTTCATATAAGAAGCGATGTTAAAAAAAATAAAAAAAGAATTGAAAACTAGATATCTAGTTCCGAATTGGTGGAGACTGTGGCCTGAATTCTGAAACAAAAGGTTGTACCCTAGCCAAAGGCGCTACGTTTAACATTATTTTTCTTTTTCTGATTGTTCTACTAAACATGGCAACTTAGTTGCCGAAATACGTATTTAGAATTTATTGATTTATGTTGTGGTTAGGTATTTTTCTTGTTTTTGCCTGTTTTAGATATTTAGTGTATAATAGTATATTAAAACACAAGTTTCATAAGGTACCATTTTGTCGCACGAGTTCAGTTTAAAGATACTTTTTTATACTATTTTCGTCTATTTTGCATTTTTTATATTAATAAATTAAAATTATTAAATCTGAAAGTTCAGAGTTTGATTTATATTTAAATTATGCAGTTGGTCACATTGTTACTTGATATTTTATTTAAAAATAAAAACATGAGTGACATAGAAACCAATATATCTTGTTATCAATTGTATACAATATACGTTGTTTGTGTAGCATTTTTCTTTTCTATGTATATCATTTCTGTCAAATGTATGTATTTAAATTCTTAATATCAAATGACAGCAATAAGATATTTATTTCTGTTTTCGAACAATGCCAACATTGAAAAATGAAAAAAAGCGTATCGAATTGAAGCTCATTTCGATACTGTTTTGGGTTTCTTAATGAGTTCATTAGGAACGCAAAATAGAAAAATCACGTTTATAACAAAAAGAAGGTCATAATAGTATTAAAGAACAAGTTTTATAAGACATGTTTAAAAGCACGAATTCAAGTGTATAAAACGATTGGCGAAAACGCGAATTTTTTAATGAGTGAGTGCTTTAATATCTTATGAAGCGTGTTTTTTATGTTTTTTGCAATTAGCTTTGTTAATGTATTTTTTTAAGAGAAAATTAGAAAAAAATTGATAATTTATGTAAATTTAATGGCAGTTGGTAACGTCCGCATATATTTAGAATAAAATTCAAATTTTTTAATTTAGTTGCCTCTGGTTGACTTAAATTAACTAAAATCAAAGAATATTAGTTTCTCTTAATAGTAAAATATTTTACTCACGATCGGTTAATAAACTGTATATTTCTAACCTTTCAACCGGTTAGAAAACGTGCTATTACATACCGAGATAGGTAATAGTATATTACATATCGAAGCGGAAAATAGTTCATTACCGTCGAGAGATTAGAAAGTTCACCGAGACGCGCAGCGTCGAGGTGAACTTAATCTCGAGAAGTACCATATAATAAAATGTTTATTAATTGTCAATTTAATCATAACCTTAAATTATCACTATGACTACTGATTTATAGACATAGTGTGACCAACTTAAAACTGAATTTGCCAAATGTTCCATGCTTTATTGAATTAAAAAAAGCACTTTAATAGGTCTCTTAGCAACGCTAGTTGCAAAAAATAATTCATACAGAGAATTTCATGTAACTTGCAATATATGAATGTAGTGACCATAGATTCGAAAATACTATGCACTTGCACTGTCCCACATAAAATGCAATATGTAATAGTTATCAATATCAATGTTATCATCGATATGATATCTATCTTTCATGGTTGTTTTGTCAAATTATTGACAGTAAAGCCTATTTAATTCAATGTAGTGTTTTAGGATTAAAACTACATTTCCGATAAATATCGTTTATTGAATTGAATCCCGAAAGATACCATGTCACTAACTGAGTTCTCTCTTCCTTTGTGTATATCATTTAAGATTGATACTAAGCTAATATTGAAATAGAAATACTGCTACTTTTGACTTAACTAATGTCAAATTATATTGATATGTTGCATTTTACGTGAGACAATGTAAGAATGTATTACCTAGTTTCTATGGAAATAAAAAACCTATACATGTTTGTATATTGCATCTTAAGTGAAATTCTCTGTATACATTAATATTTAAATTTTCCAAGCAATCCAGTGTTGCAGAAGTTGCCTTGCTCACTCGTAGACTCGTTACGTTCATTTTCGCAATCGCAGAGGCTAGTATTTGCTAGTTTCCATTTATGCAGCATTGGGTTGGACATACCGTGGCTTATGCGGAACCTATTTAATTGTGACCATTGCGTACGCGAGAGGACGTCCAACAGAGATTCTGAAGGTCTAGAAATTAAGTCTTTGTTCCTCAATTCAGGGTGTCGTTTGAGAAGACCTATCGAATAATCACTGACGTTGATGGGGTGCTGAACATCCGTATCCAGCCAAATTGATCTCCTAGATTTCAGTCGGGTCCTGGTGACACTCTTCAAATCATCATGTATAGGAAGATCAATGTTGTTAGTAATCTTAGCCCATTCATTCTGTGATGCAGCGAGAGGTTTGATATCCGGCGGGGCAATGTTAGAAAGAATCGGTAACCAGTGACTAACAGTCCCAGTGACGACCCTCATTGTATCGTTAAGTTGTACTGTCGTGTTCAAAAAAAAAATGGGCCATGTCTTATTGCGATTTTGGCTTAATTTACATATATTAAGTAGTACTTGCTTTAACCTCCTAAATTACTATAGCGATGAACTGTCATTGTATGCTTTTAATATTATTTTTGTCAAAATTATAACGAACGAACGAATTGTATGCTTTAGTACTATTTTTGTCAAAGTTATAATATAATTTTTATAACTTTAGTAAGGATTATGGTTAGTTTAATAGACAAAGCAAGGATCTGCACGAAAGTAGAGAAGGTTGGTCGAAAAGACGTGTCGAAGAAGATATCGGTATTAGCAAGACCACCGTGTGTAATTTTGAGTAGAAAAATTGGTTCAGGTCCATTACTTAAATTACTAATAATCCATTTCTAAGTATAATCACTGCTATTATTCTGGGAGTCGTAGGACGAAATAATGGACTATATTCCTTTTCCGCAGCAAGTAAAACACTCCTTTTAAATGCTAGCAAAGAACAAAGAATGGGATTTTGTTTATAATATATTGGCAATACTATATAGGATAAAATAATTTTTAGTGATGAAAAATTTTTCATAACTATCATCATAAATCGGACGAATTAAAGTGTATAGGTCCAGACGTGCAAGACATAATAGTATGTACGGTAATGCTATGAGAACAAACCCCCGTTTCTCTGTGAATATGTGGGGTGGAAGTCAGCACGTGGCCTGGGTGTCTCGTGAAACAATGAGGGAAGATTGAATACTGTTCAATAAGTTAAGATTATGGAAAACATTATGCTACCTTCAGTTACGGAGTTATACCCTGAATTTTATTTCATTTCTCAACAAGATAATTGTCCAGTCCATGTAGCTAATACTACTATGAAATGGTTCCGTATCAACAATATTCAGGTCTATAATTTTCCATGTTGTAGCGCGAATATGAATCCATCTCAAAATGTATGGGAACATGCAATTTCACAATAAACAGCAACTATTGGATGCCGTTCTTGAAGTTTGGGAGGAACTATCGCAAGAATTTATCATAAACTATGTTACATCGATGCCTAGTAGAATTGACACTGTTATTAATGCAGGAGGTGCAGCAAAATATTAATTTTCCTATTGCAATAAATGTTTCAACACATGTCGTTGTTTACATTAACTATTAAATTCAAGATTGAAACTAACAGTTGCGTGTCTTTCAATTTATATTTATAATGCATAACATTAGATGCCAAAAATTCACGATTTTATTGTCAAGTGATAAATAGAATATGATCAATCGAAATGTCAAACCATACATCTTTACTATCCAAATCTGTAAAATTTGATATGTTTATAACTAACTTTATAAGTACTAATCACAATAAGTAAAAAAAGTGGCCCGTTTTTATTGAACACGACAGTATAGGGTGAAAGCTTCGATACCAGACAGCAGCACAGTATTCAGCAGAAGAGTAAATGTAACAAACTACGATTCTGTGAAGCCAACCACACCTACTATAGGCAGACACCCGTCACGGTGCTCCATCTCTAAATGCCAGAAGTAGTCGTTAAATACGCATCCATAATACTTCAAGTTAATTTTAAAATCATAATAGACCATAACGTGGTAATTTTCTCATTCCAACTGCATGAGTTAAATATCTAATCGTATCTCAAAGCTGCTAAAATACAATTGGCGGTGTGGAACATCTGCTCGTGTATTTAGGAATCATCGATTTCCACCACATATGCAATGAATAATTCTTACAGTCAGTACGGTTGTCAAATCCGAATAGTTATCACTCATAAAATATGGAAGGATTTTTTTCTTTTATGTGAAAACTACGAGAACATGTTAGCTTTAAAATTTTGTCTCAATCCAAATTTATAATTCTTGCTTGTTTCTGCAGCATTCTTGTCTAAATACATGATTTCTTTTTAAGTGATGATGTCAGTTTCTTTAATAGTAACATTTGTACATTTAGTAATTCTCAAAATAACTGAATAAATATTTTATCACCTGCCAATAAGGTGTACTTGTATTTCAGCATTTAAAATTTAATTGTTGTTAAGTTGGATAAACAAATTTATGAAGCATGGAATTAACTCCATTGAGTATATATACTGTCGTGAGCAAAAAAAACGGGACAGTGTCAAAATCGTAATGTCAATTTCCTTTATTTTTTAGCGTTGTAATTTTAACATTTGATTAACTTTCAAACTCTACGTCAAATTATAAATCATAGTTGATAATTCAAAATTGAAAAGGCCGCATTTTTCGAAAAATGATAAAGCTAGACTTGTTACTAGTTTGAAAAATGGGAAATCATTAAGAAGTGTATCGGTTCAATTTAATGTTGGTAAAAGTTCAGCCGCAAGAATATATAAAAAAAAAATGGAGGGAAGAGGATAATTTAAATCGGAAAATAATTTCAGCACGTAACAAAATTTCGAATACGCAGGAAGACGAAACATTAGTTACTGAGATTAGGCACAACCCTTTCAAAACATTAAAGGAAGCTATAAGAACAACACAATTTCCTGTCTCATCATGTAACACAATGGTTACAAGAGAATGAAATTTAAACTTGAGATATCCAGCCCTACAGTCCTTATATAAATCTCATTGAAAATGTATGGGGATTAATGAAATAGAGCTTCTACCCAGGAAGAATTTTGGGAGATTGTTCATAATGCTTGGCATCAAATTTCTATAAATTTTGTACAAAATATTGTCGCTTCAATGTCTACAAGATTAGATGCAGTTAATAATAACGGTGAAATGACAAAATACTAATTATTTTAATTTAATAAATAATCTTTCTCTATCGTTTTTAGTAATTTATATTTACATTTATTTTAAAAATGTTTAATAAATGTCAATAAGACACACATTTTTGACAATTCCTGACTTACTATTATGAGTAAAGATAGCCACTTAAGTAGTCACAATTTAAACCCACGCAGAAACAGTGTCCCGTTTTTTTTGCTCACGACAGTAGTTTTTTAACGTACCTTCTAAAAGTTTTACTTTTTTTACTATCAAATTTATTCAAACACTTATAAACTATCATAAAGTACAACTTAATACTTTATGATATCTTAAGTGCATATGGGGCACTTACATCTTTATCGATATTTTAAGCTATTTCTTTTCAATTCTAACGATATCGTACTCTGCGAACTGCCATATCGGCGAGCCAGACTTCTCATTTACATCCCAACTTGTTTTTTTTTGCACATCTCAACAGCCTTTCTGCCCTCTGTACGGTAAATACCCGGGGTCTTACACTTTTCATTCTCTAACACTCGGAATATTTCAACATTGGGCACCCGCCCAATCAAGTTGTAGATACTTTTTCGGAGTTCTAATTTATATGACATTGTAAAGCAACAACTTCAACTACTAACTGTCAACTTACAGTAAACAATGTAAGCAAACTTTTATTACTAAAGGCAACTTGATATTATTTCATTTTATTTAATTTTAATTTCATTTAATTCTGTGCCAAAACTTTTAGGACATACATTAATTCAATTTACATAGACAGGCTGATTTATTTTCGACCCTCACCATGAGGATCTTGCTTATTATTGAAGATAGGTGAAGAGGGTAGGTTTAAATTTGGCAAAGTTGCTAAATTTTGTGTTTGTTATGAACCCGAAGAGAAAATGGACCTGTATCATACGACGTTCGAGATCTTTTCTTTATCAGGTTTATTTAGGATTGCAGAGGAAAACTAAAAACACATTCTCGATGCCATTTTTGATATACTATCTAATGGTAAACTCGAAATTTCCATATGACATTTCGGTCCTATCTGGTCATCATCAACTTTCCTATTTCTTAGTGGCACTATGTCGGATTTTGACACCGCTAGAAAGTTTTTTTTTTCCGATTTCAACCATGTATGACATGTTGGCACAAATTTTTGTATTACCAAACCGTGTGATGTTTTGAACAGGAATATAAATGAAAATCAACGGCGTATTTTACAAATGGAAAATTAAAGGTGTGTTTTTTGCAAAGTCTATATAAATCTTACATTTTCTAGATAAATAATAACGTGAAGTGGCGTCAGAATTAAATTTGCCCCAAACTCTAGTATGGAGAACTTTACAACGAAATAAGTTTCGCATAAACACCAGTTATTTTGTACTTTGTAAATGTGAATTTTTAGATTATAACAAGTGTTCATTTGAAAAGCATGTGATTTACTGAGAACATTTTGAAGAATGTCGTAAATTAAAATTTACTACTTAACCTAAGTCGTATATTTTGACAGTTTCATACATACAAATAAATAACAAATAATAGGTATTTATTGAAAACTATAACAAATGTTGAAAATGTTGTCCTTCAAGATCAATGCATTTTAAAATCCTCCGTTCAAAATTTCTGATGATATTCTGCAGCATTACTGGATTGATATTAATTTCGATGCATTTCTGTTCGATTCTCTGTAGCATATCATTCAAATTCAATATAGGTGTTCGAAATATGTTATTTTTTAGATAAGGCCACAAAAAGAAGTCGCAAGGTGTTAAATCGCATGAACGTGCAGGCCAGGTAATTTCAGTATTTCGACTAATTATACCCTCATCAAAAAATTATCTTAAATAATGCAAAGATTCTGCAGTACAGTGACAAGGTGCACCGTCTTGTTGGAAATATGCATTTTGTTGACTCAAATGTCGAACAGATGTTTGTGGTTCATTTTCCATTATTTCTTCAACACGATTGACAACTTGAGGTGTACGTTTCTTAACTGCTCCGCTGCCTGATTTTCTTAAGAGACTACCAGTTTCCGAAAAAAGTTTTAAAGTTCTATCCAAAGTATTCTTAAATTGTATATAATATATTACAAAATGTGGAAACTCAACTTGAAATTCTACCATGCAATCTTGAACAGAATAAACCCATGAACAAGCAATTCTATTACCACTTCGAAAGTAAGCCTGGACTAAAAAAAATTTATGTTCTAAAGTGAAAGCCATTTTAAAACTGAGAAGCAATTTATTTAAACCAGAATCGACGCACGATTATTTTATGCACTAACTGATATTTGTGATTAACATTATCAAATGTCATCTGGATTTACGTTTACGGAACAACAAACACATACTAATATATTTGCGACTTATTCTATCAAAATTTCAAAGTAACCTAGATTGACTTTTCAAATGAACACTTGTTATTTGCCAATAGGTTATAAAGTGTCGTTGAAATTGTCACTATTTTATTTGAAATCAAATAAACTTATTTATTGCTTATTATTTACTAAAACAAATTTATAAAACCGTTATTAGGTAAATAAAACACAACCAACAATATTGATTTAATATATTTTATAAAGAAATGTAGATAACGATTAATATTTTGTCATTGCTCCATTAGCTTCTAAAAGGGTCCCTCCAATAATTTTCATTCCTCCAAAGTGTTTTCGATAGCCGTGCACAAGTCTGTCGTTTTGGGGTCGGATGTTTCGTTTATAAATTTTTTTGACTAATAACCCCAAACGTTCTCTTTCGAGTTTAGGACTGCGCGAATGCGAAGGCAATAACTCGATATTATTCATCCCAAGCCACTACATTATCATCTTAGCTGTACGAACGGGGCAGTTATCTTTTTGGAAGATGAAGTTATTGGGAAATATTTGGTCCACTGAAGGAAGTATAACGTTTTTCAGTATATCAAGATAAACTTGCCCGATAAAGATAATTTAAGAAAAATAGGATATGCGATTGCTTCTGTCTATCAATATAATTTTCCTAGCACTTGTCGAGTTTTTCAAATTGGAACGTCAAACTCTACGACGTAGCTTCATTTTTATAAATGGTCGAATTTTTTCTACGTCCCGAAACTTCATTTCTTCTTACACTTCCTTCATGTCCCCATCTTCTCTTCAATTTCATTACTGTACTTGTATTAATACCATAATGATTTGCTACCTTTTTTATAGACCATCTTTCCTCTAATTTAGAAAGTATTAAAACTTTTTCATTTTCCGGTAATTTTGGCATTTTAGTTGTTTGACACTGACAAATAATAAGTCAGAACAAGTCTAAACCAACTTAATAACGGGTGTTCAGAAACATTCGAAGTCAAAGTAGTCCTTGAAAATATGAAGTCATGTCTGAGATAGATTGATACATTTACTTAATACAATTTTATAGGTTATCAAATTAGTATCTTCGATACTAGATTCTGACAATTTTTGACAGACAACAATTGACATTTAATAATTATTACAAATCAGATACTTTAGTAAAGATATACGATTTTTTTTTTTAAACCCACTAGACTTCGAATGTTTCTGAACAACCGTTATATCGAAAAATAGGTACCTGATTTGACTGCATACCACCGTATATTTTGAATACAATATACTTCATAATATTTATTGAAAGCCTAGCCTTAATATAAATTAAAACTTCCATCCTTTGGGCTTTTGCTAGGTTTTGATAACTTGTAAATATCTATATTATATTTCTCGAACTTTTATTTGTATCGAAACTGGAAATTATCAGCCATATATGACATTTCCAAAGGTGGCTGGCTATATGTGCCAAACTCCGAAATTATCGGTCACATTTGACATTCCCCAAAGCTGTTATTTAAAAACAAAAAGAAACTATACGTCTGACACCAATACTAAAATTTATATTTTTACCAAACCGAAGCAATGCCTTTCAGAATTTTTACAGAAAACAATTTAGTCCGACTTTAGCGAATTTATACATGTGCCGCTTTATATGACTTATATCTCATGGAAAAAGTACAATATCGTACACATATTACTGCATAATTAAGGTTAAGGACACCGCGTGTCCATAATGTCTGAGATAAAAATTTATTTACATAACTTTTTTATTATTTATGTGTTCGTACTTTCCGCTTAATTATTATTAACGAGTTATTTTTACTTTAATCTTCGGAATGTATGTACTTGTAACTTACGCCCATTTTTAATTCTCCACGTGTCTATCTAAAACTCGATTATTAATCCGTATGAATACTGTTAAACTAGAAATGATCAAACAGCGGTAATATTGTTTTAAGAATAACAAATTTATATCTTAACTACAAACGAAGATATTTAAATACGTAAAGACTGTTCACGAAAAAATGATCAACAAAAATTAAAAATAGTAAGCAACTGAAGACTAAATATAACTTTACTTTTAACAAATACCCAATTAAGCAACTTTTAAACCAAAAACATAATACCGTAAGAAACTAATCTTGGGAAAATTCGTAATTTTTCTTTTTACTCCACGCAACAATACATCTTCAACACTCATCGTTTTACTCGCTATATTCGATATCTGTTTAAAAATTTGTTTCATCCGGTATACCTTTTTGACTTCTTCAATGTGCATTTAATAATTGCCCAACATTCTTCGATGAAACGTAATTTCGGACAATTTGAGAGATTGGCAACTTTTGGTACAATTTCAACGTTATCAAACAAATAAACAAAACATCACTGAAACTTGGTTACTGTCAATTAATGGTAAGAGTATTTTTTCAAACACTCTTTAATGTGTATTTGTTTATTAATTGTACCGGTAGTAACAATTGTCATATTTTTAGGCCGCAAAAGCAAATTACCTCCCATTTGAGTTGAGAAACGATAATACACTAAATTTATCCAGTTTTTTTAGTTTTAAAGTAACTATCTACTATCACTAAGACACTATCTACTGAATTATATGGTCTGAAATCAAAATTCACAGCAATAATTCGAGGTGTACCACAGGGGCCAATACTTGGTTCGCTATTATTCGTAATATACATGGATGATCTAGAAGTAAATCTGTCGACTTGAGGAAATTGCTTTATGCCGATGATACTACCGTTCTGATTATTGGTATCAACAGAAGAGATAGTGAGAAACACGGATATTGTCAACGGAGAAGCAGAAAATTTGGAATACCGCTAACGAGTTGAAAGTTAACCTTAATAAAACTCAGCATATAAACTGTACAGTACATCATAGCAAAGAAAACACTTCAGTGAAATTTTTAGGTTTAAACATCGATAATAAGTTTAACAGAAGTAAGAATACAGCACAAGTAACACAGAAGCTAACAGGTGTAGTATATAGCGTACGTCGAATGAAAACTATCGCCACTCATTATGCGGCCAAAACGATCTATTATAGTAATTTTCATAGTGCGGCAACATATGGGATCCAGACAGAAGCAGACATATATTGTTGAAGAAACGAGCAATGTGAGCTTTCTGCAACTTGAAACACAAAGAATCGTGTACAAACGCATTTACAGAAGAACTAATATTAACCCTTCCTTCATTGTATACCGGGATTTTCTTTTGTCATTACTAGAGCAGACCAATTTCCGTGCGCGTCATGTGCGCCGATGTGAGGATGATTGTATTGCATAGAACTAATAAAAAGCATTCAGTATGTGTTTGGTACTTGCTTGGACTGAATGTAAGTGTAAGCATACGTAATAAAATGTCGTCGACACACATCGAGATACATATCGAGAAAACGACCGTTGTCAGCAGAAGTGAATAAGTTTATTATGGATAGTGTGCAATACATATCTAATGTGTTGGTCAAAAATACATGGTAAAGAACACGTAAGCAGTTCGAAGCACAATAATAACAAAATTAATCGAAGCTTAAAACGGTAAGTGTTTTTTAAATCCTCTGTCGAGCACACAATCACTGATTTCATACATTTTCCATTTTATTTATAGGTACATACAACGCTGCTATAATATGCACTTCTTATTTTTCGTGTGTTTATGCATATTACTTTAATAGCAGAAAACCAAATGTATATTTAATTATTTCTGATAGAATAAATGTCTCTACTTCTATACTTATATCGGTAACAAGCTCATGTTGCGTCCCTATTCTATCGCATATTCTAATATATTACGAATTACACTCCCATGCCGGCGCTCATGGCGCGCACGGAAATTGGTCTGCTCTAGTCATTAAACATAGGTATAATGCATTGACTGACTTATTTTCATTTCCAGTTACACATAGGAATAAATATATGGTGGCGTAGGCAACCAGTTATACACCAGTCACATTTTCTAACTGTCAAAAATTTATGTTTTTCGTTCATACTTAAATCAAATACATTTTATTGAAAAATACATAATTTAAAACAGTTAATTATCTCAACAAGCGCATAACTTATGCGAAGACAATTTTAAATATTTATAACAAATTCAATGAAGATGGATAGTATTTCTTTAAGGTTGAAATATCTATATCTAAGATAGTAAAATTAGTGTATTAAAAAAGGTAGAAAATAACGAGCCATCGAAAAAATTCATAATTGGAGTAGACTGTGAAATTGGGTTGATACTTTAACCACTTCCACATAATGACACATTACTTGATGCTTGACAGTTTCATTTGGTTTATAAAAAAAAGGTTATGGCTTTGAAATGATACTACAACATAAAAGAAAACAAATAATTTATTTAATATCGAAATCATAATCAAAATTTACATATAGCTACAGAAGTTGTTGAAAATGTTGTCCATTTACATCTAAACACAATTTTCTTAATAAGAGTTTTGAAAAATTTGACACAAACTTATAGTTTCAATGTCAAATAATAGATGTCATTATGTGGAAGTGGTTAAAGTATCAACCCAATTTCACAGTCTATTCCAATTATGAATTTTTTCGATGGCTCGTTATAACAAAAATTCTTGTAGGTAATAAATATGTTCTATTTCTTTAATAATCACAATAACATTTGGACTGTACAATTATTTGACAGCATCACTACTGGAATTAAAGATTGTGGGAGGAAAGCAAGGCTATTTTCATATGAAGGAGGATCAGTTACTAGAGTAGCAACTGCTTGAGAACCTCGATTTAAAGAGAAAGTTTTCGTTGTACGGAAAATGCCACCTAGATAGAATTTTCTAGATCAAGAAATGTTTAATATTATGAAGAAAGTAGATCTTGAAAATAAAGAATAAATATCTGTAATCGAAACAGACATTAGTCCCATCAAAAGTCACTTTCATTATTTGGATTTTTGCAAGAAAGAATAAGAGAAAGTAAAATAAATTACAGCCGATGTAATAATAACTATAGGGCAATACTTCGAAGGGCCAAATTCAAATCAGGTGGTAGATCCTCTTTTATTTTGGAAGGCAAATTTTAAGAAGAAAGGGTAAATAGATTTTTTATTTGGATTTTCTTTTAGGTAACAGGAATGGAGCTGAAACCTTTAAAACAATGTGCTAGGAAATACTTCTGTATTCGAGCGAGTTCAGCAGAAAGTGAGAGTGTATAGTATAGCTCGTTTAATAATAGAGCAAAGGTGTGCAAGACTAAAACCGAAAAATCTGAATATAATATTGTCCCTAAATAAAAATATTAATAGTAAACTAGGTATTTATTTTATTAAAATTACACCCAACCTTATCCTATTAACTAAAGATATAACTCAATGAGTTTCATCTTACTATACTTTCTAACTATTAAAGATATGAATGTTTAAGCATTCAAAGGGAAATTATTTAGATTGCCATACAAAATGTACATGAAACTCTTTAAATCTATTTCAAAACCTAAAATTTATAGCGAAAGTATTCTAGAATCTAGTTTGGCAATAATACTTATACTGGCAACAGTGGGTAATACTAAAGAAAATAAAGCCACATGCTACCACGTGTTACAGATCTATTTTAATGTAAATAAAATAACTATTATGTAAATCCGCTACCCTTAGTTCAAGGGATCTACTATTTTTTTTTGTACTGAAAAATTAAACATGAAACATTTTAAATCTATTACGAAGCTGTTAAAATTTATATAAGTATAATAGAATCTAGTTCGGCAATAATACTTGTACTGTCAACAGTGAACAATAGAGAGCAAAATAAAGCCACGAAGAATTAGGTTATGCTTTTAGAAAAAAAAGTGCGAAATCTCAGGTTTGAATGAAGAAATTATTTTATTCTAACGATTAATTAAGACAAACAAAACAACACTAATGTCATAGCAAGTTTTCGAAGTGTCCTCCTTGTCTTTCAAGGCAATAAGCAAGGCGATCTTGAAAGCAACGCAGAGTATTCCGAATAAATTCCGGATTTATTCCATCACATGCAGTAAGTATACGTTTTTTCAGTTCATCCAAGTAATGAATTTGCAAGTTATTATAAATTTTGCTTTTTAGGTAACCCCAAAGAAAGAAATCATTTGGAGATAAATCAGCTGATCTTGGGGGCCATGGTATGGAGCCAAACCTGCCAATTCACCGTCTTTGAAATGTGTTACTTAAAACATTTCTGATGGCATAAGTAGAATGTGCCAGAGCCCCATCCATTTGGAACTAAAGTTGATCAACATTTAGTATCTCAATTGTTGGAATGATATAGTTTCGTAAGAGATTTAAATATTTTTCTGCTGTGAGGTTACCGTCAATAAAAGCTTTTTAAAACAGTGTTTCAGCACGATATATAATATGTTTTTTATCATTATTTTATGTGTACACATTCATGCGTCCGCATCGGTTATGCTCACTCATGAAAGTCACGAACATAAATGATGCGAGTACGTAAACGTTACTGAACGCTCGCCTTGATACGCCCGCTAGGCCCCTCCACGTTGTTCTCCACACTGCACTGCCCCTCTTTGCCGACTCTAGTCATATTTGATCTCATGGTATCTAATATGTCAAATCTGTAAAATCTAAAGTCAGCTTACATTAATAAATAATCCTAAAAAATAAGCTTGACATTAAAGTGTACGGATTTTTTTTGCAAGCCAGTGTACATGCCCTTAATAGGTCGACAAAATTACAAATGCCATAATAATGTCAACCTGTGCCCCTATTAATTTTTATTTTTCACAAATCTATCACACAATTAAACCAGTAAGTATTTAATATTTGTGGTTTCATTTTATACAAAATTGGTATTTACTGTAAATAGGAAGATAAATTGAAACACCTTTTTAGAGAAACATTTTTATTGTTGTGTCAGATCTATAGGACCAAAATATTTGTATAAATATGCATATTTAGTTATTCACGTTTATTCTATTTTCATATTTTTAATAATTTCGTATTAAATTTTCAAAATCATACATGCGAGAATGACTTGACGAGAGAGTGACGTTTCAATGAAATATTTATTTTATGGTAAAAATTGTATTTTATTTTTCAACATAATTTCCATCTAATTCCATACACTTAGCCCACCGACTTACTAATTTTTTAAAACATCTGAAGAGTAATTGTTCGGAACAAAATAGGCACTCCATTTCGTCATTTATCACCAAGCCATTTTCGCAGGTTGGGGTTCAAAAAAAATCGCCCGAAGCCACATCTGGTGAATTTGTTGGGTGAGACAACAATTCGTAACCTAATTCGATAAATTTAGCGGTTGACATAGCGAATAAATGAGAAGGCGCGTTATTTTGATGAAACAAAACCTTTTCTGAATAAATACAGTTCTTCAATTCAGCATCAAACGTGTCAATTCATCAACATCTTTGGAATCTTTAAAATGGCGACCATAACCTTCTTGGACAAAAAAAAAACGATTTTTGCCTTCTTCGGAGCACGTATTTTTGTTTTTGGGATGTAGTGATGTATTCAGGTTTCATATATGGTGACATACCGATGAAAAAATTCTTTTGGATTTTGTTTGAACTTAACCATGAGGAAATACGGCACCCATGTTATGGCTAGCTTTTTCATTAAATGTCGATGTAAACTATAGCGCGCCTGTTCGGTTGAAATGTTTATGGTATTAACTTTCTCAAACGTCGGTTGCTCTTTACAATAGTATGGACTCTTAAGTTCTAGAGAAGGTACTGTAAATGAAAGCATACAAATCATTCCACGTCAAGAAACAGATTCCTCATAATATTTATGTAACTTTTATCAGACATTTTAACACGTTGACTATACATGAATGGCAGTATTGTTTCCGTTTGGGTCCCATCGTTCATATATGAATGACGGGACCCAATGAGTAGAGGCCGGCATTGAAATATTAACGACGTTAACGGTTAATAACTATAAAGCGTTATGGTGCCGTTTGTGAAGAACACACTGATGTACGTGGTTTGGCGAGATTGCTACAGGTACTGTTTTTACAGTGGTTTAAAGCAGCTAAATTATAAACAGAAAAACGTCTACTTCAAACCACTTTTATTTTGTCAGTTCTTTCACGAAAAAACATCTTTGGTTGAAGAAATGAGAAATAAAAAGATTATAAATAAGAAGCTTACGTGTAATAAAATAGCCACTTATTTAAAAAAAAAAAAAAAAAAACTAACAAAACAAAGGTAAAACACTTTACGCACAACAGAACAAACAAGTAAGTATCTTATTTTCTAATTAAAACCAAACACTGAGAAGAACAAAAGTGAAATCTTAAACCAAAACAATATAATCTTTTGTTGCACAAAATTTATTTGTGCAACAAGTTGAAACAGCCTAAACACAGCTGAGGTTTAGTCGGACACTCATCACAATATGTAAACACCATTTTTGCATGTTTTTTGGCTTCTTCGTGACCACTTTCTTGTTGGTATCTTACAGAACACTTCGAACATTTTCGGCTTAACTTTTTACCATTCTAGTCAACTCTCGTTATCAAATGATGATGCGTTTGATTATTTGTTTTCTTTCGCTCGGTCGGTCGAACCTGTGTTTGAATGAAAATAAGCACGTATTTCATAATTCCTAACATATTTTTGTGCCACTCATATATGAATAACATGGCCTACTGCGTGAAAAACCAGTACGCTTTTATTATGGGGGCACGTCATTCATATAGGCATGACAACAAAATATCTCAAAAAATCTCAAACAAAACGTCAAAAACATTACAGATAGCCTTAACACGTAATAATATGAACTTATACGTCAAATGCTAAAGTTTGATAACTTGCCCCCCTAAACGACTTAACCTACAATCCCGTGTCAGTTAACGTGTTAATAGTCTTTCTACGTAAAGATATTTCTTCTTTACGTGAACGTGAGAAACCACAAACAGCTTGATTTAAACGATTGTAAAAGCTTATCTGTCTGACAGATTTGAGCTACATTTTTATTGTAAGCTTCTAAAATATGGCGGCTGAAGTCAGAAATACACTCATCATGGTGCAAGTGTTGCTAACTTTTGAAAAATCACTCTCCCGTCAAATCACCCTTATAAAAGGTGACTCAAAATTAAATTCGATTTTAAAAATAAAATACTGTCGTGTTCAATAAAAACGGGCCACTTTTTTTTACTTATTGTGTTTAGTACTTATGAAGTTAATTATAGATATATCAAATTTTACAGATCTGGATAGCGAAGATGTATGGTTTGACATTTCGGTTGATCATATTCTATTTTTCACTTGACAATAAAATCGTGAATTTTTGACATCTAATGTTATGCATTATAAATATAAATTGAAAGACATGGAACTGTTAGTTTCAATCTTGAATTTAATAGTTAATGTAAAAAACAACATGTGTTAAAGCATTTATTGCAATAGGAAAATTAAAATTTAATTAATATTTTGTAACTGCACCTCCTGCATTAATAACGGCCTCAATTCTACTAGGCATCGATGTAACATAGTAAACATAGTTTATTATAAATTCTTGTGATAGTTCCTCCCAAACTTCAAGAACGGCATCCAATAGTTGCTGTTTATTGTGAAATTGCATTTTAGATATTTCTAATCATTAAACCCCATACATTTTGAATCGGATTCATATCCGCTCTATAACATGAAAAATTAAGACTTGAATATTTTTGATACGGAACCATTCCATAGTAGTATTAGCTACATGGACTGGGCAGTTATCTTGTTGAAAAATGAAATATAATTCGGGGTATAACACCGTAACCGAAGGTAGCATAATGTTAACTTATTGAACACTATTCAATCTACCCTCATTGCTTCACGAGACACCCAGCCACGTGCTGACATCCATCCCCACATATTCACAGAGAAACGGGGGTTTGTTCTAATAGCATTACCGTACATACTATTATATCTTGCGCGTCTTGACCTATACACTTTAATTCGTCCGTTACATGATAGTTATAAAAATTTTTTCATTTTTTCAAAAATAGTACTAAAGCATACAATGACAGTTCGTTATAATTTTGACAAAAACAATATTAAAACCATACATTGACAGTTCATTGCTATTGTAATTTAGGAGGTTAAAGCAAGTACTAATTAATACATGTAAATTAAGCCAAAATCGCAATAAGACATAGCCCAATTTCTTTAACCCGACAGTAGCTCATAGGTTTTTAAACGTTTTAATAAATTGAACTTGAATTGACATCTAAACGATGTCGTGCATTTAGAATAACGCGTTGACACAGTGCTACATGTATGGCGGTAATTTATTCCCGTATTCGGTCTTTAAGTTCATTTACATTCGCCGTAGGATTTTCATGCACTTTACTTTTAAGACCCCACAAGAAAAAATCTAGTTGTGTCAAATCACAGCTTCTTGCAGGCCAGTCAATGTCCCCTCTACGCGAAATTAATTTTTCAGGGAAAAACATTGTGGCGCCATCCTGCTGGGTGTGCGATTATCATCATCCATGTGTGATTATCAAACCCTTCAAATGCTTGTAATGCTGGTCCTACAAAATTGCGGATCATCGAAGAATATCGTTGGGCATTTACCATGATTGATTGTCCTTGATTATTCTCAAAAAAATATAGATCAATAATGTCTCTGGAAGACATTGCTGCCCATACAGTTACTACATACAGTACCAGTCTAAATCAAAATATGCTTCGTCACTAAAAAGAATATTATCAAAATTATTGAACTCTTGCATCAAAATACCAAATTAAGACGGTTACGGTGATAATCATTCTTCAAAGTTTGAACCAACTGGAATTTATAAGTATGGTAATGTAAATTCTTTTCGATGTTGATTTCATGTCTAACAGATTTTCTGCGGCCACGGGGCTTAGAACAAACCGTGGAACCACTTACTTGAAATTTGCGTATCCATTGCTTAATTAAATTAGCAGATGAACCGCGATGAGCATGGTGACTTCGCAACGCTCTATGGACTTGGACGTAAGAATGAGCATTTTCGTAGAAAGCTTTTACACAAAAACCACGCTATTCACCACTAAAGTGGTAAATCCACAAGACGATAATTCGAATGGTGGCTGTAAAAATAATCTAACACTGACCGTTTCCCCGAGATACATAAAACAAAAGTCACCCATTATATTGGTAAATTATTGAAATACATATCTATCAAAATATAACACAGAGTCTTTGCTTATATTACATATATTTAAAAATAAAAACCACATCTTTTGATAAATAAAATACAAATAATAGCAATAATATAATAATGGGATATTTATTTTTGCCAAGTTATTACTCTAATTTTTTTCAGGCGTCTAAAAAGTAACCTTTCATAAGCCCATCAAAATAGGCGTTCGTTGCAGCTATCACTTCTGATGTGTCTTTCCACCAAGCCATTTTTTCATGTTTAAACAAAAGCAAAATCACTCTGTGTCTCCGTAGCCATATCTGGTGAATAGTGTCATTCGTATCCTAATTCGACGAATTTGTCGGTTGTCTTGGTAAATGAATGAGAGGACGCGTTATCCTGATCGAAAAATCTTTTTTTCTGAATAAATGCGATAAATCGAATAGTGGCTGTAAAAATAATCTAACACTGAAAATAAAAGTCATCCATTATATTGGTAAATTATTGAAATACATATCTATCAAAATATAACACAGAGTCTTTGCTTATATTACGTATATTTAAAAATAAAAACCACATCTTTTGGTAAATAAAATACAAATAATAGCAATAATATAATAATGCGATATTTATTTTTGCCAAGTTATTATTCCCAATGGGTAGTAGTCAATTTGGTAAAAATACTGAAATAAAAAACAAGCAAATAAAATTTATTTAAAACATTTACCTAGCAACATACTTGTTTCTAATATGGGCCAAAACTGCCTCCTCTTTCTCAGTTAGACCATTATATAACACATTTAAATTTTCGTCCACTAATTCCCTGCTGTTCATCCCAATTAGGTTGGTGTCGATTCCAGGTTCATTGAAAACATAATGCATTGCCAGTTTAGATAGTTTTACACCTTGTTCCTGTAATAATAATTTCGAAATTTGATAAATATTGTCTAGTATTATTTATAGATTTAATTTTTTAAAGAAAATTTTAATCATTTGAACAATTTTATTTTGGTATATTACAGAAAAATTTAATATTGGAGGCAATATAGAAAGAGTCATTGTATATGATACGAGGGAAGATTTTTATGTGATCCACCTAGCCATGAAAACAGTGACAAATGGCAATGATTTTGGCACTTCGGGGAAATTCTCTCGATTGAGCACATGAAGAATGATACATAATTAATGCGAGAGATGTCTTTTATGTTTTGCATACATCTTTAGTTAGCCTAAATCCAAAAAATGGAATTAAACCGTGAAAATTTTCGCGCCATATTTTTTTTATAATATTCGAATACAATTATCTTAACAACAAGATTTCGGTAATGGAGCACCACATCAGTCAACAATTTCTCATTGGTATGGAGAGTTCAAACGTAAACTTGAATTAGTCTTAGCGACGATCCAAGAGCAGGTGCGCCAAAAGCGGCAGTCACTCAGGAAAACTTCGATGCTGTGCGCAAGCTCATCAGCGAAGATCGACATGTGACATATCGCGAAATTGAGGCATCATTGAGGATTTCAAATACCTCAATTCAAAACCATTTGCATGAAAAATTGCGTGTAAAAAAATTAGTTTCCCGTTGGATACCGCATCTGTTTACCGAAGAACAGCTAGCGTGAATTGGTGCCAAAAAGCTCTATACCGGTGAAAAGCCTTTACTCATACGAGGCAGAAAATAAACGCCATTCATTTTGGTGCTCCAAGGTGAAGAAAAGCCAGCAAGTCATCCGTTCTCTAAGTGTCTCCAAAAAGATTGTCGCGACATTTGTCTCGAAATCAGGTCATATAGCAACAATTTCTCTACAAGATCTAAGAAGCGTTACTACTGATTGATATACAACCATTTCTTTGCTGTAAATCATCGCTAAACTCCGAGAAACCAACCCACAACGACGAATCATCCTCCACTAATGCAAGTTGGCACACAACTCGCAGAACAATTGAATTTTTAACGCAATAAAACGTCTAATTCTTAGACCATTCTCCGTAAAGTCCCGACCTAAGACGATATCGAGAAATAGGTAGCGAAACAAAGCGAGCAGGTACAGGTCGGCAGAGGAAAACTACTATAGGTGATGACCGTTTTCTGCGATTGCAAGCCCTTCGAAATCGGACACAAACTGCGCATGACCTGCAAGAAGATCTAGTGAGGGCAAGAGAAACAAGAATTAGCGACTAAACCGTCCGCAATAGTCTAAGAGAGGGTGATTTGAGAGCAAGACGTCCTGCAAAAGTACCAGTAAATTACCATGGTCAAAGATTTGAATTTGGAAGAGAACACTTAAACCGGCAACTTCGTCATTGCACTCATGTTATGTTTAGTTATGAGTCCAAGTTTGTTCTGTGAGGTAACGATGAAAGTTGTCAGACTTTTTTCTAATTTGATTTGATTTCAACCACTTTATTTTTGCACATGTTAGTACATAAAAGTTAGTAGTAGGTTGTTACAGTGTTTTTCTGTTTTTAATTTATTGAAATTGGTTCAATAAATAATGTATCATTACATATTTCAAGTTTCATCCAAAACTCTTCAAATATTAAAAAAATTATCGAAATTCAAAAAGTGACTACTTTTATTTTTTGAGTAGTGTATATTGCAAAAATTACAATCAAAACCTTTGCGTATCTATAATGGATTAAAGAAAAGTTTAAATTTACGACATTTTTTTAACAAGTTTGTTATTTGACAAACCAACGGTCAATATACCAATGTCAACAATATTGTGCGCAAATAATATAGCCTTGTCGATGTTTTCAATATTCGGAAAAATGCACTCAGCCAATGAACTTAATATCACTTGCATGCATTATTAAAAATATGATTATTTATTTAAAACGTCATGATGTAACCTATTGCCCCATTGTATTAAAATAACGGATAACAATGTGTTCTCGAAAACAGTTAAAAACCTTCTAATCAACTAGAGATTTCAATGTGGTAGTTTAAATTAATACGCAAATTAGTTTTATCAATTATTTATTTTATAGAGGAAAAGATTAATATCTTCTAATAGCCCATTGGTATTAAAATATACTGACTTCCACAAAAATCTATACACCCAGTGTAGAGAGTTGATCAATTTTAACGAAATGTATGCATAACGTTTGTTTAATCAAATTTAAGAAATTATTACATTTTCAAACTGAAATATTAAAAAATAACATTATTATTTAATAATGAGCCGGTGTAGCGCAGTTTCTTATGCATTCGATAACTCTTCAACGCATGCTTAAAATGAAATGATTTATGGTATCCTAGGGAATGTCATTTCAGGCTTCTTGAATTCGGTGACGAAAGTCAAATAGGTTGTTTGGTGATTGGGGTAAATTTCCCAGTCAAGTTCCAATCATATCTATCTCACACATGTTCGATTGGTGACAAGTCTGGGTAGCGAGAAGGTCATGGTAGCAGGATCACGTTATATTCTTGTAAGAACCTTATAGTAACTCTTGCTGTATGAAGACGTGCGTTGTCTTGTTGGGAATGGGGTTGAATTAACCTTCATAGCTACAGTTCACAAAGTACATCTTTTCAGTTAAAGGTCAAATTAAAAGCATGTGATTCAAATTAGTACTGCAGAGTCAAATGAAGTCAGTATTCAATCGTGAAACAACCGTTTTTCATCATAAAATATGAACGTCATGTTTTGCGATATTCTCAAAATCTTAGTATGTCTGTATGTTACTTGCAGTATATCCCAAGAAAGCATATACATAACCTACATGTCAAAATAATAATAATGAGTAAAGTGGGAACATGAAAAGTTCAAAAGTATTGTTTCTTTTCTAGTTTTGTATAAATATTATCCACGCAAGAAAACTATGTGAAAATTATTAGTTTAATATTTGAACAAATTATTTTAAATGTTATTTATAATTATAAACTCAAGAGAATATTCGATCAAAATAGTTATTTATGCACCAAGGGCGTTATGGATATTATATTGTATCAGAATAATTGAAACATACATGAGTAGGTAAACCCCACCAGTTTTGTATAATACAAAGGTATTTTTAATAATATAAAATATTATTAAAAACCCGGTGTGAAGAACACAAATACAGGTTCACTATTAATATTTTTGTGCACGTGTCCGAAAATATCTTTCCCCAGAGACGTAGATACGTAGTTCACCTTTCTACAAGCTCATCGGTACGCCCCTGCTGGAGAAAGAATATTTCCAGACACATTCACAAAAAAGAACCACATCACCGTAATTATCCAGACCGGGCGCAAAAGTAAATTCAGCGCTGCCTGTTGCCAGACAACCGAACTACCTCGCCCCGTCCACATAACCAATGTGAAGTAACGACGCCTTTCCAAAGGTGGCACAGTCATCCCTCTAGAAACTGTATTTTGTTTGTGTCTTCACTCATACTACGGACTAACCGCATGTGTAATGTATCAGAATAATTGAAACATACATGAGTAGGTAAACCCCACCAGTTTTGTATAATACAAAGGTATTTTTAATAATATAAAATATTATTAAAAACCCGGTGTGAAGAACACAAATACAGGTTCACTATTAATATTTTTGTGAACGTGTCCGAAAATATCTTTCCCCAGAGACGTAGATACGTATTTCACCTTTCTACAAGCTCATGGGTACGCCCCTGCTGGAGAAAGAATATTTCCAGACACATTCACAAAAAAGAACCACATCACCACTTCACCGTAATTATCCAGACCGGGCGTAGAAGTAAATTCAGCGCTGCCTGTTGTCAGACAACCGAAGTACCTCGCCCCGTCCACATAACCAATGTGAAGTAACGACGCATTTCCAAAGGTGGCACAGTCATCCCTCTAGAAACTGTATTTTGTTTGTGTCTTCACTCATACTACGGACTAACCGCATGTGTAATGTATCAGAATAATTGAAACATACATGAGTAGGTAAACCCCACCAGTTTTGTATAATACAAAGGTATTTTTAATAATATAAAATATTATTAAAAACCCGGTGTGAAGAACACAAATACAGGTTCACTATTAATATTTTTGTGAACGTGTCCGAAAATATCTTTCCCCAGAGACGTAGATACGTATTTCACCTTTCTACAAGCTCATCGGTACGCCCCTGCTGGAGAAAGAATATTTCCAGACACATTCACAAAAAAAGAACCACATCACCACATCACCGTAATTATCCAGACCGGGCGTAGAAGTAAATTCAGCGCTGCCTGTTGCCAGACAACAGAACTACCTCGCCCCGTCCACATAACCAATGTGAAGTAACGACGCCTTTCCAAAGGTGGCACAGTCATCCCTCTAGAAACTGTATTTTGTTTGTGTCTTCACTCATACTACGGACTAACCGCATGTGTAATGTATCAGAATAATTGAAACATACATGAGTAGGTAAACCCCACCAGTTTTGTATAATACAAAGGTATTTTTAATAATATAAAATATTATTAAAAACCCGGTGTGAAGAACACAAATACAGGTTCACTATTAATATTTTTGTGAACGTGTCCGAAAATATCTTTCCCCAGAGACGTAGATACGTATTTCACCTTTCTACAAGCTCATGGGTACGCCCCTGCTGGAGAAAGAATATTTCCAGACACAAATATTAATAAAAACCCGGTGTGAAGAACACAAATACAGGTTCACTATTAATATTTTTGTGAACGTGTCCGAAAATATCTTTCCCCAGAGACGTAGATACGTATTTCACCTTTCTACAAGCTCATCGGTACGCCCCTGCTGGAGAAAGAATATTTCCAGACACATTCACAAAAAAAGAACCACATCACCACATCACCGTAATTATCCAGACCGGGCGTAGAAGTAAATTCAGCGCTGCCTGTTGCCAGACAACCGAACTACCTCGCCCCGTCCACATAACCAATGTGAAGTAACGACGCCTTTCCAAAGGTGGCACAGTCATCCCTCTAGAAACTGTATTTTGTTTGTGTCTTCACTCATACTACGGACTAACCGCATGTGTAATGTATCAGAATAATTGAAACATACATGAGTAGGTAAACCCCACCAGTTTTGTATAATACAAAGGTATTTTTAATAATATAAAATATTATTAAAAACCCGGTGTGAAGAACACAAATACAGGTTCACTATTAATATTTTTGTGAACGTGTCCGAAAATATCTTTCCCCAGAGACGTAGATACGTATTTCACCTTTCTACAAGCTCATGGGTACGCCCCTGCTGGAGAAAGAATATTTCCAGACACATTCACAAAAAAGAACCACGTCACCACATCACCGTAATTATCCAGACCGGGCGTAGAAGTAAATTCAGCGCTGCCTGTTGTCAGACAACCGAAGTACCTCGCCCCGTCCACATAACCAATGTGAAGTAACGACGCCTTTCCAAAGGTGGCACAGTCATCCCTCTAGAAACTGTATTTTGTTTGTGTCTTCAATCATACTACGGACTAACCGCATGTGTAATGTATCAGAATAATTGAAACATACATGAGTAGGTAAACCCCACCAGTTTTGTATAATACAAAGGTATTTTTATGTGGACGGGGCGAGGTACTTCGGTTGTCTGACAACAGGCAGCGCTGAATTTACTTCTACGCCCGGTCTGGATAATTACGGTGATGTGGTGATGTGGTGATTTGGTTCTTTTTTGTGAATGTGTCTGGAAATATTCTTTCTCCAGCAGGGGCGTACCGATGAGCTTGTAGAAAGGTGAAATACGTATCTACGTCTCTGGGGAAAGATATTTTCGGACACGTTCACAAAAGTATTAATAGTGAACCTGTATTTGTGTTCTTCACACCGGGTTTTTAATAATATTTTATATAATTAAAAATACCTTTGTATTATATTATATTGCTCTGAGGTCGACGTTAATTCAGCCCGAGGGTCTCTGGCCCGAGGGATGAATGTCGTCCGAGGGCAATATAATTGCCATAACGCCAGTGGTTCATACAAGATTTTATTTTTCCCGAAAATTCAAATTACATTAGAAAACTTCTGAGATTTCTGTCAACTGTCATGTCGTTGACAGTTGTTACGCATCTAATATGTTGAGGCCGGTGCATCGTTCGAGACCCTAAAAATGCATTGGAAATGGAAAAGTACATCTGTAGCAGAAGGATACATAGAGGAAAGCATTTCTTCTAACAATAGAGTATCCAGCATGATATTAAATTCTGTTCCATTATCAAATAAATCCTCGTTGACTTGTCAAAGTAACTAGTGGATATGTTTTCCCACCAAGAACTTTCACAAACTTGGAAAGCTTCGGATCACATAATTTTTCAGGACATTTCGAAAGCTGTATTTTTAATTTTGCTAAATAATGTTAAAAATTTGATTCTGTTTTTAGAAATTGTTGAAAATAAACAACTATTAAGTTTTACGTACTAAATGACAGTTCTTGACACTTTGAAGTTTTCAAGCTGTCAATGTTTAGATACTCTTAATTTTATTAGGGAATGCTAAAGTTTTGCTTCTCTCTTTAGACTTTCTTAAAAATTAAAATTATTAGTTCTTTAATAGTTATTTATGTACCTAGGTTCGTAAGTACAGTTTTATGGTCGAGAATACGATTGCAAACCGAGACCCGTAGGGTCGAGGTTTGCATGTATTCGAGACCATGAAAGTGTACTGTACGAACCGTGGTGCATATGAGATTTTTCGTCATACCTACGTTTTTTTAAATAGACGAATTTGAATGATTTTCCACTTTACTTTTACTATACCATGAGCTTAACATAACGCTGTACATACTCCAACCGACGTTGTTATGGAGACCATTCAATAGATGTGCATATTACAGGTGTATGGTATGTTACACGAAGTTACTGAATAATTTAAAATCGTACATTGTCAATTTAGTGAATGTTGTTATGGTTACTTACAGAAAAAATATTTTTTGAGCACAGTGAATAATTTAAAATTGTACATATGAAAAACACGCTAGTTTAACTTATTTTGTGTTTTAATTTATAATACATTTAGTACATCTTATAATACATTTCTTCAAAAAAACCTTAAAATAAAACTTTTACTAATTCTACCCAAGATGTTCAAAAATATTGCCGTTAACAGCCAAACAGTAGCCTAATCTATTATAAAATTCATTTAAAACGTTGCTTATTTGTTGAGGGGTAATTTCCCGAGAAGCCCCCTGAATTCTATTTTTGAGCTCTTCAATGAGAGGAACATTGTTGTACACTGAAGATTTCACCCTTCCCCAGTAAAAGAAATCCAACGGATTTAAGTTTGGAGACCTTGGTGGCCAACTAGTTGGCCCCCCTCTTCCGATCCATCGATTAGGAAATCTTTCACTTAAAATTTGGATAACATTTCTCGAATAATGAGGCGGTGCGCCATCGCATTGGTACCAGATTTGCTCTAAATTTTGATCATTTAATGTTGGAATAATTATATTCCGTAGTAATTGTCAATATTTTTCTGCATTTAGGTTACCATCGATAAAAAATGGGCCTATAATACTATTATTAATGATTCCTGCCCAAACATTTACTTTTTCAGGATATTGCGTTCTCGTTACGTTGTACAAATGTACATTTTCCTTCGACCAGTACCTACAGTTTTGGCGATTAGGTTCCCCGTGTTTAATAAATGTCGCCTCATCAGTGAAGAGAATTCTTTTGAGAAAATCGTTGTCAGTATTTATTTTGTCAAATAAATTTTCGCAAAAGAGTATTCGTCCTTCATAATCATGTGGCCTTAATTCTTGATGCATTTGGTACTTAAATGACTTATACTTGGCTTATGCCCATTTCCGAAGCAATTTTTCTAGATGTTGCGCACTTGTCGTGTTCCACATAAGCCACAACATTTAATTCCAAATCTTCTGTTATTACTCTTGGTCTTGTAGATCGTTTTTTATTGTGGATAGTATTGATACAACCAGAAGTTTTCAATTTATTAATTGCATTTGCTATCGTTGAATGACTAGGAATAGATCTATTTAGATACTGGACACTAACAGAGCTGCAACTTCGCGTAACGATGATCCTTCTAAATACCACGTATAAAATTGAATTTGTTCCACTGTTGTGTACATTGTGAGTAATTAAAAGACTCTACAAACAAATTCAACGTTTTAATACTGACAGAAGTTACACAAATTATGTTTATGAAACTGACGTAACTATGGTTTTCAGAAAAAGTTAGCTGTAATTAATCTAAAGCATGTATAGCAAACGCCAATTAAGTTGGCGCGAGGAGGGGTAAGTTCGCGCAGGATTAGAAGTAGTGGGGAGATTTGTATTTGGTTTTACATCAAATCTCAGATAATTCTAACCTCTGAGCGTGTATCATTTTATGATCCCCTAGCAAAGACATTATGTTCCGTCAAACGTCAATGACAAATGTATTCTGACAAATACTTGAGTAGTGGGGGTGAACGTTTTTAAAAACGGCTTCTGCACACCCCCTCCTCGCGCCAACTTAATTGGCGCTTGCTATACAGCGTTGTATTAAGCTCATGGTATGTATATACCGCGATATCATAAAGTTTCTGGGTCAACGGTGGCCATGGGGTGAAAAACGTCTGTCTTAATTTATATCATCCTTTTGTGAAAAATCTGATAAAATTTTCAGGTTATGTGTCATACTGACATTAAGATTAATATATTGACAAATTTTAACGTCAGCATGACACTTAACCTGAAAATTTTATCAGATTTTTTTTAAAAGGATGATATAAATTATGACAGACGTTTTTCACCCCATGGCCACCGTTGACCCAGAAACTTTATGATATCGCGGTACATTACTATTAGTAACATCAAGTCAGGAATATTTGTCGTATCTATGGTAACCATGTTTGTGTCGATATAAATTTATATTTTTGATAAATGTCAAAGTATAATTTTCAAAAGTTTTTCTTTCTAAATAAAATTTATAAACATGAATCAAATAGAGATGGATGCTATTATAGCTTGTACTGAGATTATGCCGGATAAATCTAAAAGCAGATACAATGAAACCTATAAAATGTTCAAAGATTGGTGTCACCAGAGGTATGTGGAGAGTATTTCAGAAAGTGTAATGCTGGCATATTTTCGTGATAGATCTATGAAGTTAAAATCACCAAACAGTTTATGATGTGAAAACTACCATATTTATTAACGAAAATGAAGATACTTCAAAATATCCTAAATTGAAAGGATTTTTGAAGCGTAAAAATGATGGTTTTAAGACTAAAAAGTCTAGTATCTTTACAAGAGAGGAAATGAATAAATTTCTTATTGAAGCTTCCGACGATACATATTTGTTGATGAAGGTAAGTTTACAGAATGATTCTTTTTAATTCGTGTTCATTCTATACTAATTTTATGCAGGTTGTTATGATTATGGGAATTGCTGGGGCTTGTAGGAAAGATGAACTAGTTAAAATGAAAATTCAAGATGTGGAAAATAAAAATGATGTAATAATAATTAAAATACCGGATACTAAAAATGGATTAAAACGTTCTTTTACAATTATTGCGAAGGAAGAATATCCAATTAATTTTATGCTAATTATTAAAAAATACATTGGTCTGAGATTAGAAAATATTACCAATGATAGATTTTTCTTAAAGTACAGTTTTGGTAAATGTCGAAATCAGCCTGTAGGAAAAAACACTCTCACAAAAATTCCTAGCCAAATAGCAAAATACTTGTCGTTGGAGAACCCCACTACCTACACCGGACATTCCTTTCGAAGGACCTCGGCAACATTATTAGCCGATTCAGGAATTGATGTTCTTGGTCTGAAAAGACACGGCGGATGGAAATCTTCTACCGTGGCAGAAAGCTATGTTTCCGATTCAATGATAAATAAAGTACAGATAGCTGACCGAATTTTATATAAACAAAATATTACAGAGGCTGTTTGCTCATCTGTGATACAGAAAAATGAGAAGAAAGTTGATGATTCCATTAGGAATCCAACCATTAATAATGTTGACATTATTGAAAATATAAACTTGCCTAGTAAGAAAGAAGACTCTATTGTTCAAATAGCTAATTGTTCTAATTGTTCGTTTACATTTAATATTACAAAATCATAAGTTTTTGTACAAGATTCTATTTTTCCTAGTAATGTTAATTAATCATGTTTGAAATAAATTTGTCATAAATTTTCTAATATTGCTATTATTTCCCTAAGGTCGTAATAAATATTACAGCCCGCTACCATAGCAACTGTCAATACGGTATGTAAAGTGTCACTTACGTTTCAAAAAAAGGTGTCATTATTGTTTACTTACGCAGTAGGTGTGACGAAAAATATATATCCTTTCTTCTCGGGCCTTATTTATACTCACAGAACATTAAGAACTGTGAATAAATTACCGGGCGTTATGAGCCAATATCGCCCGGTTATAACGCCCACGGGTGATATGACCGTGTTTATGGTAACCGTATCCAAGGTGTAATGAACAAATAATACATTATTTTTCACTTAAGTATTATTTGTTCATTTCACCTTGGATACGGTTACCATAAACACGGTCATGTCGCCTGTGGGCGTAATAACAGAGTGATATGGCCTATAACGCCCGGTAATTTATTCAGAGTTTTTAATGTTGTGTGTATAAATAAGACCCGAGAAGAAAGGATATACATTTTACAGAACTAATAATTTGAATTTTTAAGAAAGTTTAAAGAAAGAAACAAAACTTTAGCATTCTTTATTAAAATTAAGAGTATCTAAACATCGACAACTTGAAAAACTTCAAAGTGTCAACAAATGTCATTTAAAATAATTAAGGTTAAATCTTTGATTCAAGGAGTCATGTTAGATGCGTCTATAATGCGACTATCAACGACATGACAGTTGACAGAAATTTCGAAACTTTTCCAATGTAAATTGAATTTTCCGCTTAAGAAATTAATTCTTCTTTAAAAATAAAATCTTGTATGAACCACTGGCGTATGGCAATTATATTGCCCTCGGGCTGAATTAATATTGACCTCGGAGCAATATAATACCCATAACGCCCTTGGTGCATAAATAACTATAAGTGAAAAATAAATGTATTTAAAAAGAAATATGTCAAGTCAGATATCAATAATTAAATGCATAGATATTGAAAAAGATCTAATGTTAAAAAGTGCATTATTAAGAATGGCATACTTACCGAAAGAATTTTCTTACAATATATCTGGACTAAGAAGAATGGGAATTATGAATTCGATGTATAATTTAGATTCCTACTTAATTTATATACTGCTTACATTGCTTAAATAATTTTTAATATATTGGAAAAAAATGTAAAAATTAAGTTCGTGACTCTTTTAGAAAGAATTAAAACCTTTTGAGAGTTGTCAATATTTAAATTACATTTCAAATTATACATAAAAGAAAACATTTATATAGTCTACATTTAATATTTTATTGTTTCTTAAGAAAATAATGGTATAACAATTCATCTTGTAAATAATGCAATCCAAATTCATATTATCCTCAATTATATGAAGATAATATTTAACAAACACATGAGGATTTTCTGATAATTACGTTTGATAATTTTGCAAGTTAATGCACCCGAACAAGACAAATAAACTTCATTCAAATAAAATAATTTCTTCGCTGCTTTGTATCATGCACATTGATGATTTTTATGGCAGTATTAATGCTACCATATTAAACTTCTACAAAATATTATAAATACACAAATATTTTGTCAAAATAAGATAGTTACCTGATTATTAATGTTTAGTGAAATTTTAGAAAAGTACTTGCCTGTTTCGGCCAAGTAAAACCTCGAAAATATTACTTGTATTATTCCCAATTTTATTTCTAAGGTGAATGTACGATTTATTATAAAAATAAATAAAAATTAATCAGTTTTTGATTCTGCCTCAGAACAGTCATTTACATTAATTATTATGGGAGTTATCTCTGTCCTGTCAAGAAATTGCTCTCGCTCATGTCATTTTTTAATTAAATTTTCTGTATGCCTAACACAATTATCCCAAGTAATTTCATCACACTGTTGTAAAGCTTCATTCCATATTTCTTTAACTTTTTCATCTAAATAACCATTTCTCCCAATATTTGAATTATAATAATTTCTTGCCTTAGTCCAAATCATTTTAAGTGCGTTGAAGTCACAATAGTAGGGAGGCAACCTTAAAGCTTCATATCCACTGCCTCTTATTATTTCAACTATTATAAATATTTTCTTTATGATGTTTTACTAATCGTATTAATTCATTATGTTTAGTCATTGCGGGAGAATACCTTATCTTTTTTTCTCAACCATTCAACAGTTTCTGCTTTTTTTGAGGAGGTATTTGGTTGTTTTCAATAACACTAAAATAAGGAGCACTGTTCATTATTATAAGTGATAGTACCTCAAGATTTTGGGATAAGTTGATCATTTACCTATTGCTTAAACGAGTCACCATTCATTTCTCCATGGTAATCACTGGTGTTTTTTATGGAAAACTCAAATTAGCTCCTTTAATGGAGCTATTTTCTATGCTGGCATGTATAATAATAAATTGCCTACCATCATAGCCTTCGGGTTCCGTAACACTTTTTACATTATCATCTTGCCATGATTTTTCATTCTGTTGCCTTTTCAAAATAACCAAGTTTCATCAAGGAACACGACCTAAACTAGAATTTAAGTTATCCATATATTTCTTTAAAAACGAGTTTCTTATGCAGACTATATTTAATTTCCTGTTACACTCTTTCTTATATATAAATCCAAGATCTTTAAGCAATATTGCTAAAGAAGTAGTACTTGTATGAACAAATTCTTTCATAGCCAAAATATTGCTTAGAGTTTTTAAGGTAAGAAATATTCTGTGAAATAAATAAGTTACAAATATCAATGTGATAATCAAAGTATTTCGTACTTTTTGCCACTTATTGATATTACTATTTATTGTCGGTATTCTTTTGAGGAAAAAACGATTTTGTAATTTTTTATGACAAACTAAATATTCAAATCTGAAAAGTAAAAGTCATGATACCGGAAACAAGTCAATAAACAACGGTATTCAAATAATTTGACAGTAATCCGAATATCATAAGACTATCTTCTGGACAACTTATCCTTTTTATTTAATATAATATTTCAATACGTACGTCTTAACTTAAAATAACAACGTGTGTAATATTACAGCGCGTATTTATGTGTGTTATAAAGAGATAAAGTACAATTTGCTGTTTACACTTGGACAGCACGAACTGAAAAAAAATACTTTATAAACTGTAGGTAGGCATCACCAATAGTAATCGAACATGTGTAGGATATTGGTACTCGACTGGGTAATTTAACCCAACCACCAAATAACCTACTTGACCTTCGTCACCGAATTCAAGAAGCCTGAGATGACATTCCCCAGGATACCTAACAAACAGCGGCGGGCCCACTCATTATTAAATAACATTGTTATTTTTTAATATTTCAGTTTGAAAATGTAATCATTTCGTAAGTTTGATTAAACAAGCATTATGTATAAATTTTATTAAAATTGATCAGCTCCTACTGGGTATATTTGATTGAAAGTCAGTATATTTGTTAGATAAATAAATACAAATTGGAATAAAGTCAGTGCAGTGACTATTCATAATTTATGTATGGTAGATCTTTTTCAATAATTTCTGTAAAACTAATAATAATATAAATAATCAGGTATACATATATTACAGTGATTAAAAAAAGAATGTGCTTAACCTCGCAATGTTCTGCAGCCTCCCGACAAATAAGTTTAATCTTTTCATCAGCTGGATGCCAAGATTGAGGACCACCATCTGACAATAAACCCATTGCCAGTCCTGATGCATTAACAATTCCAAGCCCTTGTTCCTAAAATCAATATCATAAAAAACCTAGAGCCTAAAATGCATTCATCTACATTTGAAACAGTATTTAATGGTCATCGTTTATGTTTCTATAGTCGGGGAATTGAAAATATATATATAGGGTTTTCACGATAACAGTGCATACATGCCATTAACGGAAATTTTGGAATCACAAATATAAAGTCAATAAAATGCCCATGGGGCATATTATATATAAAGTAGGCTGGGTCAAAAAAAAAATTTTCTTCATTTCTTGAGAGGCTCAGTGATAAAAAGGTGCTAAATGGTATAGCTAATCTGCAAAAAAAAAATTAATACGTTATTTAAAGTTTTACTAATAAGTTTTAATAATAATCCATCAATTTCTACACGCGAAGTAGCGTCAGAATTAAATTTGTGCCAGTCCAGAGTTTGGAGAACTTTACATAAAAGTAGGTTTAAACCATAGAGGATCCATGTTAGTCACTCTTTACTGCTTGGAGATAATTTGAGAAGGCTAGAATATTGTAATTGGTTAATGGGAAGGATAGAAAATGACGAAAATTTTTTAAGCAAAATCATCTGGTCAGATGAAACAAAATTTACAAATTCTGGAATGTTCAACAGAAATACGGAGCACTATTGGGCAGTACAAAATCCCCGACAAAACAGGGCTAGAAGACCACAACATCGTTTTGGAATAAACGTTTGGATGGGTATTTTGGCAAATCGTCTCTTAGGACCAGTTATGTATGAAGAACATTTAAATGGAGAAATATATTTAAACATTTTACGTACATACGTATCTGACTATCTTGACGACAATATCCCATTAAATCAATTACAATATTTATGGTGGCAACAAGATGGCGCACCAGCACACAATGCAGCTGTTGTTAGAAAACATTGAAGAATTACGAGACAGACTTCAGAATGCCTTCGATGCAGTTCCTAGAAGAACTATACAAAGGGCAGTACAAAATGCCAGAAGGCGTGCCCAATTGTGTATTACCGAAGATAGCCAGATAATTGAACATTTACTGTAATTGTTTATTGTTTACTTTTCTATGTATTTTTATTAATGTTTTTGTTATCTTGTACTCGCTACTGTTGAATTTCGTTTCGAAGAATAAAAAATACTTATCATATCTCGTTTCTCTTCGTTAGTGTATGACATTTTTGTATTATTAATGAACAATAAATGAAATGTTTGACAGATTGAAATTCCAAAGGCTACCTTATTTAATCTTATAAATTTATTCTTTCAAATAAAACCTAATGTCAAAAACTTTAGTCAGCATGTGGTACATGGTTGAAATCAGAAAAAAAACTCTTTCTGTAGATGTCTAAATCCAATATGGCGCCTATAAGAAATTAGATAGTTGATGATGATCAGAAAGAAACGAAACGTTGTATAAAAATTTAGAGTACACCACTGGATAGAGGTTTAGAAATGGCCACAAGGATGTGTTTTTATTTTTTCTCTACAAGGCCAAATGTCGGTGCTACAGGTAAAAGAAGAAAATGGGGTTTTCGCGTTTTTTTTTTAAATAACGAAGGTCATTTGTCACAGGTCTATTTTCTTTACGGATTTATAACTAGAGCTGAGGAAGTTTGCGGTATAACCATGGTTATATCATGTAACCATAGTAAATTACTATGGTTATATGATATAACCATGGTTATACCGCAAACATCCTCAGCTCTATTTATAACAAACACAAAATTTCACAACTTTGCAAAATTTAAACCTATACTCTATCTCCAATAATAAGAGAGATCCCCATGGTGACGGCCGAAAATGAATCAGCCTGTATAATGTATATTAATTAAAGAAATATTTTCCATTTTGAATTAAATTTTTTCATGCGAAACAAAAATTTGATTAGAAAATCAATTGGTAGTTATATACAAATAATAGAATAAAGTCAAAATAATTTTTCACTACATTAACATATTTAAATTAAGGATTATTTAATTTACTTTAAGTAAAATATTATATCAATTTTTTAATACTGTAATGTTTGATTATAATTTTATAAGCCAATTTTGACAATTATATGAGATAACATAACCTTCATATAATGAATCTCGTATAAATTTTACAACATTGCGTAAACGTATTAGTGACATGTATGCACTGTTATCGTGAAACTCTTATACGAATACCTTAAAAAATGGCAAGTATTGTTTTAATGTACTATCCATCAAATTTAATCTGGCATAACTTAACACCATATCAATTTTTACTGGACTTTTGCGTATAAATTCTTCCAATACAGAAACAGGATACCCAGTAACGCCCAAATATTTAGCAAGACCATTATTACGAGCTTCCACTATAACTGGTAACGTGTTTTGAATTACATAATCAACAGATGGAGCAAATTCTATATCATGAATCTACAATAATTAATATTTGACTTAAAATATTTTTGTTGCTTTTAATGCTGTAAAAATAGGAGCTAAGTGCTATATGTTCTCGGCCTGACAGATTTATACATGTTCAACACATTTGTGTTCGAAGTGGTTGTGTCATAATTTCAAATGCGTCGAGCCGACACTATAAATAATAAAGTTCTACGAAAAATAGTTATCAATCTGCAATCAAGTAACGTTGCTGGTGCATGAAAAAGTCTTACTTTAAGATTTGTAATTGAAAAACTGATATTAGAAGATTACCGTTTGAAAGTGAAGGAATTAACAGCAATGTCATTTCTGAAATATGTGCTCGCCGAACTACATGATCATTTGGGTATGAATAATGCTATAGTCTATTTTTAAACTAAGAGGAGTAAATGGAAAAGCCACATTTACACTGTAAAAGTTACCAAATCAATGACATTCTGAATGTTTTTTTAAATTTTCGTATTTTATTAGTTTTTCTTTATTCATTGAGCTCAAAGGCAACATTTAATTTAGCGTTATTTCCCGCTTAATTTTGAATATAAACTCTACATCAATAAAGTCACAACGTAATTAAACATTTATTAAAAATTATTTACATTAAACACAAAAATAACATAAATAAAGGATTTAAAGAAATCAAAGGCTCCATTAACTACTTGTTACTTGCAAAAATTAAACAAAATAATCTATTCTAAATCTGAACTGTCTGAGAAAGTATCACTGTCACTATCAGCACCAATAGAAATAATAAACGGTTCGATTAGATCATCTACGATGCCATCTAGTGTGGCCATTTTTATTTCTTCCTTAATTATATGCTCAACACAACTTTTCCAATTAACATTTTGAACATTTTCGACAGCTTGCAATAACAGCCCCCTCACTTCTGTCAATTTAAATGTGATGTTCTTCGATGCTACTTCATTCTTTATTTTTGCCCATATCAACTCTATTGGATTGAGTTCACAATGGTACGGTGGCAACCTTAATAGAACTTTATTATTACGTTTTGCCATTTCATCAATCACATACAAATTATATTGTTCTTTATTTATTTTGATTAAATTCAGAAGTTAAGCTCATACCATCTCTTCTCTGAATTCAATCTGCTTATTTCGCAACCACTCTTGCATATCTTTTTTCTTTGATCCTGCTGTAGGAATTTTCTCCATTCTACGGCTGTGGTAAGACGCGTTGTCCATGACGATAACAGCGTTGTCAGGTAATTTTGATAACACATTATTAAACCATGTCTCAAAAACGGCTGCATTCATTTCTTCATGATAATCTCCTGTTTTCTTACCTTCGAAAAGCAATAACCCTCCATCAACAAAGCCATGTTCGGATCCAATATGTAACACAATAAGCCTCCTCCCTTTTCCTGACGGGTTTTTTAGTCCTGTAGATAGCCCTTCGATGAATGTTTGATGCCGATCTCTTATACTGTTATCTAGCCATACTTTTTCTTTTGTATGACTTTCATTAACCCACGTCTCATCTAAATAATAAATTGGTCTACCTTCTCTCCTAAATTCCTTCATTTTAAGTAAGTATTTTCTTCTCCATGTAATGATATCATCCCGTTCGATAAGAATACGTTTACGGTTTCTTTTCATGTACTTGAAGTTAATTTGCTTCATAAATTTGTACAATGACGAACGGGACATTTGTGGTAAATCTGGACGTTTCTTTATTTCCATCAAAATTTTGTCCAACGTAGGTAATTCGTTTTTATAAAAGAAAGCATGCACTATTTGCCGCACAGACTGTTTAACTACTTCATCGTATGCAGCAACATTACCAGGTCGTTCTCCATAGTGTTCAGATGCAGTAACTGTACCAGTCTCATTATACTCTTTTATGGTGCGATATACTGTCGATTGTGCAACGCCTAAAAGCAGAACATTATCAAATTGGTTACATTATTCAATCCATGAAAACTTACCCACGATGTTACTAATTTTAGAAACAATAAGAGTTTTTTAAGATTCGGTTCATCAGTTCGCAGCTGTTTATACATATTTAAAACACATTGCTTTTCAGCAACAGATAAATGCCCTATATCTAAACGTTTGCGTTTTTTCGGAGGTGAAAATGATGCTGAACTTGTTGCAACAGTATCCATATTTATATGAATATTGAATAATTATCGATAACTACAGAAGGGTATCTTAAAGGTTTCGCAAATTCTAAAAAGAACGGATTTATTTACGTTAATACAACAATACAACTGAATAGAACAACGGGAACACAACAGAAAACGAAATTTGACAAGCGTTTGACATCGATAGGTCAACACGCAATTTTTGCATAACGTAATCCTACCTCTGAAGCAACCAATCACGCATAGTAATTTTGGCGCGATTAATTTAAAACGCTCCTCTTAGTTTAAAAATAGACTATAGTGCAAGCTGAGTGTCACGACTTCTTTCTGCCCCTCAACATCAGTGTCGTGTTGAAAGCGCGCATTCCTTTTTTAATATGTGTGGAGACGATCCAAAACTGATTTTGGAGTTTATTGTAAACAGGAGATGAAACAATGGTTGTATATTATGACACTCTATCCAAAAAGGAGCTATAGAATGACGGCGGCCCAATGAACCTTGTCCCATAAGATTATGGTCACAATACTTTGGAATGGTTCTTTACCGATTGACTTTAAAGATCGCAATACAATTGTGAACAGCACATATGATTGTTGTATAAACTGACACCATATCCGATATTCATGAAAGACATCGATAAAAATTGTCAAAAGGTATTCGATTACTGTATGTTAATGCACTCGTTCATAATGCTGGTTTCACAAGCTGCAATTCTTGAATGTGGATTTCAAGGAATTGAAGAACTACCGTGTTATGACTAGAGGTGCGCACTTTGTTCAGAATGCAGGGATGTATTGTATTGGTAACAGCCGGCCGAACTCAATGTCAGCCATGAACGACAGTCTGACTTGTATTCAATAGTGTAGACCAGTACCGGGATTTCGAAGATTCGATACTATATACTACTACGAAGTCGATACGAATCGATATTCGGACGCGCGTTGCGATTCAGAACAACTTTCGTAGTGAATTAGATGAATTCGCTTTTTTTGGAAATGAGTGTTTTATTTAGGTAGAACGTTTCTAGACAAAATAATTATTGATGTATTAGCAACGAAAATCTAACGAGTGATCATTAAAATTTTCGCTCAAGTAAGCCATGTACACATAAAGTATGTCCTAACTTAAGTTATTAGAGGAGATCTGTCATTATAATTTCAAACGTCATGATTGCTAAAAAATAATTTGAAATGCTGACTTTTATATTAAATATATTTTTAATTTTTATACAAAGTAATAGAATATTATATAAAATGTGTAAAATGATGACCATTCTCCACCAAGCATAATCGCACTCTATTTCGTAGAGCATTGAAAACATTGATCAGTATTTGCGGTGAGTTATTGATGTGTTCACATTTTTCAATGATTTTATGTCTTAACTCTTGTGGATTATTAATTGGTATTTCGTAAATAATATTCTATATATATGGCCACACAAAAAAATCCATGACTGCTAAATCACACGATCGTGGTGGATATGGAATCGCTGTATTTCTACTTATTATCCTATCGCCATAAAATTGTTGCAAAAACTGAATATTTTCAAGTGTAACGTGAGATGTAGCCCCATCCTGTTAAAAATATCCGACCTGGAGTTCATCATTAGTCAATTGATTAGTAAAAACACTGAGAATTTCGTTACGATATTTCTCCGATGTTATCGTGCCCTCAAAGAATATTGATCCTATTAATCCGTGACGACTCCCCATACGCCTATTTTTTCTGGATGTAGAGGAACTTCTCTGTAGAAATGAGGATTTTCACTGGACCACATACGCATATTTTGCGAATTAACATAACCTTTCAAATAAAACCAAGCTTCATCGGTGAAAAAAGTATGATTTAAAATATTGTCTGTCATTGTTTGAATAAACCATTGGCAAAATTGTGTTCTTTTTTCGAAATCCGTAGGTAATAAATTTTGTACAGAAGTTAATTTATATCATACATGTGCAAGTCCTTTTTTTAAATTTTTTGACATGTTCCATACGAAAGCCCAACTTGTTGCGAAACTCTGCGAATAGATGTTTGAGGAGATTCGTTAATAATTTGTCCGACATTTTCAATTACGCCGCGACTTCTCTTGAGAGGAGGACCGCTTCCTTTTTCCTTAAAATATTGCCTGTTTGACGAAAAAGATTTACACAATGCATTAGTGTATCACGGAAAGTTTTATAGCTAGGAACAGTATTTGGATATCTCTCTTCAAACTCCGCAAGGCAATTTTCTATTGAATGCTGCCAAATACCATAAATTTTTTGAGATGTCAGGAAGTAACATTCTACCATAAACGCTTTATGCATATCATTAAAGGCCATTACTTTTTCTTTTGATGAAACTTTAAAATATATATTTGACACTGACAGATGTTTGAAATAACATCTTAATGAGTATTAAATGACTAAAGCTACGGCATAATTTTTATATACACGGCCAGCTACGAGTGAAAATTTTAATGATCGCTCGTTATTAAAATTTAAATTTAATATTCAAACCGTTCTGCGAAAGCTATTTACAAGATTTTACTCATATTTTTATTAAAGGTAGTAATTTTGTTCTGTATACGAGTTGTGTTCCGCAAACACTTGGTAAAGAAAAATGTTTCTATTTATGTATTATTATGCCTTTGCATTTTTTTTTCTTGTAATAAATATGTACTCAAATTTAATATTTATTTTCAAACATATTTGTGCTTTATCATGCCTTCTTGTCAGGTAAAGGCAATTTTTGGCTTCAAAAAATTTACTATCCTGTAAACCTGCTACCAATAAAATAAAATCCTTAAAAATTTGTAAACTTATCACTAAGGTATAAAGCACTGAAAATATTTTCAGAATGTTTGAACTAGTCTTTGAATGAAATATTTTGGACTGCTGGTGAAAATATTTTTTTTTTACATTAATTAATATTTATTGTTTGATTTGTGTTGTTTGTAATAGTGTTGGACTAATAATTGTGATACAATAGTTCGCGTATATTCTGTATTTTTAGTCAGCAATACCTATCGCAATAGAATTTATTTTGAAAAGTACCTTTTGTCAAAATATCAACAATTTTATTATCCCAGGTATTTCTTTGCGTCCGTAGCGGAGCTAGCTTGTATCAAAATATTTAATTGTTATAAAAACAATTTTAACCAAGAAGTATCATGTTACCATTCTTTATAATTGCAAGGTGGAGTTTTGAAAATAGATTATCTATTAGAAACAGAATTAGAAATAGACAAGGTGTAGACGCTTTTACTTTATCGGCAGCACGATTTACGGAACTTTATGATCAAATAAGTATTTAGTTAGACAATTAATCGAAAGACTTCGACCTCACATACATAGTTCCATTATACTAATAATTGTGATACAATAGTTCGCGTATATTCTGTATTTTTAGTCAGCAATACCTATCGCAATAGAATTTATTTTGAAAAGTACCTTTTGTCAAAATATCAACAATTTTATTATCCCAGGTATTTCTTTGCGTCCGTAGCGGAGCTAGCTTGTATCAAAATATTTAATTGTTATAAAAACAATTTTAACCAAGAAGTATCATGTTACCATTCTTTATAATTGCAAGGTGGAGTTTTGAAAATAGATTATCTATTAGAAACAGAATTAGAAATAGACAAGATGTAGACGCTTTTTCTTTATCGGCAGTACGATTTACGGAACTTTTATGATCAAATAAGTATTTAGTTAGACAATTAATCGAAAGACTTCGACCTCACATACATAGTTCCATTATCAGAAGAGGAGCAACTATCAAACATAAAGTTCTATGTGCTTTGTGGAACGTTGTGTTGGAGAAAATTACACTATAAGTGTTGGTCAAACTTCTGCTAGCTGATACATTTATGAAGTGACAAATGCAATTGTTCAAGTATATGGTGAAATACATATACTTTTTCCAATACAAAGATATGCAGGAATGCATATCAAGGAGTTGTTCATGGAAAAATATGGGTTTCCTGGAGCAATAGAAGCTTTAGATTATACACTTATGAAACCCACAGTCGATGAACATAATTTTATAATTAGAAGAGGTAAAATTAAGTTCTTTGTTTGCCCCATAATAACATATAAATGTTTTAGGTTATCACTCATTAAATGTCCAATTAATTTGAGACCCAAATTTAAAGATCTTGAATGTTAACGCATGTTATTGTGGATCTTCACATGACAGCTTTATTTTCGGAACTCTAACATTAATGCCTTTCTAAGAGATAATTGTGATGAAGATATGTGTTGGTTCTTGGGGGATTTAGGTTATCCACAATTGCCATACTTGATGACACCTGTTCGGAATGCTGTTCCTGGCTAACCGGAAGAAAATTATAATAATGCGCATATGTCTGCCAGAAATTGTATTGAATGGTCTGTTGAAGGCGCGTTTTTTGGTGAAACAAATTGTTAAATTTTTCATATTCATTGCATGTTGATGAATTTATTTTTAGTTGCCTTTTTAAAAAGAGGTGGGCCAGATATACTCCACAATTTATGGGAGAAGTTATTAAAGCCTATTATATTTTACACAACATTTGTATAGATGGAAATATTCCAATAAATGGCCTATAAATTGCAGAATGACAGAGAAAATATAAATAATGAAAGACAATTACGGGGACTTGACGCGCGACAGAATTTAATTAATCTCTATTTTCAATAATTTATTAATATCATTTTATTTACAAATTTATAATACGTATTCTACAAATTAACACATGATTATTTAATTATTTTGTAAGACTCTGCAGACTTTTATTGATTTCTAAAAGACTAATAGTCAGTTAGACGGCTATGTATAATATTTTTAATTTCATGTAAACAGGCTACACTTTCCTCGCATAAATCTATTTCACTTTTCTTTTTGGATGCCACGTCTGAAATTTACTTTTCCATAATTGATTGTTTTATATTATATGCAAGACATACCTTTTGCCACTTTCCAATATCCTTTTGACATACTCCCTGTCAATTTAATTTTTATTCACTAGACCATTCCATAGTTTTTTATGTTGGGCCCTTCCATTAGACCCAGTAAAATTACCTTTTGCCAATTCTGGGTGTTCTTGCATATATTGCAATATTATTTCCCAGTGCAATTTATGCAGACTCTTTGATATTGTTAAATAAATACAAATTTTATAAAATATAAATAAAGATGCGCCTGTTCGGAATTTTAAATTTTGACCGTTTCGTATAAATATGGCGGATATCTATCGTATCGAATAGTTTGGAATCCCAGTGCAGGGCTCGGTAACATATCGCTCACGAGCCATATACGGCTTTTCGGTATATAAATGTGGTTCTTTTAATCAATAATTTTAAAATCCAATTTCCAAAAAATATAGTAATAAATAGGTAGCTGCTTTTACGAATTGAACTATAAATAATTTCTCGCACCATGAAACGCACATAATATCACCGCGCGTTTGTATTTATAGTGAAACATTCCTCTCTAATATTCGTGCCGCTATCGACCAATTGGATAAAGGCGCACACCATGACGATCACCATGACGGAGGGTGCGAGAAGAGAATCAGTTTCGTATTTTCCAATATGACTTATAGTTTTCTTATATCTCAATAATTTCAGCATGTATATACAAACTGTAAACATAAATTTCTTAAATAAATTGACAAAAAATAAAATACAATCTTAATAACTCTTTGTCTTAACACACTGCGTAGTCCTGAAATGGCTCCTAGTACTATTATGTATTTTTCTATTTAAAAAATATCTTTGAGGAAATTAATTGTATGACGATATTGAGTTGCAAACAGACATAATGCAAGATTTTGAAAAGAACACATCAGCTTATTTTTACAAAGGACCAACCCGGCAAATAGACCAACCCGACCCCACCCAAACCGACCCATCACAACCCGACTCAAACCCAACCCAACTCCAAGGTAATTAATTGTTGTAATAAATGCACTGAAATTAATGGATATTATGTTGAAAAATAAAAATAATATTTTCGAACCTTTATTTTTCTTAGGCCGAGAACGTATGGCTCTTATCTCGTACGTTAAAATTATATACCTGCAAAACATCAACGTAATTTAATCCAAGTGTTTTTAAATTATTTTCTATACACCATTTAGTTTTTTCTGGTGAAAAATCAAACATGTTTTCTGGATCTAATTCGTATCTTCCAACTTTCGTAGCTAGATAGTATGCTCGTCTAGGTATATTGATCAAACACTGAAATATTTTGTCTTTAATTTTGATTTATACAAGACTAACAATGATTAACAATAAATTTAGACAAATAAATGAAGTTTACAATTCAGACAGTGTAAATCATATAAAGCATTTTTGAGCAGAATGCCTTGAAATAATTTTCACAAAAAGTATAGCATTTATTTTGACCAAACGCAAACAATATTTTAAAAGCACTTCTTAAAAAAGGAGTTGATCGACATTTAATTTATGCAATACAGTTATTTTAAATGAATCGTAGGAATTGTATATCTTACATCTTCAGTCTTGACGATTAAGAATGTAAGGCAGAGCGGAATCCTGAGACATTTTTTTATATTGAATTTTGATGGATGACGTTGTATAGCAGGGATACCCAAACGGTCGATCACGACCGAGCTGTCGATCACGAGAGCTTTTGGAGTCGATCGCGAAAAAGTAAAAAATAATCACTCAACAAATTCGAGTTCTCTCGAACGTCAACTCTAGGCCGTCTCTGTCTCTCATTGGAATTTTCGAGACTCCCGAGGCAATGCAACTGCGCAACGTTCGGCGATACTTCCCGATTCTTCTCGAATTATGCAGATTCATATAAAAGTCTGCGACGACGCGAGATTATGCCAGTCATAACTGAGTATCTGAACGGCACGTAATATTTGAAAGACAAAATGAATGCGGTGAAAAAAAATAAAACGTACCATTTTAATAACGATTCAAAGATAAATGTATTTGTCTCGTTTGTCGATCGTCAGTGACATTGGCCAAACGCGGGAACTTAGAAAGGCCATTATAAAACTATGCATAAAAACTATGCACATGATTTTCCGCAAAAAGTGCGTTAAGACAACAAAAGGTGGAAGATTTGAAAAGTAGTTTAAAGGGAAAGCAACCCATGCTTACTACGCCAGCGAAACAATCAGTAGCTGCAGCAATTGAGTCTTTTAAAATTTCCTACCTACTGGCGCACACAAGGAACCATTCGATGATGGAGCGGTAGTAAAAAAATCATTTGTTGAAGCAGCGAATGTATTATTTGATGACTTCAAAAATAAAAGAGAGATTATATCTGCTATCAAGGATGTTCAATTATCTCGCCAAACTTTTACTATCATGAACACAGATTTGGAATATGTTACTATTAAATACCATCAATGGTGTATGGGAATGAAATAGTATTAACAGCGGAGAACCAAGCTAAATTATAACGTATATAATAGAAGTTTCAATAGATTTATATACAGGGTGTTTAAAAAAGATGCGGCAATATTAAAGGGGGTGATTGCCCAGGTCATTTTATACAAAAAGTTCCTATAAACATAGGTCCGCATACGCTTCGTTACCGATCTACAGCGTGTTGAAGTTTAATTTTAAGAAACAGTAAAAACTTGATTTTTCCAAAGCGGCTTGAGATATCATAATGAAATTTTAGGCGTGTTAATAGCTGTGGGAGACACATACTTTGCAATACAACACAATGTTTCAGTCGTACCTGTGGCGCGCGTATTGGCACGTCACAGGCTATTTTTCAATAAAAAATAGGACGCCTCTGATTTCTCTAAAAATACAAATATGCTTTTATTTATTGTTCAATTATGAAGAAAAAAGCTCTCTTAACTTTTTATCGTACGACGCACCGTTTTTTATTAAAAAAAACATTTTAGTGCAAGAACAAGGTTTTATTCAAGGGCAAAAACAAATATTTTACCAAACCAACAATTTTTTCAACCAAAAATTACAAAAACTGTGTAACGTGACCACCTCTAGTTCGGATGCAAGAATCCAATCTTCTCCTCATTGACTGGCGAACTCTCTGAAAAACACCAGGATCGGTTTTAATTGAGTTGCACCCAGCAATGATTCGGTTTCTTAAGTCTTCTACGTTTTCCAATGGAGTAGCGTACACCAAGGACTTCAAATGGCCCCACATGAAAAAATCCAGGGGATTTAAGTCCGGGGATCGTGCAGGCCATGAGTGAGGTCCACCTCGGCCTAACCAGCGATTTCCGTATGCTTGTGTTAAGAAATCACGAGCTACTTGACTAAAGTGGGCTGGTGCGCCATCGTGCATATACCACATTGCATCTCTAATTGCTAATGGTACGTCCTCCAGAAATCCAGGGAGCGTGTTTTCCAAAAAGTTGCGATACACCTCTCCGGTAAGTCTCCTTGGAAAAATTCCGGTCCAATTATGCAGTCACCCACAATCCCAAGCCAAATGTTCAAAGAAAACTGATGTTGAAAACGATCTTCAAGAATTTCATGTGGATTTTCGTCACACCATACATGGTTATTATGGAAATTCCGTATTGCATTTCTTGAAAAATTCGCTTCATCGGTGAACAGAATCAACATCAGGAGTTGAGGGATTTGAACCATTTTGTGCAAAAGCCATTGACAGAATGCAATGCGAGGAGGAAAATCAGCAGGAAGAAGTGCTTGAACGCGTTGTATATGGAATGGATACAACAAATTTTCCTTCAGAATGTGCCAAATAGTCCCATTACTTACATCCAAAGCGTCAGCAATTTTTCGAGTAGAAGTACCTCGATCTTCTTCAATCATGTCTAGCACATCCTCTTACAGCTCTACCGTTCTTGCTGTCCTTGGCCTTCCTGCTCCTCCATTTCGTCGTAATGTGCCTGTTTCATAAAGACGCCGATGAATACTTTCGAAAGTTTTTCTATCAGGAACAATACGGCCAGGAAATCTTTCAGTATACAACCGCCTAGCTTCTAATGCATTGCCATCAGCACGCCCATAAATGTAGTGCATGTCGGTCATCTCGGCATTCGTATAGCGATTTATGATAAGGAACTTCAACAAATTCGACACATACAAAATTATTAATCACGAGACTCATTCAATATGTCATTCAATATGTCAGTGAATAAAACAGGACTGTGGTTTGGTAAAATATTTGTTTTTGCCCTTGAATAAAACCTTGTTTTTTTATTTTTTTTTCTGTAATAAATGGACAAGCACTAAAATGTTTTTTTTTACTAAAAAACGGTAAGTCGTACGATAAAAAATTAAGAGAGCTTTTTTCTACATAATTGAACAATAAATAAGAGCATATTTGTATTTTTAGAGAAATCAGAGGCGTCCTATTTTTTCTTGAAAAATAGCCTGTGACGTGCCAATACGCGCGCCACAGGTACGACTGAAACATCGTGTTGTATTGCAAAGTATGTGTCTCCAACAGCTATTGACACGCCTAAAATTTCATTATGATATCTCAAGCCGCTTTGGAAAAATCAAGTTTTTACTGTTTTCTAAAATTAAACTTCAACACGCTGTAGATCGGTAACGAAGCGTATGCGGACCTATGTTTATAGGAACTTTTTGTATAAAATGACCTGGGCAATCACCCCCTTTAATATTGCCGCATCTTTTTTAAACACTCTGTATAGGACTATCTTTGAAAGAGACAATGTTTGAAAAATGGAAAGATGTAATTATATAGAAAATAAATCCAAAATATTTTCCCAAAATTCCCTCTCATAAGCGAGAAAAAAAATGACAAACATTTATAAAGTATTTGTCATGCCACTCTGCGACCGACTAGAATCGTAGACGATATTTCAAGCTAACCGACAATAACAAAAAATACCAAATTAGATGAGAAATGCCTCTATTGAACCCTTAACATTGAAAGCTGTCTAAAAAATGCTATCTTTTATAAACATAAACATTACAGCGCGTGTTAGCGTGTAAATTCAAAAGCGATCTTTTTTATAGACATTCTAAATTCATATTTATATTTTATATTTATTACTTCTCGTAATAAAAGAAAACATTAACGTAATACATATAAAATGAAGAAAGATGTAATTATATAGAAAATATTAATCTAAAATATTTTTCGCAAAACATAAAAAAGAGTTTAAAAGTAATTCACAGGTAATATATTCGTACGTAATCGTATTGAGGTTACTAAACCCTAAGTAAAGAAAGCTGCTCCATTTTATAGTTTTTATAACATCGTCAGCTGTCTCAACAATGTTATGTTTTAAAATTTTTATAAACATGAACATTGCAGCGTATGTTTGCCTGTAAATTCAATCAATATATTTTTTATAGACATTCTGATTCATAATACTATTCTCGGGGCGTTTTTAATTTTAAGATTCACGTCGTAATGAACTCAAAATTTTTTTGTTTCATATTCTATATAATTGCTTCTTTCCATTTTTCGTACGTTGTCTCTTTATTTCAAAGGCATCCTGTATATAAATGTGGAAATTGGAAGTCATTATACTCTGAAGGAGTGTGAAACAGCTGTATTATCATTGCGATAAAGACACACTATTTGTATCAAAAATAACTGGAATGGCTTAAAAAACAAAATAGTTGATTAACAAAACACACACCCTTGCCGGCGTGCGTCTGTTGGCCGTCAAACGTTTTCTCATGACTTGTTATGTACAAGATTATGATATACGTAGCACCAACATAAGCCATTGGAGTGTCTCTCCACATGAGCTGACTAGAACTAGAATGAGTTCGAAACACGCGTCTGTATGTAGAAGTAACCAATGCAAAAAGTCTGCGTTGTGTATATCCATGTATACATATACATATATATTAACATTTAACATTTTTGTATTACTGTAAAACTTAGATTATTTATTTGAAATTTTCTGCTTCAATAGAAATACAACAATTTACATGTTCAAGAAGTGTATCAAATGACTTTTTTATGTCACTGGTTACGTTGATGTTGAATTTTTTTAAAATTCGGTACAAATTTTGATTATTGATCAATATAGAACAAATTGAATTTAGCTTCCCATGACCAAATTATTCTCTGAATCGTCGATGCCACTCAAAAACTTATATTTGTGATAAAACACTATCATTAATTAAGTATTTTAAGCACTTAAAGCGTTTACTACTTTTAGAGTTTTTAATAGAGAACTTATTCTTTGCTCTTTATTAATTTTTCGACCGTAAACTGCCATCACCAATACATGGCACCACTAATTTGGTTAAAATATAACAATTTCGATTATTGTCGCGTTGTACTAAAATTAGGAAGAAACTTTTTTCAGGGAAGAAATATATAGGGTGTTAGTATTTAAGGTGTTAATAATGCCAATCTTGACGCTTGTTAGTTTATTATAGGTACTTAATAAACCCATGACAAAGTGCAAGTGAAGTGGAAAGACAAAATGAGACACCGTTTAGCAGTTAAATCGTTGGTAAAAATAATAATACCAAAAATAAAAATTTATTGCTCTTAAAGACTTTTAACACAGTGTAAGAAAAGTCAAATTCAAAAGAAATATAACAATAAAATGAAAAAATCATAATTCGAATGCATTGTGTGTATGCCCAATAGCGAGGCTGTAAAAATGTTTGAGGAGTGAATGTATGTGGAATAATCAAGGATATCCTTGACTATCGGAAAACTTGCTTAAAAAAAGCAAGCAGAGTAGAAATAAAGAAAAACTAGCATAGGATAGACACAGGCGACAAAACCATACCTAGAAATCCAAGATGAAAATTAAATAGTAAATAAATAAATTCTTGAAAAACTTTTATATTTTTTTAATAAGAAAAGAGTCAATTAGTGACTCGAAGCGTTTCACACACTAAAAAAGAGATTTAGCACGTTGCCGCCGATGTTTTGTAATTTCTAAGCTAATATTAATAACTACATAACTAAAATGAGACTGATATCGCCAAGAAGGCACCATAAACTTTTTTTTGGTACAAATTCGGTTTTGAAAAGTTTTGTGGAGTTTCTTCACGATCCATCCACTGCGCGGAATAGCTTACTGTGGTAAAGAATTCATTTTTCGTCACATGTCATAATGGACTCGAAAAATGGGTCGTTTTTGTTATATCAAAAACAAAGACAAAGTTACATAATTTTCCAGTTTCAATGATTGCCTTCAACTTGTCGTTGTCAACACCTAATTGTAATCCACGACTCTTTTCGTTTTCAAGGCTCCCGTCTCCACCATGAAACCTTTTAAATCAAAATTGCACCGCCACACGTTCATGAACAGTACCTGATCTAAAAGCATAAATGGTTTGGAGACCGTTTTGCTTTACTAGCCTAATTTTAACAAGAAAATCACTCGAATTTACTTTTTTCCGTATTTAACTAGATAGCTTTAAAACATAACTTAATAATAAACGAGGTATTTGATAAGAAAACGTAGGAGAGTTTGTGCTTTCAAATGGTAACTGACAAGACCACATTTTTAAAGTAACTATTTCCAATATCAAATCGAAATATAAACAATATTAAGAACGAAATCATTTTTGCAACAATTTGATATATTACCTTTAAGCAAACAAAAAAGGCTAAACTGCAAATTTTTTAATACAAAATAATTGGTACAATATCTAATTTATTATTAAGATTCAACATCAACAATTACCCCTTTTAAATATAATTTTTGCTATTATCTAAGCGGCTTGACAAAGACGTACTGATTTTTTAACTTATAAAACAATGCATTAATATCAATATTTGGCTCCTAAAATGATAGGCTACATGTGGTAAGTTCAAATTCTAAATAAATCAAAATGTGAAAGTCAGTATTAATTATACTCGTACATTCCGACCATTTTTAACTTTTGACAAGGGAAGATCCCAAACCCGGATATTAAAAAAAAATATGAAACTTTGGGAGCATGTACATCACATATAGGTATGTACTTTCTGCGGAAAACCACTCTAATTGGGTGAAATGGATTTTCGAAAATTTTCCATTCTGCCTTTGCGCATAACTCGTTAACGCTAAGAGGCGGTTTTAACCCAAAAAGTTTTCAGAATAATTGAAACATACATGAGTAGGTAAACCCCACCAGTTTTGTATAATACAAAGGTATTTTTAATAACATAAAATACTATTAAAAATCTGGTGTGAAGAACACAAATACAGGTTCACTATTAATATTTTTGTGAACGTGTCCGAACATATCCCTCCCCAGAGACGTAGATACGTATTTCGCCTTTCTACAGGCTCATCGGTACGCCCCTGCTGGAGAAAGGATATCTTCAGACATTTTCACAAAAAAGAACCACATCGCCACATCACAGAAATTATCCAGACCGAGCGTAGAAGTAAATTCAGCGCTGCCTGTTGTCAGACAGCCGAAGTACCTCGCCCCGTCCACATAACCAATGTGAAGTAATGACGCCCTTCCAAAGGTGGCACAGCCATCTCTCTAGAAACTGCATTTTGTTTGTGTCTTCACTCAACTACGGACTAACCGCATGTGTAATGTATCAGAATAATTGAAACATACATGAGTAGGTAAACCCCACCAGTTTTGAATAATACAAAGGTATTTTTAATAATATAAAATATTGTTAACATTCTGAACTTACTGCAAATGAGAATTAATGAATATTAAATCTCATTTTTACATGTAAATGTCGCCTTATGTCATGCGTTAATAACTAATACATATAACTAATAATAAATAATAATATTTTATATTATTAAAAATACCTTTGTATTATACCAAAAAGCTTTGTTTGAATGAGTTTTATTAGGCAGGTAAAAAAAAAGTTAAGTACATATATCTACATTTTTATATATTTTTTTTTCGACGGGGGAGTATGTTTGGGATTAATAATAGATAACAGAGTTTGTTTGGTTGTGTAATAGACCTGTAGTTGTAGTGTTGAAATTAATTTTAAAAACTAACAAAAGTATTGATAACTACATTATAAATGATTTAGCATTAGTTAATAAGCATAAGTTAATAATAATATAACAGCATCATCCTGTCAATTTTATTACACGTTAAAACAGCTACCAAGTGAGCACAGGAGAGTTGTCGATAAGTAGTACCATTAGTAAGACAGCGACAGTCATAAGACTTACGAATATTAACTCAAGAAAGGAATATTAATACTGTTTTTCTGGTCGCTTGTACGCATACAAGTTAACCAATGAAATACCTTATTATATCATTTTAACCAATGAGAGAGAACGTAGAAATATACATGGAAAATCCTATCAACAGCTCGCAGTGTTTAAGTCACGCGAGATTTTCAAAAGTCACTTATCAAGTATACCTAGATATGTCAGTCAGATTTAGAATGTTGGTTGCAGGTTATCCATTTCCAAAGTAGTAAAGGTAGTAAAATATTATGTCGTGTTCAGGAATAAAAAAAGGCTCTGATCTAATACATGTGGTGAATTTAATTGAACATTTGTATTTTTAAAGTTTTTAATTTTATTTATATAATTATACTTATAATAATAAAACGGGTATATATACGGCTACAAAATACGAAATACATTTTTATCTGTTTATTTTGTAGTTCAAGTTGAGTAAAGGAGTATTAATATTTACTAGCAATACTTTCTCAAAGTTACCTTCTGTAAAATTTGTTCTCTTTGAATGAAATACATCCTTGTAAATAGAAAAGTCCTTTCTACATCGCAACTGGTTATAGGTGCATACTGGAAATATTCTTTTATTTCCGCGTATTTTGCAGTTAGATGTTGTGGCATTGTCCCCATACACAATTGCCGCAATGTTATTAAATCTGCATTTCTATTAAACACTGTGTCTAACTTTTACCGAAGGCCACATCCGAAGTCACTTGGAATACTTTTCAAATTATTAATAGCCACATCTAATGTCGTTAAACCATCATTTAATTTGAGATTTCGATTTTTAAAATAAGTGATTAGTTTTGGCAAATTTCCAAAGTGTTCTTGAAGAAAGTACAGGTGATTTTTTAAATGTGGAATTTGTGTTAATTCCTTGTACTCAGACATACTCCGAGCATAGTCATTTAAATATGCAACGAAATTTTGTAAACTATCGAAATTCTCTGCATAAAAACTACTAGCTTCCAACCATGTCCTCCATCTAGTTATTACTGGAGAGGGAGGCAGTGACAAAGATGGCAGCTCTTCACTGTAAAGATCTACTCTCAATGGTGCTTTTCTGAAAACTGTTTTAAAAGCAGACACAAGTCTATCAACTTCTGGAAAGGTGTCTCTGATATATTCACAGATTCTGTGGAGAGTATGTGCTACACAAGTAATATGCAGCATATTAGGATATGTTTCCTTTAATAGTCTGCCTGTTTTTAACATATATGCAGCACTGTCACTTACAAATAAAAGTACTTTTTCTTTGTACCTGTCGTCCAAATGAAGTATTTTTTAAATATTCTCGTTAATGGTTTTAGCGTCAAATGTATTTATAACTTTTGTTGCTATTACATATGCGTTATGTGGAATAGTTGGATGTAGTACACCAGCTACAACATTTACTGCACAGCGTCCTAATATATCGACAGTTTCGTCGGCACTTATCCAGAGGTACTGATTTGAAAAATGGATTCTAATGCGTTCTACTGCTTTCGTGTAGCACTTAGAAACATAATATTTGTGTAAGGTGGATTCGTCAGGAACATTTCGACCAGTATATTTTTGGAGAAATATTTTTAAAGTGGGATTGTTAAGTTTATTTAATGGAATATTAGCCGCTATAAAAATTTCACAGAGTTCTTTGTTAAAATTGTCAGATTCCAACGGTTTCAATTTCTGTGCATGTGTTTGCGACGCTAAGTGACGTTGTCCGTGCGATTTCATAGAATTCTTTAACGATATTTTACAGATTTTGGAATAAATTTCGGAATCACTGACAATGGACATATAATCAGTATGACCGTCAATCCAACTCGCCATTGTTATACGATACCGTTCGCGACGTTCTTCCATATCATATCTGAAATAGTATATTAAAAAACAAGTTTCATAAGGCACCATTTTGCCGCACGAGATCAGTTTAGAAAACGAGCCGCTTGCGGCGAGTTTTCTAAAGAGCGAGTGCGGCAAAAGGCCTTATGAAACGAGTTTTTTATACTATTTTTTCTATTTTGCGTTTTTTACATTAATAAATTGCTTAAATTGGAATTATTTAATTTGAAAGTTCAGAGTTTAATTTTTATATAAAGCAAGCAGTTGGTCACATTGATACTTGACATTTTCAAATTTAAATCTTGCTATCCGCGAAGTATATTATATTACATATTATTTACTAATTTTCGTTAACATTACTTGATACTTCATTTAAAAATATAAACATGAGTGACATAGAAACATATATATGTTGTTGTCAATTGTATACAACATACGTTGTTTGTGTAAAATACGGACATATATCATATCTGTTAAATGTACATAAATTCTTAAAATCAAATGACAGCAATGATATTTATTTCTGTATTCGAACAACGCCAACATTGAAAAATGAAAAAAAGCGTATCGAAATGAAGCTCATTTCGATACTGTTTTGGGTTTTATAATGAGTTCATTTCGAACGCAAAATAGAAAAAAGTAACTTAAACAATGCTTTAGATCTAAATAAATGAAAACTAAAAATGTGTGCGTAATTTATTGAAACTGAAACCGAAATTCAATACACACTTACGTCGAAATAATTGGGAGAAGTAGATTAAATCACACGATATTAAACAGGATCTATCACAAAAAATACGATGTAATTAACAGTTAAAACAAGAAACTAACTCACAGCACTTTATTTATCTTACGAAATATAATCTAAATAGACTAAATTATTAAAACTCCATACGCTTCTATGTACGCCCATGAAAACAGAAATTTAACTGTAAATATCCAACAAAAAACGTCGCAATTCTCGATGAAAACAGATGTGCGCGCTAGCCAGATCAATAGTGCATTCAATAACTGCGTGATGTACTTACAGATGTTGTAGACTATTTATATCGTCCGTCGTAATGACGACGTCATTTCAACCCGATGTATCCGGTATCTGCTAATTAGTAACTAAATGTTCAAATAGACCTCCTTCTATAGCAGCACATACTTGAACGTCTAGCGCTTTAAAATTTTCAACAGAAACTTCTTTATTTTTATTATTTATCAAAGTAAATGTTTTCTCAAAACGATGAACCGTGTTACGAATAGGAATATTTCTCTCGGAAAAATTGACTGCAAATAAATCCCTGGTCACTTCTGCAGAATTACCGCCATAAAACTGCTTAACTATAAATAGTTTTTCTTCAGGAATATAATAGTTCATTTTAAACTATATATGAAATTATTTAAATCCACACACGAATTGTATTTAACGCATGTCACGAGTGACGCATTGACAGTGTAATGACAGTTACTGAATTTGCTAACATTTGCATGGATAGTCACACCTCTCAATTCCAGTCGACCACCTACTTTGAATATATCCATCCTCTGCTAGATCATGCAGTTACGGTAGATTTTTTTTTATATTTAAACATACAATGGATTATTCTGCATGGTGATGAAACTCCTCAACGAAATGTTTAAAACACAGGAATTTGTTACACCATGCACATCGGATGATAGCATAGCTACCACATATGAAACAACCAGGAGGATGAACAAAATCTGCTGTGTGAAAGCAAAAGTTACTGGATCTTTAAATTCATTCGGTCTTTGGTCAACGTATCCGCTTTTACACCAAGCGTAAGCATCTAGCAAATACGTCGTGATATTTTGGCGCCGAAAGTTGATTATGAATAAGACATTGTAATTTTATAATATTATTGCGTTCCTGTAACACAATATCGTAACCATAAAGTAGTAAACTGGCGGACAAAAAAACTGTCCGGCTCATTTTTTTTGCATTGTAAAATCGATCTCTCAAAAATAACATATCAATTGTGAAACGTTATAAATAAAATCTTTAAATAGATCCATAATATCACAGATAATATACCTACTTAAATTGATATTTGGCATCTCAATAACCTTTAAAACTTAAAAACTGATTCACAACGTGTTAATTTTGTTAAAATGTTGTCAAACGTCAAAATGAGTCGGACAGTTTTTTTGTCCGCCAGTTTACAAGGTCCGAAAATTTTCTTACAAAGTTTTTCCATACGCGAAAACCATATACATCAAGAGATTGTATCATTGATGTAGTTTTCTTCGAGATCGTTAATACATTCACATACACTCTTCTTCTTCAGCTTGCATTGCTTCTACCGCTTCCTTCGCTGTGGGCGCATATACAGTTGTGTGCAGAAAAAACCCGGACAAGCTATTTTTTCTATGTAAATCTGGTTCACCCATACTTAGATTTGAATTATCACTTAAGTGTCAAATTGGGTTGTCAAAGTGAGAGTTTTATTATAATGCCAAGACAATTGTGTAATCAACAAAAAATTCAAATCATTTCCGAGCTTCAAAAAGGACGAACAATTAGAGAAGTAGCGTTTACTTTCGGAGTTAATAAAAGCACCATACAAAATGTCAAAAACCGTTGGGAGCAAGAACAAACAATTAACAGAAAACAAGGAAGCGGTAGAAGAAGGATTTCTTTAGAACATCATGATACCGCTTTAGTGAATTTCTTAAGAGAACGTCCGTTTTCTTGTGCATTAGATGCTGTTGCAGCAACAAATTTCCCGGGTTCTCGGTCAACAGCCTGCAGAAGAATTCAAATGTCAGACATTAAAAATTGTATTGCAGCCAAAAAAAGTATTTTGTCGGAACGCCATAAACAGGGCAGAATAATCTTTGCACTAAATTATTTGTACAAAGATATGCAATAATTGAAGCAAGGCAAGAAATAACAGAAAACGAAAATCTTATAAGAAACTTGTATTCGATGGTGCCATGACGAAATATTAGTTTATATATATTATATGGTTTATTTGTAGATTCTTTATAATGTTATGACTGTTAATTTTATAAAAGTTAATTCATTTTATTGAAATTCGTCTCTTTACTTCAACATATAAAAGGAGTTTTACTCATATATTGGCATACAATGCTATAATTTAGGTGACATATGAGTGTACTTTTTTTTGGAAATGTGTCAATAGTGGTATAGGTTCACACAACTAAACAGTTGTCCTGCTTTTTTCTGCACACAACTGTACCTCATCTAGAAATTCTAGGGAATGTGGTATGTGCGGTTGCAAAAATTCTTGAGTTGTATCAGTTTCAGTAAAAACGATGTTTCTCTTTGAGTATCGAGAAGGATATTTTTTATTATGTCGTGCAATTCGATTTCGTTGATATTCACAGGGGAGCTAATTATAATATTTATGGCGGCCATTTTCAACATTACAGGTCTACTATATCAATCAATAACTATAATAATCAATAACTATTATTAATTTCAAGTTTGATGAGTTATATATACTACTTGCTTATCTCATTCATTGTCAGCCTATTTTCTTTACAAAAACTTTTACTATTTACTGGTCTAATGTAGCTTCCTTCGACAGGCTATATCTTTTAGATAAGAAACAATCTAATATAATGAAAAAAATACAGTAAATGTCTTTTTTTCCTGTCTGCTTGATAAAACCCATTCAAACATTTTTTGTGTTAAAACTTTTTCTCTACCACTTACCGTTAACGAGTTATGCACGAGACAGAATGGAAAATTTCAATTTCCAAAAATCCATTTCACCCAGTCAGAGTGTTTTTCCGCAGGAAAAAAATGCGTAGTACATACCTACCTATATGTGATGATGTACACGTTTCCAAAGTTTCATAATTTTTTTAATTTCCGGGTTCGGGATCTCCCTTGTGAGTAAAAGTAATAAACATCCGTTTTACAATTATTAAGTGTAAGTAGTAACTGTAAGTAGTAAGCATTAGCAATCTGAATTAAGATCTACTTAAGTAGGTATTGATATAGTTTATAATCTAAAATTCTTTTTTGGTACTTTTACAGTTTTATTACTTTGACTTTTGAAATATAAATGATCTATTTACTTATTATTCTTGTAAAACATCAAATATAACATATTATTTAAAATATTTACTGCAAATGTGTAAATAGATTTCACATAACTTAGGTACACAGTATACCAGTGAAAATAAGAAAAATCTATAATAATATAATTGACGATTATTTCAATAAAAAATTAATAAATTTCGTTCCTGTATTATTGTAACAATATATTATATAAACATTCATACCTGTCCTAGAATCTGTTGTGAGACATTTTGGCCATACCAGTATGCAGTGTCAATATAATTTATGCCCGATTTCAATGCTTTTAAAAGTCCTTCTTTGCAGGTATTTAAACTGTAATCACTAGAAAAAATAAAATTTATTCTTATACTTTTGTTTATTGCGAGGGAAAGTCAGAAATTAAGTCACAAATGCAAAGGGCATTAAGTAAAAATTTCCGGAGCGTGCGCACGTTGGGTCCTTCGACAACTGACCGAGGAACACAAAAAAATCGAATGGGCCTGCCCTTGTAATATATCTTGCAATATGCTACTGAAGGTGAGGACATGCTTGACAGAATAATCACTGTGATGAATCTTGGGTGCATCAGTGCCAACCTGAATCAAAACGTGCGTCACCCTCAGCTACCCTCAGCTAGTAAGGTCATGCTTACACTGTTTTGGGACTGCAAAGGAGTCATCCTTGTCGAGTTTACAAAAGAAGGTGAAACTGTGAATGCTCAGTCATACTCTGATGTTCTTTTCAAGCTTCGGACCGCCATTCGGAGAAAAAGTCCAGGTCTATTGCGCAGAGGTGTGCTGCTTCATTGTAATAACGCGAGACCTCATATCAATGCTACAGCATCCACCTTACATCCCAGACTTAGCCCCAAGCGATTTTCATCTGTTATGTCCACTAAAACAACATCTCGGAGGCAAACATTTTGCTGATGATGACGACGACGTTCAACACGAAGCCCTACTGTCGATGAGACAGCAACCCAAAGAATTTAAGCGGCTGGAATTAGGGCGCTGTTAAAACGATAGGATAAGTGCATCAACATTGGTGGAGATTATGTTGAAAAATTAAATTGTTCCCAAGTGATTATCATGATAAATTATTTTTTTATATTTTGTGACTTACTTACCGACTTACCCTCGTATATGACAGTTTTAAACAAAAATAAATATCCATAATAAACAATTAGTACAACTATATAACACAATTCAACAATTGCGAGAATTATAACCAAAATAAAATGTTAAAAAATAAAAAAAAAGAGATCAAGAAACATAATCATGAGCCATAACGCCATAAAAACATTTTTCTATTTTGCGTTCGTAATAATCTCATTGTGACGCCCAAAACAGTACCGAAATGAGCTTAATTTCGAAACGCTTTTTTTAATTTTTCAATGTTGGCATTGTTCGAACACAGAAATAAATATCTTATTGCTGTATATTTAATACAATTGATAACAAGATATACATGCTCATGTTTATATTTTTAAATAAAATATTAGTAATATGAAATATTAAGTGCCTCAGATATATTCGTTTTCGTCCAATTCGACGGGCTTACTAAATCATATCATGAACTGCATCAACATTTTCGGGGACGGACACAGAAACTGGCCTTCCCAGTCGGTGTTCATTTTCAATGAAAAATTTACCCCTTTTGAAGCTTGCAATCCAATTTTTCACGGTCGCATACGAAGGACATTGATCGCCAAGGGTATTAAGCATATCTTCGTAAATCTGCTTACCTCTTAACCACTTCAAATATAGGTACTTGATGATGGCTTGATACTCCAATTTTTCGATTTTCACAATTTCAATCGACAAATTTTATTGCGTAACTTTGGTTTGACTTTTTGACGTGATACTTTACACTGACACTTATACATGGAACCGGTCTAGGCTAACTAGATATCAATACCACCTCGTATATGTAACTAACAGTTCAAACAATGAAGAAAAGAAAACTAACTCACCGCACTTTACTTATCTTATGAAATATAAACTAATAAATAAAATAAATTATAAAAACTCTTCCCGCTTCTATGTACGCCCATGAAGAAATAAATTTAAGTGTAATAGAGAAGTAATTACGTCACAATTCAACGACAAAAAACAGATGTGAAAACTATTGAATAGTGCTATTCAATAAATGCGTGTTGTACTTAGCGATGTTATAGACTATTTATATGGTCCATCGTAATTTCGGCCTCTCGTGTCCGGTCCCTACTCAGGACTGTAAATATTAATCGGGAATGGAGAATGTTATCTGAATTGCCAAAACATACTTTTAAGAAAGATTTAGATCTAGATAGTAAAAGAATTAAGTAGATATGTAGTTTCAAAAACATTCTTGATGAAAAAACTATTTCCAATTTTGTATGTATTTCTACAAAATATATCATATGTATCTCACGGTATAGTGCAAGCGCGAACGTGTATTTTCATTATCAAATTTAATTAAAAGAAAAAACAGGAACTGTTTAGAAATAATCACATGCCACAATTTACTAACCAAGGCAATGATGAGTATAGAATCTTCAATAATTTCATAAATTGTTTGGGTTTCATTTTTCTTGTGTATTCAGTATGTAAAAATTATAATTCCGTGGGCTACAATGCGATGTTCTTTATTATTTTGTTATCGTGTTTTGTTAAATATGAAAATAAATTACTTTTACGAATTTGTATGCCCACACTTCAGAGAATAATTGAAAAATTATATTAAAATAGGATGGTGTGGCAATTCCCTTTACTTAAGATAAGCAAGATTTTCAATTCGTACAGTAGGCAGAAAAAAAAAATAACTGAAGTTTAGTAAAATTTAGTACATTTTCATGCTTTTGTTTAGCACATTTGAAAAATTTATTGCGGCAGCCCTATACAACTGTCTGAGCAGCCATTACTCAAGGATGATAGAGAGGATGATCAGATCACGCAAATTTGTCCGCCAGTCACCCCCACCACTGTGCCGTCAGCACGAGACCTCTTTAGCCAAATACTTATTTAAAATACATAACGCAGAGTACATTTTATTATAAAATTACAGATTTATACACAATTTATTAAAGTAATTGAAATATAGAATATCTAAAATACATTTTTACACAATTACTGTGAAATAAATAGAATAAATCAATACATAAACCCTTACTTCATAGAAAAAATCTTAGCAAAAATCACTGGCAACAAAAGCACAATTATCAAGAAATATAACCAAATTAGAAATATACAAATATATGTAGTTTATTGTGTTGTTTAACTTTTTAATTTGATTTCTATTTGAATCAGGATTGGTTTTCTTTTTTTTTTGTTAGTTATATCATGTTTGACCTTAAAGGTCTCGAAATTCATGCGAATTATAGTTCTTAGTTTGCAAAAATCTTTCAGTACATGATTTAAACTTTGATCATTTTCTCTTGTAAAGATTTTGTTAGCCAAACTTTTTACGACTCCATGATTTTTGCGAAAGAACTCTCCATGGTGAATTTCAAAATATTTATTTCACTTTTTAATATGACTTTGCCATTGCTCAGTCGGTTTTATAAGTCCTCCATATGAAAATTGTTGAACCCAAGATGAAATTCACTAGCTGTGATCTTGTTTTACTTTATAAGTAAATTGTCTGAAAAATCGGAGACTGTAGCTTTTAAGTGAATAAAAAAATTAAAAACCCTTACCACAATAGAATTTAACAATTCTATATACGTATTTCGACAACCACGTTGTCATCCTCAGTAGAAAAAGCAGTGTAACAGTTGAAAGCACAAAAACACAACACTCACTGAGCGCTATATTGCCCGGCTTCTCGTTTAACACTAAATTTTAAAATTTTAAAAACCTGAATACTAGAGAACTTACCTTATTGAAAAAACCCTACTTAAATACGTACATGCATTAAGAGACCATTAACCGATTAATGCTTTATTCTATAGAAAGGCCCTTTAGAAAATTACACAAAGGGGACACCCTAATTTAAATATACATAAAGAAACCATTATAAAACTCATCTTAAATTATATATGTCATTTAGAAATTAATATTGAGTCATGATATCTGTTAAAGGCTAATGTTGTAACGAAACGAAATTTAAAAAATTACATAGAATTAGATTAATTTGTTAATGGTTTTCCTATATTTTTTTGGTTTAATAACATCTTTTCAAAATATTTGAATTTTGTAACTCAGTGTTGTCTATTATTTCATTTGGTTTTGATATATCACAAATATATGGTGCAGATGGTAAAACAATACCAAAATATTCGACCGGGTTGCAATTTGAATTTTCATTGATAATAATATTTTTATAAATTATTACATTTTTTTAAATCACCATCATAACCATTATTTAAAATTCCATTTTTATTAAATATCGTATAATATTCAGTTAAAAATAAATTCGCTAAATAATTATAATAATAATTTACTTTACCTCCAATTAATATATGTATTTAGAATTTTTGTATTTATATTAATTTTAACAAGATAAACATTTTTATATACATATACAGGTTCCTTAAAAACATTTATTTGTTTATTAACATGAAATATGGATTGAAAATTATTATAATTTGAATATTTTATTTGGTTATAATTTAATAATATTTAATAATGAAGTCTTCATATATAATCATATATATTAGTCGGCAATTTAAGGTCTGTTTCACTTTAATATGTACATATTTAAAATAATCTTACATGTTTCGGCAAATAATAATTTTAAATTGTAAAATGTTTATAATTTAAAATTCTTTGAAAAAGGCATTATTTGCCAAAAAATGTTAAGGGAATTAAAAAATCTGTACTTAATAAGGAAATTAAATTTCAGCATTATAAAAAATGTTTGTTTGATCAGCAGGAATATGATCATAAACAATGTGATATTAGGAGCTATGATCATACTGTATATTCTGAGGAATTAAATAAAAAATCATTATCATGTTGGAGAGATGATTAAAGTTGTATCCAACAAAATAGTAGTGATACATTGGTTTGGAGGCATTGGAGGATTGAAAACCATTGAGATCTATGTTTTTTTTTTTGTTGTAGGCATAAAATTATAATTTTTATCAACAATTACTTTTAGTGGAAAGAATTTCTCTTTTTTTATCATTTGATACCCAATAATATAATTAAACAATACATTCATTTTATCTTACTAGTTTTTATTTTTTATTTTTTATGAATACTATGTAGTCAAATGAATTTTTTAGAATGTTTTCAAACTTTGATAGGTTTGTAATGAATAGAATTTTATTTATTGATAGCTTATTGATTATGTAATGAGTAAAGCTGGGATTATATGAAAATACATATTTTTTATTTATGATATGTTTACCAAAATTCTTGCAGATCTATACGGATCACGTAAAAAGAAAGCATTTGCGACTACTTTTGTTTTGCATATCTTGCATATAATACTGCTTTGAGCATATTTCATATAAAATTGCGTATTTGTTCATATTTTATCATTTATTTCTAAAGTGCATCGCAAAAAAATATATAAAACCATTTATTCATAATATATCAAAATTACACTAACAGTCCGCATGAGCATTTCCGTATAGCGGGAATTCCCAGATTTGTGTTTATCAAGTCGGGAAGGTTCCAGTGAATCTACGAGGAATGAGGTTGACCTATAGGTCAGTCATATCGCCAGTTGTGTTTAGTTAGTTCTCTAAAGTATATGTACAGTATGTACACGTAATTTTACCTTGTTATTTTTGATATGTCGAAATCATATTCACATGTGTCGATCTGGATAAAAGATTATCCTGAATTTTGTGTAGATAATGGCAGAGTGTTTGGTGTATTGCAGTAAAATTTAAGTTTGTTTGCGTTTAATTTTGTATTTTAATACCTGCAATTATTTATTTTAGATTCGATGCCACAAAAAATTTCAATTAACGCAGCATGTAAGAAATGATTTGCATAAAAGAAATATTACAAGATTTAAAAATGCTCCAAAAGCTACTCTGAATCAATCGTTTACTTCAACAAGTAAAAATATAGAACAGAATATTTTCCATTATGACTTGTGTAACGCCTTCTTAAGTGCAAACATTCCACTTTCAAAGTTGGACAATACAACGTATAAAATTTTTTGGGAGAAGTATACGAAACTGTCAGTTCATAGTCGCTCAACTACAAGAAAAAAGTATATTAATCTATTGTTTGAGAAAATTAAGGAAACAATAGGTGAAAATTATATTTATTTTGTAATCGATGAGACAACATACGGTTGTGGACGCTATATTGCCAACTTATTGATTGGCATTTTAAATGAAAATTACGCCAATCATTTTATAATTGGTACAGAAGAATTGGAGAAAACAAATAGCTTAACTATAATAAGATTTATAAACGATAGTTTAACGAGGTTTTATTTGCCGAATGCCGTTCCAAGTGACAAGGTATTACTGACGTTATCGGATACTGCGACATATATGGAAAAGTCAGCACAGAATCTAAAGATCTGAAGAATCTGAATCACGTAACATGTTTGGCACATGCTGTTAGCAGAGTAGCAGAAGAAATACGTTACACATTTCCAGATATTAATTCATTGATCAATTTGACAAAAAAGTATTTATTATAGCACCGCTGAGGGTTCAAGTATACAAAGATAAGTTAACTGGCCTGGCACTGCCACCACAACCTATAACAACAAGATGGGGCGCGTGGCTTGATGGCGTTGTATTTTATGCAGATACTTTTGAACAGATAAGAGAATTCATTCTCTCTTTTTCAAACAACTCGATAGCAATTACGAATTGCAAAGATATACTAAATAAACCGCAAATGCGCCAAGAGTTACATTTTTTCAAAGCAAACTAAGGCTTTATTAGTGAAACACTACGAAAATTTGAAACTAAAGGTGAAGGTGAATCGATGGAATTGATTCAAAGATTCATGAATAAAATTCATAATGTGAGAGGTACCATAGCAGAGCGGTTCAAAATTAAGTTTCACAAGTTCTAGAGAAAAACGAGGGCTTTGAGAATGTTCAGTGTTTCAAGGAAATTACGTTGAAACTGTTAAGACGAGTCCATCAATTAACTGCTAATATAAGTATGCGCCAATTATATCAGTTGACATTGAGCGAAACTTTTCAGCATACAAGCTATTATTCACGGATCGCAGAAGATCATTTTTAGTTGAGAATTTAGAAAAGCATTTAATTGTAAATCTTTATAATATTATACAAAGACAAATATAAATAAAGAGTTACATTGTTTAGCTTACTTATTCTTCTTGTTATTATACATGTATTTTGCAAAATTTCGAATAAAATATAGATATAGTACATATTTGTGGTATCTCTAAATTTATATTGGCATTATTTAATATTTTGACAATAATTTAGTTGTGTAACTATCACTTAAACTTATATTTTTGCATATTTTAATAAAAGTTTTGCATATATAACGTGTGTATAAATTGTCGCAAAAGCTACACGCAGCGACGTTCTTCGTTTGGTTCTGAATAAAAAATCTTAATGTTAAAATGTCGTATCATGCTTCGTTTGTTTTCACGGGGTTCTTGAATTTCAGACTTTTAGTGCGTAACTAACCTTTGCTCTTCGATATCTGTTAATAGAGATAGATGCAATTTAGTTTAAAGAAAAAATTTTTACTAGTATTATTTCGTAAACGTTTTCTTTTTGATTTAAAAGCTTGTTTTAAACATTTATTCATTAACGTACTTTCACGAAAAACACATTTGGCAACGTTGTAGAACAATAAGTTTGTATTTCAAAGTGAGTTCAATCAAAATTATTACTGTCAAATTTTGACATTTACGAATTTACGAAGCATGATACGACATTTTAACATTAAGATTTTTTATTCAGAACCGAACGAAGAATGTCGCTACGTGTAGCTTTTGCGACAATTTATACACACCTTGTATACCTATCTAATTTTGGAAACATATATGCGCAGATAATACAGTTTCCGTGTGCATATAATTCCCGGCTTTAGTAATGAGGTGTATGAATGTATAGACTTCATTGAATCATTATTAAGTGATTTAATTTCCTTCAAATATATTTTGTCAGAATCCATTCCAATTTATTTATATTTAAAATAATTATGTAATTCATTTATTTTTTCTATTGTTGAATATATATATTTTTTAATTGAATACAGTAGACGATTTGTTATTGAAGTTTATTGGAATTTGTTTATTAATACACACTTATATTTTTGACGTTAGACATTACATTACTAGAATTATTACTAGAGCTGAGGATGTTTGCGGTACGGCAGGACCGTATGTAGTGCATCCCCACCAGCGTATAAACACGATGCAGCGAAACACTTTAGTTAGTCGTGAACTGGCAACGTGATCGTGTGTTGTCTTGAGCTCTATTTAATAAGTATGACGGACGTGCCCAAGCCAAGAAAGCGCCCATTGTATAACGACGTGAAGGAATTTATCCGAGACTTTCCCGATTTGTATTATAATGGAGCAAAAGTGGTTTGTAAATTATGCGATAAACAGTTACTTTGCTGGGACAAATACGACTGTAAAAGACATGTTGAAAGTGTACACCACAAAGACAAAAAAAATAATGTGCTGTCTAAAACGCAATTCAATTTCGATTTATTGACAATCATCACGGAGAACGTTACTCACCTATTTACCAATTGTGCGTGAGGACATTGAAAACAGAATGAAAGCAGTAGTAAATGATAAACAGTTATGGGTATGTGTCGACGAAACGACAGATCGAAAAAAACATTTCATAGTGTCTATTGTGAATATTATAGTGCGTGTACTAGATCCTGTCAAATCAACATTTCCCATTTTATTAGCCAGCAAAAGATTGGAAAAGTGCACTAGCGAAGTAATTACGAAGGTAGTGCTCGATACGCTACAAAAATTTCAAGTTTCAACTAATCAACTCCTGATGTTTATGAGCGATGGTGCTGCGACAATGCGTTCTGTAGGCCGTTCTCTTAAAGCAGATTGTGAGAGACTTTTGCATGTGACATGTAAAGTTCATGCTTTACACCTTGTGGCACAAACTATTCGGCAATGTTATCCAGAGGTGGATGCATTAATAGCAACCACCAAAAAAGTGTTTCTAAAATCTCCCAAACGAATTCGAGAGTTTCACAGTCTGTGCCCTGGTATTCCCGAACCACCAGAGCCACTCCTTACACGTTGGGGAAGTTGGTTAAAGGCGGCATTTTATTATGCCAAGTATTTCCAACAAATAAAATCTGTGGTTCTACAATTCAATCCTGCCGAAGCTGTAGCCATTAAGGAAAGCCAGAGACTCTTTCAAAACCCTTCCCTTGATGCTGATTTACAAACTATTTATAACAATCATATAGGATTGTTTAATGCAATCGAGAAATTTCAAAATACTGCATTATCGTTAGCGGAGTCACTGCAAATACTGGACGATGTACACGCCCAGCTATGCGCAGTAAATGACAACAAAAATGTTAATGTAATAGAATAGTTCGAGAGTGTGATAAATAATGATTTTGATTTTACCAGATTAAAACAAATTAGTAATGGTGCAAGTGTAGATTCGGTTTCTATCTATAAAGATTATTTTAATTGTGCATGTGTTACATCCGTAGATGTCGAGCGGTCTTTCTCAAAATATAAAAAAAATTATTCATCACGGCGTACATCGCTCACCGCTACAAATATGGAAACGTATCTAATGCTACAAGCTTACTGCAAGTCTTATCCACTTGGCGCTATGCTATAATAATCGTAAATAAGGTAAGTGTGTTATTTATATACAGTACACATAACTGACATACCTAAGTGATATAAATAGCGAATATGTAAAGCAATAAAATCACGCATGCATCACCGATCGAAACAAGGTCATTATATTCGTGCGTTTAACTGAATACTATCCTGGCACACCGCAAACATCCCCAGCTCTAATTATTACGTTTTATGTTCACTTTCACATTTTATGTTACGTTCGATGTTCAGGTTTACATTTCTCTATATTCAAATGTCTTATTTTTTAAAATCTTGTATTTCTTCTCTATTTCTATTTAATTCATTAAATATTTATTTTCATAGTTTTTTTTTTAAATTATTTATTTTTTTATTTAATTTATATTTCCCATATTTTCTAATTGCTAATAAATTCACTAGTAATCCATTTTTTTAAGATTTTGCTGATTCTAACTTGGATGATAATATTAACGAATAAACACCAGATTAATTAATAAATATAGCTTGGTTATCTATTTTCATAGGGGTATCTGCCATAGAAGCCATTTACAATTGTGCGTTACCTATACTATCTTTTTATCATAAGTAAAAACACAAGAGCTTTTTTTTTATCGGATAAATTTCTCTTTGTAACGAAATTATTTTGCCAATCAGTAATTTGACGAGAAAAACTTACATGAAAAAATCGCGAGACCGATAGGTCGAGCGATTTTTTCTAATGTAAGTTTTTCGAGCGAAATTACTGATTGGAAAAACATTGAGTTAAAAAGAAATTTATCCGATTGAAAGAAAAGCTCGAGTGTTTTTTGGCAAGATAAATTAACGACATGAATAAAACTATTTAAATTGTCTCCATATTGACGATTTCGTATTTCTTGTGTATTGCGGTATTGATCTTTTGATATTTGTTGAAATTTCCCCAAACCGACTCGTACATTTTACGTTCAACGATACTTAATAGTTATTACCTGTCAGCTGCCAAAATAAATTAAGTGATGCAGGGCTACTAGATATGTAACAGGAAGAAGCATTTTTATCGGAGGAAGAAGCATTTTTATCGGTGATAAAAAGCTATGTAGGTTTTTATCGCTGTCAAAGTGACAAAAATGTCACCCGCAAATGGACATTTTTATATAGGAGTTAATTTATCATTTATAATTATAAATAGGGTGTAAGATGTACGCGTTATCTCGGTGTCCTAAATATAGTATTGTTGCCAAGTCTTTTTAGTCTCTGTATCTAAATGGATTATAAACAAACATCAAAGAAGGTTTGGTATGAAGAATGAGATAGTTTTTAGCGTTATTTTCATCAAAAAGTCTTAGTTGCTCATATTCTTACAAATCTATGAATAAATATATACTACTATAACTATAAGAGTATGCGACATGGCAACAGTGCACAGTACCGAGGATACAATAAAAATGCAAATCATAATGACGTAGTGTTTATAAATTATTTTTCAAGAGAAACAAGTTTTGGGTAAATTTTATTGTTATTAATTGTTGTAGTAATAATTAATTTCATTATTTTGCATAAAAATTTACTTTTATAATTTTTATAATAATATATTTTTATAATACTTTTTCAAGTATGCACAAATATAAACGTAAAATTCCAGGTTGCGAAAATCGATATTATTCCAATATTTTTCCTGATTCGAGTTATCAAAATAAACATTTCTTCACTCTCCCTTCTGATGATGGTAGAAACCACGTATGGTTGAACCCTATTAAAAATATTTCAGGTATTGATGTTTCTTCGACTTCAAAACAAATACCCTATATATTTGCGAGGATCATTTTGAACATCTAAATAATTTAGTGTCTTCTCATTCCTGCGGGTTCAATTGTGAGATATCTAAATTAATCTGCAATCATTTATGTCTTCTATTGAGTCTAAAAGTGCTAAAATTAGTATATTTGGTACGAATGAATTAGAATATAAATATTCCGATTAATGATGAGGATGATTTTAATTATCAAGCTTTCACCTATGTATATGGGTTCTTCCTAAAAAAAGCTTAATTTACCCAATTGTGAGGTTTGTAAATCTTCTTTATTTTCTGCTAACGTAGAAATTCATCACACATTTACAATGTCAAAGGAATTTAGTGAATCGAATAATCTTCTTTATCCCACTCTTAATTTGGTATTATATGTTAATACCATTTACAATAAGATGGTTGTGTCGTTACAATCTCTTGGCCATAAACGTAAACTCTATTCACAAGAAAATGTTCGTAACTTTGCAGAAGGTTAGTTTTTCAGGGTATACTTGTGTTAAATCGGATCATCAAACTTTAGTTCAAGACCAGTTTTTAAATATATTTATACTTAAGTTTAATTGTTAGGAAATTCCATAATGACATTTCTCAGTCTTCTAATGATAGATCTCTGAATCGAAAGTCGAGAAAAATTAGACAGCTGATCCATTTGTAGAAGATAAATTAGTTGGCAAGTTTAGGGTTTTCTAATCTTTTGTGCATATGAAGAGTCCTTATTTTATATTGCTGTTTATTAGAATTTTTATTTATTTATTATTATGAGCATATAGTTTATTTTGTTTTATTGCAAGAATATTGCATTTTTTCATATATTTATTGTATTTTAAATATTTATTTTTGTTTCATAGATTGATTTTTTAACAGAATTAATTTTTTTATATGCACGTAAATACTGTAAACGCCAAATAAGAAGGCGAACGGTAGAGGTAAGTTCGTGCAGATATTAGAAATAGTGGGAAGCTTCGTATTTCGTTTTACATAAAAACGATTTAAGACAACTACGCGCATCCCCATCGATCGCCATCTTATTTGACGTTTGCTGTACGTGTCTGTGATTTCTATATTTATAGATATATCGCACTGATGAGATCAAAAAAGATCGAAACATATATCTAAAAGCATATTTAGAACAAAAAAAAAAACATAGTAATTCAAAAATTCCGCCTTCGCGGTTGTTTACGAACTTAGTACTACAATCAGTGTTGTTCCGTCTACCGATTTTTCTACACTTCTACCGATCTACCAATGAAGCCATCATATCTACCGATGAAGCCATCATATCTACCGATTTTTAAACGAATGAGAAAAAAATAATAAAAGTGTGCTAAAACTGTTTATATTCATTATATATAAATAATACGTGTTAATGTAAATATTTATAGGGGTATTTTTTTTAATGTATAATAAAGAATAAAAATACAGTATAATAAATTACTACTATAATGGCATTCATCTTTAATCTGTGACTATAATAAATAGAAAATTAAAACAGGCAAGCAATTTTATGAGTAGGGACAGTAATAAAAGCTACTATGGATTGTAGTCGATATAATGCTTGAATTCAAAGGCAACAATTATGTATGTCGGTTGGTATTTATTTGCACGCTTCTCAAGAACTCTTTATTCTAAATAAAGGGACTATTCTGGTTAAAAATTATCTTAAAGAAACATTGTTTTTCAAATAAAAATACTTATTCCCCCGAAAATAATTATTTCAAAATACTAGAACTATGAAATAATCCTTTTCATTCGAACAAATGAATGAATGAAATAAATACAACATATCATTCAATAATGAATAAAAGCGATATCTATTTGGTTATTTGCTTATTTCCATGAGTTTAAAACAGTGGGGCATCTTGAGTGAAGGGTTTGTTTCTGTTTTTGCATTTAAAATTTGAAATCAGTATCCTATATCGGTTCTAGAAGAACACATACATAGGTGTCCCTTGATTTTTTTTTAAATACCTAGTATTAAAATATGGGTAGTGACAGTGACTGTGAACAAGCTGGCCCAAGTAATATAGCAAAAAAAATCAAATATTCCCAAAATTATAAGGAAGATTGGGAAAAGCTGGAAGACTTTGAGAGATAGCTTTCTAGAAGTAAAAAGGGAAAAAAGTAAAGACATTAATATTTCTAGCGGAAAAGATTCTCTAATGAAACACAGTCTTTCGATAATTGATAAACATACAGCAAGGATGATACGCAAACAGCCGCGTTTAACCGAATTTTCAGCAGGTATGGCAGAATCGGCGCAAATAAGGAATAATATTGCCGAAGGTATGATTATTTAAATTATTTCATGTTTACAATAATTTTAATTATCTTGGTTTTAGCCCAGATCCGCTTGTCTGCATTTATTGCAGAACATAATTTGCCATTTTGGTAATGGATCATTTGCCAAAATTAATAGCTAACATTTGTTCCAATTCAAAGATTGCTCAAGGCATATCGTGCGCCAGAAAGAAAACCACAGCTATTGTTCGAAATGTCATAGGTGCTGAATGTTTCGAAAATATATGTGAGGATATTAAATATAATAAATTTTCCCTTATTATAGACGAGTCTACAGATCGCTCAACGATAAAACATCTTTGTCTCGTCGTCAGGTATGCAAAAGACAATTTAATCAGACACTGTTTTTTTGCTCTTGTGAAATTAGATAGTGCGAATGCGGAAACTTTATATAATCATGTTATAAATACATTTGTCTCAAATTCTGTTCCTTATGAAGATAATATGATTGGCTTTGCTTCTGATGGAGCAAATGTAATGATGGGAAGACATCATTCCGTTACAACATTACTAAAAAAAGATATACCGAATTTATTTTTTATGAAGTGCATCTGCCACTCATTTCACTTAGTTGCTTCATACGCATGCGAAAAATTGCCAAATTTCCTTGAAAACTTAACAAGAAATATTTTTAATTACTTCAACTCTAGTCCAAAAAGAATCAGCGAATTCCAAGAGTATCAATTATTTTGCAATGTTAAAATCCACAAAATTTTACACCCGTCCCAAACCAGATGGTTATCGGTTGATTCAGCTATTAAACGAATTCTAGAACAATACAATCCGCTCAGATTATATTTTACAACTGCTGTTGCAGATGGCGATGTCTCACCAGCTGACAACATACTCGATCATTTAAATAATCCGCTAACCAAAGTCTTTCTATTATTTCTAGATTATGTTCTGCCACTCTTTAATAGTCTAAATCGTGAAATGCAATCAGAATCGCCAAAACTTTACACTTTATATAATAGTGTATCCAATATTTTTCGAACAATTTGTGACTGTTTCCTAAAACGTAACTATTTATTATCTACAGCATTAGAAAACATTAAATTTAAAAATCCACATAATTATCAAGCATTAGAAGATCTGTATTTAGGAGCAAATGTTAGAATTTATCTAGAAGAAGAAATTGAGTTCAGAACAAATAAAATATTTGCGACTACGTTGTTTGGATTTTTACGTTGAAAGTTGTTCACAAATCACGACTAGATTTCCACTAAAAAACAACCCACTTAAAAAATTTAATTTAATTGACCCCGATATAGTAAAAAGCGGAACTATAAGTTCAATAGCAGATATAGCTTTACTTTTTCCGAATTTAATACCACAAAACGAACTTGAAAATTTAGATAGCGAATGGAGGAAATTACGAAATTACACAGAACGCCAAAATTTCAGCACAGATATGTTGGAATTCTGGGCTAGTGTCAGGGCAATAAAACGTGGTGATGAATCGAATGTCTTTCCATTATTATGTAATTTTATTCAAAATTTGTTGTGTTTACCACATTCTTCCGCAAATGTGGAACGAATTTTTTCCTCCGTCAATTTAATGAAAACTAAACAACGTACTAAATTAAGCACGGAAACAGTCACAGGACTTCCTCATAGTAAGACATATATAAATAAAAATAGCTGTTTCGATTTTAAAATAGACAAAAAATTGATATTGAAAATAAATGAAGAAACATTAAAAAATATACCTGATGACGAGTAGAGTTTATTAACTATTATTATTATTAACGTCATTAGTTTTATAAAACATCATGTATATAATAATATAAGTTATTGTTAGTGTGCTTCATATATATTTACATTTTTATTATATTTACTAGTTATATGATACTATTAATAAATATTATTATATGTATTTTAGAAATTAAAATTGTTTTCATATAATTGTTTGATTTTAAACTAAGGATAAAAAAATCTACCGAATTCTACCGAATTTTCACGAACCATTCTACCGATTATCTCAACAGGTCACGGAACAACACTGACTACAATATCAACACCAGTGGCGCTAGAATAAGGGTCTAATTTTTAACGTGCAATGTGGCACTCTTATACGACATGCTCCTTGGTTGTTATATAATTTTAGTTAATGTCTGAAAATTTACGGAAAAAAATGACACTGACAGGACCTTAAGTCAATTGACATTCCATGAGTATGAGACTTTAATTATGCAACTTAAATATGTTTGTCCCAGATTTTATTACACAGTACTCTACTCCAGTAAATAAAACAATTGCAAAACAAGCAAACGCCAAGCAATCGTGCTATACCATGTTATTTAATAAATTATTGTGAGCACGCCTTCGCGAATCCTCTAACCATAATATTACATTTGTCTTTACGAACATCTGCATTTCCAGAATTTTGGAATCTCTCTTCAAAAAAGGAGACAATACGAATGTAGTTACGTATAATAAGCCAATCGCTTTTGCCAAAATCTTCGAATCGATTGTCTATAAAATTTTAAATGCAACTCTCTTATTTCTTCTTTCCAAACTGATTTCATGCCTAGATGATCTACTGTTACAAACTTGTGTTCTATGACGCTAAACTTTTAAAACAAAGGAAAATAAACTGTAACAGTATCTACTACAAGTTCTACGATGTTTTGGTTTTAAGTAAATTAAGGCTTTTATTGAATTAAATTACGTAATCCTATTACATAATTCTTTGCTGTAAGAAATTCTTACAGTCTCCATGTCCGTAATTTGCAGGTACAGCGATATAGATCAATGTTCATTTGTTGAGTCCATTTAATTCATTGTCTATTTGCCTTCTTTCTGTTTCCGTCTTGATGCGTTGATCGCCAGCTAGACCAACAAAAAATTGCACCGACATCCAAATTTATTGAAAAGTTTCGAATTTGTATTAACATCTTTATTGTTTATGGTTCAATAGAAATGTGTATGTTTTGTAGAATTTTAAAGAACTAGTTTTTCTACAAAATTTTAAAGTTTTATTTCTTGAATAGCGTATTCGTTAAATGTCCTTCTTTCGCCAGACGCTTAGAAGAGTTAAGCGTCGGATAAAATCACTCATCATTCTTTGTAGCATCTCCTGATGAATAGCTTGAACTTCTTGCCGAATAATTGTTTTGAGCTCCTCCACGTTTCTTGATTTACTTTTGAAAACTTTGCCCTTTAAATAGCGCACCATCAAAAAATCAAGGATATAAATATAAGGAGATCTCGGCGGCCAATTGAAAAAAAACGTTTCGAGAAATTAATCGATTCGGTAATGTCTGACGCAGGATTTCCATACTAATCCTTGTAGTATGAAAGGTCGCCCCATCTTATTGAAAAAAGTAATATCTTTCTTCAATGTCAAGTTGCGGTATAAAAAATGTTTCAAACATATGTGTATACCGTTCAGAATTGACTGTCTGTTCTTGCGTTTTCTTCGAAAAAATATGAGCCTATGATTCGGGACGGTGATACAGCACACCACACGGTAACTTTTGGGAAATGTAAAGGCCTTTCCCAGATTTCACACGGGTTCTCAGTAGCTCAATACCAAGAATTTTGCTTATTTACCGTGTCATATAGAGTAAAGTGCGCTTCGTAGCTCATGAGTAGATATTGTGTAATATTCGGTTGCTGATTTCTCGGTTCCAAAAAAAACACGACAAAACTCAACGCGCTATTGTTTATCACGATCAGCTAACGCATGTGCCACTACCATTTTGTATGGGTGAAACTTCGTTTTGTGCAGAATTCTTCGTGTAAGTACTTGTGTTGGATATTTGTAATGTTGCCGAATTGATCGATTAGGTCTACGCACAATGAGTTGTCTTACTCCATCTTCATTAATAGCATTGTATGCAGATTTCGTTCTTCCGGTTGATTTTCTTTTCTCTACTAATCCATGATTTCTCAATTCCGTATCCAGTACGAAATACCGCTTCGGGCAGGAATATCGAAAAATTTTGACGAAATAAACGCCGTGTTTGGATAGTAGAGTTCTATTTAATAAATTTTTCAATGCAAAATATACGTCGTTGTTTACTCCAACGCTCCATTTTAACAACTGTGAAAATATCTCCAAAGCAACTTCTTTCAATTATTAACAATAGATTTGCGATAATAAATTATATAATTAGATATTGTTAATTAAAAATGAAAAAATAATTTTGGTTCTCACTGTATAAGAAAGGTGCTATAAAAATATTGTTTAGCGCGCGCAGAGCGCTTAAACCGCGTCCATTTTTGCTCTGGAACCAATCAAATTAAGAGTTGGTAGATATCTGGCAATATGGGTATATAAAAAGCTACAGAGCTTGTGATAAGCTAAGATTGCACATTTTGGAGCAGACGCACCATGGTTTGGGTTGCACGCACATGTATTATATGTATATAAACTTTCCTCATTAGAGACGGCCACGCTTTTTTTAATGGTTGATGACAGTGCACATAATCTGTCACAAACGTATAATTTAGATAGTTTGGTTTTGTCGTGTAAATGTGTGTAATAATTAGTAAATTAGTTTTTGAAAAAATATTTATTACAACAGTCAAAATTAAAAGAAAATAATACTAAAGCAGATGTTGCAAATGCTGACCATTATTTTGAAGACAAAGTTGAACTCTACGCTTCATGCTTTCAAAGCCATTTATTAGGATTTCTTGGGTTATGTCAGCACAAGAATTCACAATAGCATTACGAAGCTCTTCCATTGTGTGATGTCTGGTCTTGAAAATGGTATTCTTCAAATATGGAAAAATGAAAAGTCTAAAATTGTCAAATCTGGAGAAAAATTAATAATTCTTGTACCGAAAAGCTATTGTTTCTCAAGATTTATGCGCTGGTGCATTATGTTGCTGGAAATATCCTTCCGTAATCATAATAAAGTACATTTATAAAGGGATCTAATAATTCATTTTGATATCTTTCAGTAGTTATGATTTGACCAAAAAATATAGGCCCAATAATTCTTCTTGAAATTGCTAGCCTATTTTTTGTTGATGTAGCGTAGTTCACAAATTCAGTTTTCTGCAGACTAATTTCTCATATTTTGCTTGTTAAAATATCCTGAAAGATCATCCGTAAAGAAGCATTTGCCGAAGATGTCTTTATTATTTATGTTATTCAAAAACCATAGACAATACTATGTTCCCGTAACAAAATTTATCTGTTTCAGTTCCGAAACCGCTTCAATGTTCCCACTGACAAATGAACTTGTTGCTTGTTGCAATAGTTTTGCGATTGATTTTTTGGGTGAGTTGTCTATTCGGCATCGCATATCCTCTATGCAATTTGCTGTTCGTTTTCTAGGTGCTCCACTACCAGGTTTACGACTTATTGCCCCTGTTTCACAAAATTTAATAACACAAGCTTGAATATGTTTTTGCAGTTGTGCGTAAGTAACTGTCAGATTAGGATACTGTTGTAAGTATTGATCAGTGGAATAAACCCAATCTACATTATCTAATTTGTCTATAAAAGATAACACCTAGGTATCGAAATTCTTTGACTTGTTCTATTTTTACGTTATCTATTACGATATCCTGCTGTTAATCACCTATTGACACTACTTTAGTTTTGTTTGGGTTTAATTTCATATGATTTCTCTTTAGCATTTCGTTCCAAATTTTGAAGTTATGTGTGAGTTGTTTATTTTCTGTAATTATCACTATATCATCTGCAAAGACCCCTAAGGTTATTTGTACTCTGTGTAGATCTTTGTGACCAACATACATCTTTTGGGTGTAGTTCACATTCTATAATGATATCATCCATAAATACATTAAAGAGCATCGGACTTAATCCTCCTCCTTGTCTCAAGCCCCCTCTGTTTTGAACCCTTCAGATCTCCTATTATTTTTAATATCATAGTTAATATTATTTTCATAGATGCCTTCAAATTTAAAATTTGAAATGAAAATATACATTTTTCAGGAAAAACTGGTAAAAAATGTTTGTACTATATTTACAAAAAATATTTAGAGAAATCTTTCAATCCGAGATCATTATTATATTTGTTCATTCTAGTATCTGCAACTCTATATACACATATGCTCAAAGATTTTACGTAACGCATGAAATTATGTCACAGTATATCAACTATTTCTAATATGTACCTTTGTTGTGTTACGATATTCATTCGCATAAAATTAACCTCAAACTAATTAATTTTATATAAACATAGTTTCATATATGAAAATTTTTATCAAAATATTATGACAAACTATCCTAATTCTAAGATCTACCATTTAATTCTATATATTTTTTTAGAAAGTTTATTTTCTCTAAATTATATTTGTATTGGGATTAAGAACATTCGCATGTTTAATAAAATAATTCAGCAATATTCTCTTAAAATAAATTTAAAGTACTACCTAGAATTCCATTTCTTTTGCTTATAAAACTAAAGGGCATATTATACGTTTACCAAGTAATTTTTTTTTGACTAATATACGTACCCGTAAATAGACGAAAATCCTGCAGCACCTAGTGATAACTTTGATACCTTTAATCCAGTCGTCCCAAAATCATTATACTTCATTTTCCTCACTTCTGATTCATTATGAAACCCTGATACAAAAGTTTCGGGTAAATCCATATTCTTCACTTTCTTCTTATAGAAAAATTTTTTATTTATATTAATTATCATCGTATGTCCAGAACTAAACAAACGTTATTAAATTATGACAACACATTTGAAAATGTTATTATATTTTATCATAATCTTGTGATAAATTATTTATTGGGTCATTTACGTTAGACCCGTTATATTTTTATAAAGCATAAATGGTCCGAATGGTCGTGTTAAAAGTAACTATGAAGAAAAATTTTAATGATTACATGTACAATTCTGTTATAAGAGTTTTCATTTAGACTCAAATAAATTAACAATAAAAGAATACCAACTCAGTATACCGAAATTTGAAACACAATTGTAGTGCAGCATTTCTAGTTGGCGGTAGACTTAAATATATTCAATAGGACAATTAACTAAGATTACATTAACTTTTAATATAAAGATAAAAATGACATAATTTAACATTAAATTGATATATTTATCAACTCAATAATCAAATATATATTCTTATCTTCATCTATATTATACAAGAGTAGTGATACTTTGTGCAGATGCATGTGAAGTGGTGGCCAAAAAAATTAGTCCACCCTTTTTTTTGCTTTATAAAACGATCTTCAATATGTCAAAATAATTATTATTATAGCTATCATAATGTGTCATGTAATAAGTCATAATCCGTGTAGATAGAAAACGTCCTTTCTACATCGCAACTGGTTATAGATGCATACTGGAAATATTCTTTTATTTCAGTGTATTTAGCAGTTAGATTTTGAGGCATTGTCCCCATACACAATTGCCGCAATGTTATTAAATCTGGATTTCTATTAAAAACTGCGTCGAACTTTTGCCGAAGGCCACATCCAAAGTGCAATATTTTTCAAATTTTAATAGCCATATCTAATGTGGATCATCATTTAATTTAAGATTTTGATTTTTAAAATAAGTGATTAGTTGTGGCAAATTTACAAAGTATTTCTGAAGAAAGTGCAACTGATTTTTTTAATTTGGAATTTGTATTAGTTCCTTGGTGCTTTTCTGAAAACTTTTTTAAAAGCGGATATACGTCTGTCAACTTCCGGAAGAGTGTCTCTGAGGAAACATATCCTAATATGCTGCATATTAATTGTGTAGCACATGCTCTCCGCAGAATCTGTGAATATATCAGAGACACCTTTCCGGAAGTTTATAGAGTTGTATCCGCTTTTAAAAAAAATTTCAGAAAAGCACCACTGAGAGTAGCTCTTTACAAGAAAAAACTTCCATCTTTACAGTTTTTAATAGAAATCCAGATTTAATAACATTGCCGCAATCGTATATGGGGACAATTCCTCAAAATCTAACTGCCAAACACGCTGAAATAAAAGAATATTTCCAGTATTCACCTTTAATCAGTTGCGATGTAGAGAGGACGTTTTCTATCTACAAGGATGTACCTATTCATTCAAAGAGAACAAATTTTACAAAAGAGAACCTTGACGAAGTATTGCTAGTTAATATTAATAGTCCTTTACTCAACTTGAACTACAAAATGAACATATAAAAATGTATTTCGTATTTTATGAATCACCAGCCGTTTGTTTTCCAATTATATAAATAAAATTAAATACTCTTGAAAATACAAATTTTCAATAGCACGCCCTTGAGCGATGAGTCATCGACCTCGCGTGTCCGGTCCCTAGTCATGACCATGACATAACCTTATAATCAATGGCTTCGAATATTTGTCTGACGTTGTTAATACTTCATTCTTTTCTTATGTACAGCAGATCAAGAAATTGAACATGAAATGCAACATGTTTATTTAAAGTTTGAAATTCATCAAAAATGGCACGAACAATAAAAAAAACTTTTAAAGAAACTTAATATCTCGTCATTTCTCCATTAGTTTCAATTGTTTTGTTTAAACGATTAGGCATGGGCAAGCATAAATTTCTAAAATAATCTTGAGAAATGCCACCCCAGGCGTCATGTATTGAGGCCAAAAATTTCGCCTTATTTTGATATTGCATACGCCTGCTTGCTACGAGTTTCGTCAATCCTCCCGACATATTCTCTATTAGGTTTATATCTGGGCTTAAACTCGGCCAGTCAAGCACATTTACTTCATGATTTTGAAACCATTATGTTAATTGACGCGATGTGTGAACTGAGCAGTTATCTTGCTGGAATGTAAAGCTGTTTTCTGGAAAAACTTGTCGCGCTAAAGGTAACATCACGCCTTCTAAAATCTGTATAGGTATAAACTGGACTTGTAAGGCGTTCTTGCATGTGGAGAAATATTGCAGAAATATTTGCGGATATCCAACCTCACATATTCAGTGAGAACTCACGATTAGTTTCAGTTTTACTGACATATTTGACATTATATCTTTGATTCCTTGGTCTATAAGCCCTCAATCGTCCAGATTTAAATGAATTTAACGTTTTTCATCGCCAAAAAGACATTTTCCCAGTAATTGTCAACTTTAACGATATGCTCTAAAGCAAAACCAGCTGTAATTTCTGTGTGCCTGGCAGTAAGTTTGACTTTTCTAGCTACTGAGTAGCTCTTTAAATTCCTTTTTCGAACGCGAGGATGAGCTGTATATACAGATGCAGGCAAACCTGTAGAATTTCCTGTTTCTACGACAGTTGTAAAGGGACTATTTTTAATAACGTCTAAAAGGTTATCATCATTTTCACGTGTTAAAGCGCGTTGACATCAAGAACTAGATAACCAGTAGGTAACCTTTCCAGAGATCCTCTTTCGCTCCAGCGTCCTACTATAGAATTTACTGAACTTTTGCACATTCCCACCACGGTCTCGAATAATCCAGTTTCAATTAAAGAAATTATTTGTACTTTACTAAAATAAGAAATTGGTGTCATTATTATGACAACTAAATTTATTTTTGACACTTACTGTCAAAAGTCATTAGCAATTAGAGGAAATTTTTAATTCGTGACAGAAGAGAAAATGTTTTTAATGGCATTGGCGATTAAAATTTAATGCTAGTGATTTAGCTATAGTTTATGGTCCACAATTTTGAGTACTGAAAGTAGCCATATTTTCGGTAGCAGTGATATAAAGAAATAGTAATTAAGGATACTTTAGGAGTATCATACTAGCTTCACATACAGAATTAAATTTGCGAATATGAATATAAATATTATTGACATTTTGTTGTAATCAAGATTAATGTAAATCATTACTTGAGCTTCACCTATAAAATTAAATATTTATATGAATCAAGTGGTGCAAAAAAATTTAGGAATAGTTCTCCGTAACCAAGAGATGGCGCTTGTCATAGATAATTGTTTATATAAAGTTAGTAACCAACTTTCAAATTATCGAACGTTATCGTTTTGAGGTTAAATTCGTTAAGTTTTAGTAGTTTTGTGTAGCACATGCTTAAATATTTTTAATAATCCTTAAAAAAATGCAAGAAGAGTATTATCCCCGCGGGGGCTTTAAACCCAAAGTTAATAACGACATAGTTAAGTCCGATAATGTATGTATTTAATCATTCGTTTTATATGTAGCATTTCAAATAATTTTTTTGTAGTTATTTCATACACTACACAATTCAAAAAAGAAAAGGAAACATCCAAAGGAAAATAATGAAAAATTACAAATTAGGACTGATACTGATGAGAGCTTACGTTTAACATCTGCAGATTTGTTGTCATATGATAAGATATTACCTGGCATGTTAATTCTAGGATGTATTCGAAATATATCCCCATATTCAATACAAGTGGAATTACCAGGACTGACATTTGCTAAAATTGGAATCAATGCTATATCAGATACATTATCAAAAAATTTGCTGGCAAAGGCAAAAACTTTAGATGAATTCGATATTGCAGAAAATGTAAATTATTATGGAATCTAAATATTTTGATATAAAGATTTCTATTTCAGGTTTTAACTATATTGTCAAAAATATTTACAAGAGGACAATATTTACCATTATCAGTTTTGGATGTAACAGAAAATGAGAATGCAAGTAAACAAGTTTCTGCAACTATAAATCCAAAGCATATTAATTTGCATGTAACATACAAAATATTTAGAAAAGAAATGCTTGTATGGGGCTGCATATCGGAAATTTCTGATTATGTATATATAATTGATTTAGGAGTCAAGAACACCAGAGTTTCATTACCTTTCAACAGTTGTCAGAATGAAACATATAGTAAGTTATATTTCAGCTTTGCTATTCAAAATTAAATGGACATTTCATATATTATATGATTCACTCTGTGGATTACATATATTTCAAAAATGTATGACTTAATATCATTTACTTATCTGTCAAATGTGATTTAATTTTAAATGTCAGAATATTGTATTAGTAAATGGAAATTCTGACATTTAAAATTAATCACATTTGACAGATAAGTAAATGATATTAAGTTAAGACGTACATTTTTAAAATGTACTATCCAATTAAAAAAAAGTGATACAGTCATATTTAAATCGGTTTAAATTAGGCTGTGTGAATTGTAGGTATATGTTAAATATAAGTGTCAAATTTAAATATTCAATGTCAAGTAACATATAAGTTGATGTACAGGTAGGTGTAAGTGTCAAAAATGACTTGCATGTTACTACGATCTTAAGTACCTTAGCAACTTTACAATACTAAAATGTTTAAAAATTGACTTTACATATAACTTTACTACTGTACCACCTTTTTTTTTAATTCGATAGTATGTACATAATTCACAGCTACCACTTACAAAAAAATTTTGAATCAAATACTATAACACAGATCAGTAATAAGTAATAATATAGATGTGTAACTTAATAGTAAAATAAATCCCTATGTATAGCTTGTGGACTGGCATCCATTCGGGGAAAGGGGATAATTGTGTATGCAGCCAACATAGTTGTAGTTAAATTTACTATTGGGGTTACTCAAATTTTATGTATGAAGGAAAAATAATATTTCATTAGATTAACTTCTGTATTGCAATCAATATATGTATTTTAGAACCCATTACATAAACTTCTTAGACATATTCAATGCAGAATTTAATCGAACAAAACATTCTTTTTCTCCATACTCTAATTCTTTTCCATCTTTTTGAATATTTTCAAAATATATCATAAAATGTAACTTCAAATGAAAATTACAAACAAACGTAATTCATATAAAAATATATGTAGGATCTCTACGAACTCTTATGCCAGATGAATTTAAAGAAATACAATAGTACTTTCAAAAATTGTATAGTTTGACGTTTCAGAATATGACACTATCCTGTTAATATTAATCTAAAAAATCTGCAACTAATAATATTTAAAAAAATGGTAAAAATATACACCATTATCCATAGTCCTAAATGCTACTTACACAAACAAACAATAAATCCAAAGAAAGTTTATAACATAACTGAGACGGACACATGGGGCTGAAATAGAAGTCATTACGACGGACGATATAAATAGTCTACAGCATCTGTAAGTACATCACGCAGTTGAATAGCACTATTCATTGGGTTAACTGCACATTATTTTTTGTGTGCGGTTAACGGAATGAATAGTGCTATTCAATAACTGCGTGATGTACTTATAGATGTTGTAGACTACTAATATCGCCCGTCGTAATGACGTCATTTCAGCCCGACGTGTCCGGTCTCTACATATAACACGGACACGAGATCACAAAATTTAAATACGGCGAATACTAATCGACCAAAATAGCCAACATTAAATATTTCGTTAACATATGAAATTCCTTCCCCAGAACAACTTCTAAATGCAACACCCTTGTGATGTTTAAGTTGCCTAACTAAATTCCTTCCCCTTTGCCTTACCACGCCTTACTTATCTGTCAAATGTGACTAATTTTAAATGTCAAAATATTGTGTTAGTAAATAATAAATCTTCTGTTTATATATAAATTATTTATTAAAAATGTTGAAGGAACAATTTTAAATTAGGAAGGAACTATATTGAAGGAACTGTTGAAAATGATAACCATTATGATTTAAACACAATCTAACTTGACGTTTCATATTTTCAAAAACCCTTATAAGCGTCTCAGGCGTGATTCGATTACATTCTTGAATTTTTACTTTTAATTCATCAATAGTATGCATAGAGGTTCTTTATCAACTGTATTTTTTAAATGAGGTGTAATAGTGTTAAATCAGGTGACCGAGGTGGATACGAATTTTCTGTTCTAGCACTAATTAAACGATTGTCATAAAATTCCCTTAAATAATGGAGTAGTTTGTGATGTATGTGCTGTTGCACCATCTTTTTGGAAATACCCTTGGGTTAATTCATCATCTTGGAGCTGATTGACAAATATTTCTAAAATACGGCATCATCAATTATTACGTCTGGATTTTTCAAATGAAATTATTGTAAACATAATTGACTTCTGTACAGTTAAGCTCACATAAATCTAGTATAAACCATTTTTGTTTTGTTGTAATTCATTCTTGTAACGTCAAAATGACATTTGTCACTTTTTGATATCCAAAATGGCAAGAAAACTGACTCCGGTAGACAGTAAAAATTTTGTTAAATTTGAAAAGTCGCACCATTAAACAAGAAGAGTTTCATTTGAACAAACCTACACTACTACAAGTTAAAAAAAGGTAGGAAAATGAAGGCAGTATATGTCGCAAACGAGGAACTGGTCTTAAAAGAATATCAACTGATATGGATCACAATTTGTTTGAATATTTGAAAGAAATTTTTAAAAAATGACAAAGCAAATTCATAGATCTCGTATAAGATTTACTAATAGGGAACAATTATGGGAATCTAGTGAAAATACCTGGGAAAACATTGTTGAAAAACCTAATTTTTTAAGAAGTCTTGTTGATTCTATACCTAGAAGGTTAAGGGCATTAATTGATGCGAATAGCGGATCAATTAAGTATTAGTCTGTTTGTGTTTTCTAAACTATTAAAAAATTACTTGACATTTGACTTGTCTTTCAAAAGAAGTTTAATACACGCTAAGCAATATTAGAAAATATTGACAATTTTGATAAGTTAGGTTATACTAGATTTATGTGAGCTTAACTGTACCTCCCTCCATTCATCATTTTCTATATATCCATTGCGAAAATTAGACTCAATAATGAATGCCTTTTGTTGATCAGTAAATACCATTTTTAGTTATAAATTAATTCAATATTGAATATAATAAGTTACTAGCAATGGTAATACAATATTCAAGCTAACCAGAAGTCTGACATTTAAAATTTATCACATTTAACAGACAAGTAAATTAAGTTAAGACATACATTTTTGAAATATGCGTAATCCACAGCCGCCCCTTATAAAAAGTGTTTTGAATCATATAGGATATATAGGCAAATCTATGTAACGGGTGTTCAGAAACATTCGAAGTCAAGTGGGCTCTGAACAAAAAATCGTATATCTTTACTTAAGTATCTGATACTAAGTTGATAACCTATAAAATTGTATTAAGTAAATGTATCAATCTATCTCAGACCTGACTTCATATTTTCAAGGACTACTTTGACTTCGAATGTTTCTGAACACTCGTTATATCAAAACAAAGAAACTGTATTATACTTATGTCAGTTTGAATACAACTTTTAGGAACAAACTAATAGCGAAAATAATAATCACGAATAAAATTATATATACTTCAATATAATCGTATCTAATTTTGAATTTATTTTGCAGTTGAAGGGCAACCCTCATGGTTCGTCATAAATGAATTGCAAATGCAAGATAAAACAGCCACAATTACAGTATCTCCAGTTAGAGATGAAGTTTATCAATCAATTGACCAAAGATGTCATTTAGATCAAATATTGCCAGGAACTTGTGTTGAATTTTCTGTTTCAAAGGTAAACCTTTACGTCTTATTATTGTTACACCGTGAGTTTGTCTTATCATAGCCTATGTTCAGTTTCAAAAAGAGCTACTCAATGCAAGGGAATGATATGCAACCAACATCGCTCAATTATGTGTTTCAACAAATGTCAAAATCAATGTCAGTAATGTGCATAAACGAAATAAAATGTTAAGTATTTTAGCATTTGACATTTGTATTCACCTAATTTAAAATATATATATATAAAAGATGAAAAGGCAGAAATTTTGAACTAGTATAAAGCTGGAAACAGTTTAAGGAAAGTGCGGGATTTGTTTTCTATCAAATATCTTGACAGGCCCATACCATCTATCGGAAAAATTCAGGCGATTACTAGGAAATTTGATTCGGATTTGATGGCTGCATAATAAATACACACAGAAAGAAAATTAAAACCCTTCACATTCTTTCAGAAGACCTAAAATTAAATGTGTTATGTTACATTGAAGAATGCCTCATAGTCATAAGTCATAACACTATTAAGTAAAATAGCACAACAATTTAATATTTCTAAGACGTCTGTATTTGAAATTCTCAAACAGTACAAATACAAATCTTACAAGTTTTCTAATTACCGACAATTATTTCATGAAGATAAAATAAGACGTGTTGATTTTTGCGAAACACTTTAATTTATTAAATGAAAATTATATGTTGAAGAAAATACTTTTCACTGATGAAGCGTCTTTTTCTTCGAACACGTATTTGTTCCTCGATTTGAAAATTTTGCCATTGAAGGTCCCTGATTTCAAATAGATTGATCTCCAATTCATTCAACTGCAGCAATTACAAATTTTCTAAATTCAAGTCTTACTGATCGATGGATAGGGAGGTTTATCGACGAATAACGAACCAAACCGGATTTTTTAACACACTCTTTGCAGGAATTTCATAATCGACCCGCATATTGTAGGAATGTGAAGGTGGATATTTCGAACATTTATGAAAAAGTTAAAGAATTATAAGTAAAAACAAACTTTTTTTCAATTTACCATAAAATTCATTTTAATATTGTTTGTGTAAGTTAAATGTTAAATAAATTATTTTCACACTTTGTTGACACTGACAACTAAAATATCTTATTACGACAAGTGACGACACTAGCATTGTTGGTTGCATAACGTTCCCATGCATTGAATCGTTTATTTTAAAATTGAACATAGGTGTATTCATGTGTTATTTATAATTCAGTGATATAAAAAAACTCACGGTATGTCATAGCTCTAGAAACACTAAATTAACTTTTTTCAACAGCTTTAGTAACTTTTTTTTATTTCGTTACCGTTTTACACTCTAAAATATTATGGGAATTAATTTACTTTTATTTCTTACATAGTTCTTGTATTGGTTCTTTTGTGTAGATGTCCATGTTATACACGAGTTTCCTCAGAGTACAATGTTACTAATTCTGTTGAAGTCTTTATTGATGTTTTCTTAATTGCAACACTTTAGTAGTTAAAGATCGATATGGAATCTTAATTATGTACTTAGTATGAATTACTTCTGAAACCTTGCCTAATTTGAGTGCCATTGATATTGTGAATATGTGCAGAGCAGGGGTGCCCAAACGGTCGATCGCGAGAGCTTTTGGAGTGGATCGCGAAAAAATAATCACTCACGACGCGATACTATGCCAGTCATAACTGAGTATCTGAACGACACGTAATATTTGAAAGGCAAAATGAGTGCGGCGGAAAAAAGTAAAACGTACCATTTTAATAACGATTGGGAGGAAGAATTTTTGTCTATTATGGTCAAAGATAAGTGTATTTGTCTCGTTTGACGATCGTCAGTGTCATTGCCCAAACGCGGGAACTTAGAAAGGCATTATAAAACTATGCATAAAAACTATGAAAAATATTTTCCGCAAAAGTGCGTTAAAAAACGAAAGGTGGAAGATTTGAAAAGTAGTTTAAAGGGAGAGCAATCCATGTTTACTAGAGGTTTGTTCTAGTTCTAAAAAAAAAACATCCTCGGACGTCCGACTCATGCGCAGTTCTTTAAAAACGTTCTCGTTTTGACGAGTACAACTTCGGACGAAATGAATTTGTGTTCTGGTTTCAGTTTAAAATAATCCTGGATTATTCAGGATCGTCCGTTACTGTCCCTACTTCGAAGCAAGAGCTTTCTTGGACTACTACGAACAGTTTCGCATACGCATGCGTTTTAGTTATCACGGTGTGTTTTATTTTATAAATTAAGAGACCTGAATATTTAAAAGTTAAGATTGAACAGTACATTCTTCGATATAGATAAATTAAATTTATTTTTTTATGAAATAGTTTTATAAACAATATATGCAGCTGAGTTTTTAAGGCATTACTCTAAAAACGAATTGTATATTGTATTGAAATTGTATAGTATTACTTGGGGCATATAAAACAAAAATGAAAAATTAAAAAAACCTAAATTTAATAAAACCCAAATATAAAAAAATATGTACATATCAAGTTGTAGTAAGCAAATAACATAAGCAAAAACTGATACTCTGCAAGTAAGATTACTGTTCTTCTGTTGATTTTAAATATTGTACAAAAGATGGCGGTAAAATACGTATTTTGTGTTCTGGTTAATTTATAAATCCTAAATAGTTTTGAATAATTTGGAATTTTTTGTGTTCGCGCATGTTCTGAAACATTTTCATTTTTGAGAACCAGAACAAACCTTAGTCAAGCGAAACAATCAGTAGCTGCAACAATCGCGTCTTTTTCTACATACTGGCGCAACACAAGAAACCTTTCGAAGATGGAGCGGTAGTAGAAGAATCATTTGTTGAAGCGGCGAATATATTATTTGATAACTTCAAAAATAGAACGAGATTATATCTGCTATCAAGGATGTTCAATTATCTCGCCAAACTGTTACTACATCATTTCCAGCTGTAATTCAGAAACCGTAAAGTTGAATTCGGAATCCATCACATGCAATTCAGATTAGATAGTTTAGTTTCAGACAGTTTCAATTGTAAATCAGATTAGTAAATTTAATTTCAGAATGTATCAATTGTATTTTAGAAGATAATAACTGTAATTCAGATGTATGCTAAACTATGTTTTCAAGTAGGCTTATAAAACTATAAACGTTAGAATTTCTTTATTTACATAGTTACTACCAGTTATCACAGCTACTACGAACTGTTTGCATTGTATTTCAGTGCGTATACCTTAGGTTTGGTGCAAATAATGAATTTTAAAGGCAATTGTGGTGTTTGTCAAATAGCAATGACAAGGAATACTGTAAAAAGATTTTAGCCTTGTATGCATTTGCTTCATACAAAGTGCTACAATTTACTAACTACAGCTGCGAATGAAGAAGTCACTTGTCCTATATGCAGAGAAGTATTAACTGGAAGTGAAGATGTTAAAAGAATAATTTACATGCATCACACACAACAAGATAGAGAAAGAATTGTTGTATGTGGTAATAAAGTAGAAGATTGGACTACGTTGGCTACAGCATTAGGAATAATATAAAACAGCGTTTCACTAGGTTCGTTCGGGTCGATAGCAGATGTTACCAAAAGGTGGTAAAAACCCCAAGTTGTTAACTGAAAACCAAATTGCTCAAATTATTTCATGGTTAGAAAGAGATTGTACATTAACGCTGAAACAGATTCAAAACAAAGTATTAAGAGAATTTCATGAAGATGTGTTGAAGAAAGGTTGCTAACTTTAAAAAGTGTACATAATGTGCCATTGAATATGAACAATAATGAGAAGAAGGAAAAGCGCTCACAATATGTAAGGGTACTAAACCAATACATTCAAGCAGGAAAACAAATAGTTTGGGTAGATGAGACAAACTTTAATCTATTTTGCCGTAGAACACGCGGTCGTTCGAAAATTGGTGATAGAGCAGTACAACTCCTTCCTGCATCGAGAGGTCCGAACGTGCATATTATAGGAGCGATTTCTGTAGTTGGAATCATTTCTATGGAGCGTCGCCGGGGTTCTTTTGCAACATAATTGGCTAATAATTGGTTAACTACAATTTTGCAGCAGTGGCAAGACATGGGTAATCAACTAACAGACTTAGTAATTGTTTGTGATAATGCCTCACGTCATTCAATTTTCGAAATAGTTGTAAATGAGATTTATAATAATGGAAGAGCAACTTTACTTAGATTACCTCCTTATTCACCTTATGCTGAATCCTACTGAAATTTTATGGTCAAAAATAAAAGCAAATGTTAAATCAACACTTCGAATTCCAAACGTAAATGCTCCTTATGTTGGGGAACAAAGATTAGTATATCTGGAACAAATTATTGACCAAGCCAAAACAACGATCGTTGGAGGAGATTGTGCTCGTGCCGTTCAGCATTACATTTCATGCTGTTGCTTTGACATTGGAAGATAGACTGTTGGTCAATAACTTTCTATGTACATATATACACATACAGCAAACGCCAATTAAGTTGGCGCGAGGAGGGGTAAGTTCGCGCAGGATTAGAAGTAGTGGGGAGATTTGTATTTGGTTTTACATCAAATGTCATATAATTCTAACCTCTGAGCGTATATCACTTTATGATCCCCTAGCAAATACATTATGTTCCGTCAAACGTCAATGACAAATGTATTCTGACAATTACTTGAGTAGTGGGGGTAGACGTTTTTAAAAACGTTTTCTGCGCACCCCCTCCTCGCGCCAACTTAATTGGCGTTTGCTATACCTATATTTAACCATATAATTATTATAATTATGTTTATGTTTTAGTTTTGTTATAATTTGTGTGTATATAAACAAACATAATCCTTCTCTGAATTACAATTGATAATTTCTTAATTTCAATTGACACTTTCTGAAATTAAATTTATTAATCTCAATTATAATTGATACATTCTGAAATCAAACTTACTAATATGATTTACACTTGCTTTCTGAAATAAAACTCATTAATCTGAATTACATCTGAAGGATTCTGAATTACAGCTGGAAATGGTGTAGATGTATCGAAATCATGAGCACAGGTTTGGATTCCAAACTAAAGAATGATATTATGGAATGTACATACTTTTCTTTGCAGTTTGATGAGTCCACCGATATAACCGATACTGTTCAATTATGTATTTTCATACGGATGGTATTTTCTGATATGTCGGCTAAAAAGAATTGTTAACGTTGCTGCCTCTGAATGAAAGAACTCGCGAAGAAAATATTTACAAGGTTTTCCTAAATTTTGTAATACAATATGAGCTACCGATTTACAAACTCGTGTCCATTACAACTGATGGAGCAACATCAATGACGGGCAATCAAACTGGATTTGTTGCATTTTGTCGAACTAACGCAGACTTCCCATCATTTCGCATTCCATTGCATCATTCATCAGCAAGTTCTATGTTAAAAAACACTAAATATGAATGATATCGTGGATATTGCCACAAGGATCATGAATTCAATCCGTGCGCGAAGCTTGCAACGACGCCTCTTCAAAGTGCAATTGCTAGCGATTCTGCCGAGTACACTGATTTACTTCTTTACACAGACATAAGCCACGGAAAATTTTTAAAGAGATTTCAAGAACTATTACCTGAAATCATTTCTTTTCTTTACGAACGAGGTGACGACACTAAGGTACTTAAAAATGACAAATGGCTCCGTGATTTATCTTTCCTATCGGATGTGACAATTCATTTGAATATCATTAATTTTGAACTACATAAAAAAATAAAACCATTACCGATATGGTTAGCGCAACAAACGCTTTTATAAATAAATTGTAGCTGTTGATTAATCAGCTAAACAAAAAGGACTATACAAATTTTCCAGCTCTGAAAAGAAGGGCAAGTTCTCACTCAAATTATGACAACTACGAGACATAACTAAGAAACATTCAGAGTGAATTTGAAAGATGCTTCTCTGATTTTAAGCAACTGACGGATATTGTAACTTGCATGACTTATCTATTTTCTGGTGAAGGCTTTGAAAAAATTGCTACTGAAATATCAAACACTTTCAATATGGAGATCTCTTAAGTACAAAATGAGGTATTGCAGATAATTTCAGATATACATCTCAGAGCCAGACCAACTGATGCCAAGTTTGGTCTTTCATATCCGAAAACAAATATCCTTGTTTAAAACAAATAGCTCTTCAGTTAACAGGATTCTTCGGACCAACTTCGTGCTTCGTACGTTTTACTATAACAGAAAATGGAAAGGAACTCTGACGTAATGAACACATGCGCGAACTGTGACGTAACAATTGCGTTGGAAGAAATATTTACTGTATTAGTGGCCTAATGTTTCGCAGGGCACTATTCTTATTATTATTATATCCATATATATCCATGTAAACATACGTCTCCGCTTTCCGCTACTGATAATTCTCAGTCGTGCGTTGCACTGCTACGTCAGAGTCCTTTTTCTACCTAGTTATACTCTAATTGTGCATATTCTCATTATTTTAAAAGTTGTGTAATAACTCGATATACGGTCATGTGTATGCGTAACACTTCGGCAAGGCTACAGCCTCGCTTTTAATACAAACATTAACGTGTTATCTAAACACGACCTTACTCCGTATTTGTTGCATACACAAGACTATGTATCAGGGTTGTACATTTGTTCTAGAAACAAATTATAAGTAAGACAAGGATCTTCTCTAGTATATATAGACGATAGTTTAAGTCATAGGGATAGTGACAACCAGTCAGTGGTACGAACTGTGTTACATCTTAATAACCACGTTCTGCCCTGTCTGAGTTGAACCAAGTATAATATGTACATCTTGTAAATAATATTGTTATTCAGTTTGTAAGCGTTGAGTTAATAATAGAATGTTACCCGAACTTCGAGTGTGTATCATTTAGTTCTTTATTCCGCCTCGAACCTGCAACACAATGTGGCCGCCCAAACGGCCCACATTACATGCCGATTCTCCAGGCACATAGAACCTTACATGGACGATCCATCCTACCCACCTTACATGGCGATTCTGCATACCTAGGGCATAGGACCTTTACAGTTGGTTCAATTTCAGTTATTGTTCTAGTAGATTTCATCTGCTGCTTCATTACTTTATTCTCCTATAACAATTATTCCAGGGTGTTTCATTAACTTTTGAAGTTTTTTTGACTAATAATGATAATAATTGTGAAGCTGCTTAAAGACCGCTTTACAGTTTGCAATTTTTATTGCACGCTTAGCTGTGCTTTTCACTTTACAATTTCTACGTGCAAGTCCATGAAATTAGTTTTGTCAATCAGGTTGACCAACACAAATATTTATCACATACAAAATTCATCATTTAATAATTACTCTTTTAAACAACTCGTCATGTTTTCTTCAAATATTTCAATAATTTAAATACTATTTTTTTTTTGGAAAACACATCCTATCACAACCCAGGACAATTGGCAATTCTTTTTAAGATTGCAGCGCCTCTATGGTCAAAATACGAAAGTGGCCTAAAGTACAATAACAAACCTTGAATGTATACAAGTCAAGCCTTTTAAGTTTGATCTATTATATGGTTTTGTTTCTTTTTCTTTGCTTAAACGTAAAAATATTATGGGCGCTTTGTCACTTTCAAAATATTTTAGATATTTAGAGAGTAAAATTAATTCACGCCGCATACGTGAAGGAGAACAGGTATATACAGGGCGTTTAATTATGTGTGGTATGCCAAACAAAAGCAAACTAGAGTAGATGTGTACAGTTTATGCTTTAATTAAATTACAAATATTTTCAAATTTATATATTTTCACTAGCACTTCAGCATCTTTTAATTCTTTTGCATCCACTCCATCATTCAATATGTTAAGCAATAGAACTGCTGCTTCCATTTCTTGTTGAGTATGTTTCTCTTCAATAAATTCCCTATTCTCTACCTAAGAAGTACATACTGCTTCACTGACTGGAATCATTATAGATTCTCTCACATTCTGCCTATATTTTAATCTTTTCCTGCTGGTTAGACTAGGCTTCTCAACTGTCTTCACTGCACCTGTTGGTACATACTTGAGGGAATTGTAGTTGGCTTCAATTTCCGTTTCAAATTTTTTGAAGTAGCTGTTAAATAATACACTATTACATTTATACATATAGACAATTGTTCGAAATTTTCAAAATGTCAGTTACATACACCATATATTGGCTTATAGTTTTTTTTATTTGCTTATCTACTGTTTTCTTCTGTTAACAATTTTCTTCTGCTCTAAATCGCCTATAATTTTAATTGTTTGTTTGGGGTCAGGAATACATGAAATCTAATATTAGGCGTACGCTCACCCCATGAATTACACGAGGCACAAAACAAAACTGGTTAGACATATTTTCGAACAAATTCTTGGATTATCCACGTAAAATAATCTATCAAATCCAACTTGCAAACTATTGAAAATAAGTTCAAATGGTTTGTTATTGTCCCTTTGAAAGCTTCACATATTAGCCGGCAGGGTGCGTCCGCTTGGGAAGAATTACCAATACATCAAAAGTAGGTTATATTTAAAACAAGACAGGAATTTTCATCATGGGTTGGCTATGATAAAATCCCTTAAAAAACACTAGAATTGCAGCTAGCTTGCAATAAAAATAAAACATGTTCTATTACTTACAATGCAAGAAAATCAGCTGACGAAAATGGTTAGATTGCGCATGTCTGCAATAAAAATTGCTGCAAGAAAAATTGCATGCAACAAAAATTGCAAACTGTATTCAGTACAGTTCAGTACTGAATATCCACAACCATTGATCTGCTCACACAGTTCTTCATTTTTAAATCTGTCCCTACAAATTAATAATTGGAAAAATTTTATATTTCAGGTATTAAAAGATGGCTTAGAAGGTGTATATTTTAATGATTACATAGGTTATATTAACCAAATTTATTTTAAAAAACCTTTGGAACCATTAGAAAAATATAAAGGTGGGATTGTAAAAGCATACGTTTTATATGTCCACCCAACGACGAAATTCAGTTATTTAACAATGAGAAGCATAACCTCATCTTCAGAAACAAATGTATTAGCTAATGGTCATATTTGTTCAGCCAAGGTAGATTTATATAATAAAGATCATTATATATTTGTTAAATTATAACGTTTGTAGATAACACACAAAATTGGAAAGGGGGTTGTTGTCAAACTTCACAAACAGGAATTGGGTTTGGTTACATACAAACGCTTAGTGCAGTCGCTGAAATTAAATGACACGTCTGATTTGTCAGATTTGGTAAAAAAGAAATTTCCAATTGGTAGCACGCATCATTGTCGTATATTGGACTACATTAACATGAATAAAATGTATGTTTGTACATTTGAAAAAAATGTTTTAAAAGAAGAAGTTTTTAATACTAATGATTTGAAACCTGGTCAACTGGTGAAAGGTTTAATAAACGAAATTAATAAATTTGGAGTTGCTGTAAAAATTGGAAAATTGATTGGATTTGCTACGAATGAACATTTGAGTAATGTTGAATATAGTGATAACATTAAAAAATCATATCATATTGGAGACTCAGTTAATGCTAGGTAAGTTTATTGATTTTGAGTATGCATTAATGCATTTATATTTGCAACAACAAAAAAACTTAATAGAATATTTTGGAAACAGAATATATTAGCTTAATCTATTTACGTTTCCAGACGAGGCACGAAATAATCAGTAATATCAGGCGCAGTAACCTAAAGGTCATAAGTTACTATTATACAGGCATTTATTGCGGCATTTAGGATATATTATGTTATCACCCTTTAAAACGTTGTAGTATTATATGTCACAACTGTCATTATTTGTTTTGCTTTTTAATGCTGTTTTCTGTCATTTCAATTTAGTAACACTGTGTGTCGCCATTATGACGTATGTTTATGACGTGCCTCGTCTGTAATCGTAGACTATGATGTTAGAATTGCGTAATTGTGTTTGCGCTTATTGAAAAAACATTCACAATTCCGAAAATTCTGAATTCTGCTCTTCTATTAGGATATGGGATGTAAATGGAAACAGCATAAAGCTTACATTAAAACCAGCTTTTGTAAATGATGATAGATGTTTAACTAGCTATCAGGTAGCCAAAAAGTATGACCAATATCCTGGTATGATTGTGAAATCTTATCAAAAAGGTGCGTTGATTTGTTTTTATGGTGGCGTTAAAGGTTGGTTGAAACATAGCAATTTGGAAAAAGATTGTACAAAGATGTTTTACCATGGACAAATGGTAAGTATTTTTTTTTGTTTTTAAAGAAATGTGTTTATATGAACAGTAATTATAAGAATTTTTAATCAGTTTTATTATGTAGTTGTTTACATTATTTTGCTCTTGCAATTTTACAATCTTTAAAAACAGCGTCGGTATAGTCAGCGCTTTGTTTGTCGAAAATATTTATTGGGAGACTGCGCTACGTTCATACATTGAATGTTGACGTGGGCGTTTATAATAGATTTATGTACGCTGTTCTTAGCGCTTATACAGGGAAAACATCCTCACTTCTTTTCTTACGCACATTTCCGACATGTGATGTTATACATATACCGGGTGTCCTTGAAATAAAAAGACAACGTATGAAAAATGGAAAGATTAAATTATATAGAACTTAAATAAAAAAAGATCGAGACGATACCTTAAAGCTGACCCGCAATATAGTTTTGTTATTGTCTTTCGCGCTTTAAGTATCGTTCTGTTGTTAAAATTAACAGATTGTAACTTGAATGCCCGTGAAGTACACATATGTTCTTTTAATATACCGCCTTTAAGAATTTACTTGACTTTCGCAGCAGGTTATTAAACCTTTGCCATAATAATACTTAGACACAATGTTATCGGTTTTATAAATATAAACATTTTCACCTTTAAATACAATAGCCCAATTCTGAATCCGATATTCATATTTTATATTTCTTACTTCTAACAAAAAAAAAAATTCTCGTAATACACATGAAATTTTCAGTATTATTTTTAAAATGGGTTTGTAAATGAATCTAACACACATCTTAATTTTTAATAATTTACTTGAATATATAAAAATGATTTTATACGAGGTATTGACCTTAGCATATAGTATGTTATAGCTTTTATAACATAGACAGCTATTACATCTGTCAACACACGATGTGTGTACCATCAATAGAGGTATATATGTACATTGTAAATGTACCTCTATTGAAGGAGGAGGAAGAAATATTTTGAATTTATAGGCGGAGCATGATACAATTTTCAGGGGGTTTCTAATTTCGCATCGTAATTGCAATATTTTGGATTCATATTCTACATAATTTCTTCTTTCCATTTTTCATCTTTTTATTTCAAAAGCACTCTGTATGTATATGTGTATATATATATATATACAGGACTGAACAGGACTCTTGGTGTATCGACGTTTCGATGAAAACTTTTTGACCTTCTTCAACGGTTAAAAATATTGTATTGTGATAAAATTCGGCTCGAAGGATCAAGTATAATTTTGTGTTTGACTCACCGCTCACGGGGCGTAACTAACTTCCGTATAAGCTCATTATCTATTTATTTGGTGGCAGTTACATTGAAAGTTGGTGTGTTTTCTGAATATTTTATTTATTTTACAACAAACACTTTAAACTAATTTCTTAAGATAAATCTCGCAATGTAGCACTTAATGTAAACTTAAACTTAATTCTTTATAGTTTGTGTTCAGACTGTATGTCTTGTTCTGTACTGTGTTGTGTTAAGAATGTGTATGTTGTATTTAGAATGAGTATGTTGTATTACAAGAAGTTAGAAAATATATCACTACCCCTACCAATACATAACTAAAATGGATATATATGTTTGACGTCATTGTTGTGGAATTTACCTATAGAAGAAACGCGTTAAGTCAAATTGTACGTCATTGATGACGTTTACATGTTCTCATAACTGTATTAGAGAAACTAAAAAAAGTTAGTTTGTTAAACTATATTTGAAAACTAAAAAAAGTTAGTTTGTTAAACTATATTTGAAAGCTTTTATTACATTAATATAAATACAAAATGTTATAAATTGATTATAATATAGGCATTCATGGCAAATAAACACATAATTTTCGTTTTAATACTAAATGTTTCTTGTATATATATCTAACACGATAATACTTACTTGCGGTATTGATTTTAATTGTTTAAAAACAGTTCCTTTTAGAACTGTATTGTGTTTATTATCTTGTTGCGTCATTTGGATATAATGCCGAAAGGTCTCTGTAAACAGTCGAAGCAATTAATTGCTTCATTATTAACCTTTTTATAGTTGACATCTTATAATCCTATAACTGACATCTCATATATAGGACGTGTCCTCATGGATCTAGTATGACGTACAATTGGATATAACGCGTTTTCAGTATACATTATTACTTCTTGGAAATTGTATCTACGTGCCACAATTCCCAATGTTTACGATAGTCTTAAAGATCTTACTAAGAAGTAAATGTAATAATAAAATAGAATTTCTAATTAAGTATTAAGAGGTGTCATAAATCATAATACGATGTGATCCGGATAGCGATTGATTGTGAATAGAGGCAGTGCGACACGTGCGGCTGCGTGTGATTGGTCCAGCTGGGGGTGGGGGTAGTTATGTGTTGCTATAACTTCGATATTATTCCTTCCTTTAACTCATTCTCACTGCGATATTCAGTCTTACTACATCGCAGTTGAGAGCACCTACAGCTATATACAGCTTAAATACGAACCCGGAAGAAATGGCCGGAAGATACATAACCAAAACCGTAACGAATATAACGCTGAAGAATAACTTCAAAAGAAGATGTACGCCGCAGCAACGACAAGACGCAGAAATTATAATCAGCCAAACAACCGACGAAGAAGATATCCAAAACCTTCTGCAAAAGCAACCGCAGATATTCATCATCGACCCCGTCCAGTCAACGTGTGAAATAGAACTATTAGTATCGCCCGAAGAAAATGAAGAAGAAGAAGATACAAGCCCGGCAAACCCGCCCGACAACAACTCAGATCACAAAACCAACGTCCAACTCCAAAACGTTTTTATAATGGCGAAGAAAACGGCAAAAAAACAAAAAACAGACCACGCAAATACACCTATCGAAACAAAAAACGCATACAGTGTCCTAGAAAAAACAATCACCGAGGAAAAAATGGAAGAGGAAACTGAAATCACTCCACAAACGTCAACTTCATACAACAGCACTCCCAGGGTAAGTGATAAGACACACACTACACTTAACACAAAAACAAATACACATAAAACACACAAAACCGCACCAATAATCATCACTGAAAAAGACAAATGGGCACACATACGACACATACTGAAAACAAACAATATTAACACCGTCGAAAACAAACTAGTGAGACAAGGCATACACATCGAACCGACAACTGACAATGACTACCGTACACTTAAACACACACTCGACAACGAACAAATACAATATTATACATTCCAATTAAGAAGTAAAAAGACACTGAAGGTGGTGATGCGTGGCATTCCCACCTTTATAACAGACACTGACATTACAAACGACTTGACAGACCAAGGATACCCGACTTTAAAAATTAGACGAATGAACGGAAAACACGGCATACCTGCACCACTGGCATTAATAGAACTGACGAGAGACTTCAAATCAATTTTCAACTTACGTGACTGCTGCGGACTTGCAATTAAAATAGAACCTTTAAATAAACGGACTGACATTATACAATGCCACAAATGCCAGACATTCGGACATCATCAAAGAAACTGTCACATCAACTACAAATGTATGAAATGCGGCGACGAACACTCGACACACTTATGTACAAAGACCAAAACAACCCCACCAAAGTGTGCAAACTGCGGTGGTCCTCACCTATCCACATTCATCAACTGTCCTAACAATCCTAACAACCCAGCAAACAAAACCGCACCCAAACCTAAATACATACCAGCACCACCCCCAACAAATAATCCCTGGACTCAAAGACAAGACAAAACAACACATAACACAGTAGACGAATTAGCACTTGCCTTAGGCAATATGCTAATAACACTACACTCGACTAACGCAACAAACGAACAAATACAACACTTCGTTACACAGACACAGACAATAATAACACTATACAACAAAACACATTAAACACACAACTGAAACGAAAAAAAAAAAAAAAAAAAAAAAAAATGCAAACGCGACTGACGCACAGACTGCACAAACAAAACACGTGACAACAAAAACAAACACAACAACGCACGATATTAATCAGACACAAACACATCACAACCCTGGGAGATACTTAACAACGGAGTGGAAATGAAGGCAATCTTCGACCACGACTCAAAATTCAAAGACTCATGAAAATTCCTTTAACTATTTCTCGGCGACATGCTTCTATTGCACAGCACGAGCTAATCGTACATTTGTCGATTTCGATCTCCTCTCTTATTATTCGAAGCATGTAGTTCGTGCTCCTGATTAAAGCTTTTGTATTGTTAAAATCAATCGTATGCCTTTGTTATGTCTTATCAGTAATGACCTTTTTCTTTTCTTCGCTATGGCGTTTATATATTCATCTCTGCGCAGTTGAATGCTTCTAGTCGTTTTCCTGATATATACGCGATCGCTCTTGCTGCATGTTATTTCACACACTCCCTAATATTAAAAAGAATTTTTTCTTTTAAGTTTTTAAGAGATGAGATACCTTTTTGTCGATACAGAAATTTATATCAATTTTGGGCTTCTGATACTGTCCGATGTGTTCTCGTCATACGGAAGAAATGTCCTACTGATGGTTTCCTGTTCCTGTTTTTGTTGTTTGGAATGCTCTGCTGACCATCTTGTTTGAAAAATCATTGGCTATTAGAGCTTTACGGTTGAATATTTAACGAACATTTCTAAATTAATTGTGTTACTTATTTTTCAATAATATTAATGCTTTTTTAATTGTAGGTCACTGTGGCGATTGCTTTAAGCAATGCTGAAAAATTAACTTTAACATTAGATGTGCCAGAAAAGGTTAATAATAAAAAAATACTTGTTGGTCAAGTTGTTAGCGGCTCTGTAGAATCAATCAATAAAGAGGGGCTATTTATTCGAACAACTGAAAATTTTCAAGGATTTTTACCTATGAGTCAATTATCCTCTGATGTTAATTTATCAAAAACACTATTCGGTATGTAATATGAAATTTTAATCAAATGAAATTATAGTGTATAATAACTTAATATATATTTCAGATCTATACGATGTCGGTGACAAAATAAATAATTTAATTTGTATTGGCAAGGAAAACAGGAGAATCCTATCAATGCGGGAATATAATTATTACAAAACTAATAAATTGGTCATGCCAAAAAGAAATCAATTGGTACCTGGACTTACAATACGATGTTCAGTTAAATCTTTTGGAAAAAAGCGAATCTTATTATCGTCACCAATACTTTTTCATAATGGTGATATAATAGTTAATAAAAAGGTAACTGTTTGATACTATGTTAGTTTTAAAGATTTTTTACATCAGTACATATTTGAAGACATAACTGTAAACTATAGAATTTAGTAAGTTTATGTATATCATGTTATTTTTTTAGGATATAATGGACGTAGATGAGTTACCTAAAGATTTCCCCCTTTCCCGGGGTCAATCAGTTCTAGCTAAAGTAACGTCAGTTGATGAAAACCAAATAATGGCGACAATGAAATTATCTGAAGTTTATAATTATAATTATAAGGTTGGTTGGATATTATCAAGCTTTTTTCTTTTCATATAATTAGCGAAATACAGCTTGTCGAATTGATTTTGACCGGTGTGTCTAGTGTAATAACTCGATACGTAGTCATGTGTATGCGTAATACTTTGCCAAGGCGAAGCCTCGCATTTAATACAAAACATTAACGTGTTATCTAAACACGACCTTACCTCGGATTTGTTGCATACACAAGACCAACGCATCAGGGTTATACATTTGTTCTAGAAACAAATGATAAGTAAGACAAGGATCTTCTCTAGTATATATAGACGATAGTATATATAGACGATAGTTTAAGTCATAGGGATATAGTCAGAGTTACGACGAGAGTGACAACCAGTCACTGGTGCGAACTGGGTTACATCTTAATAACCACGTTCTGCCCTGCCTGAGTTGAACCAAGTATAATATGTACATCTTGTAAATATATTGTTATTCAGTTTGTAAGCGTTGAGTTAATTATAGAATGTTACCCGAACTTCGAGTGTGTATCATTTAGTACTTTATTCCGCCTCGAACCAGCAACGCGATGTGGCCGCCCAAACGGCCCACTTTACATGCCGATCCCCCAGGCACATAGAGTTTACATGGACGATCCATCCTACCTTTATTACATGGCGATCTCTGCCTACCTTAGGGCATAAGGCCCTACTTTTATTACACTAGGATGCGAAATGATTTTATTGCAATAATAAAGACGAAATTTTTTCTCTCCTACTTCTTAAGAGTACAGTTTCAAAGAGTTGATTGCTTAATACTGGCCAGTCGTCGTAAGCGTAATGTTTTTTTTATATTTTTATATTTATATTAAATCGATGTATTTCTACAATAAATGTTAATTTTATTGCACGCAGTGCTTGAAGAAAATTATAGCGTGGTATATACATGTTATGTTAAATTTCTCTCCCACAATGACTTCGTTTTTGTTCGGACATATCATCGACCAAGATAAATTTTCTAATATTTGCTTGATAATAATAATAATCTTCTTTTTCTTTATCTTCTAGTAGGACCTAGTCCTGTTGTTTTCTGTCATTTTCCCTCTTGTGATAGCGATGTCCAACTCTCCGCCCAGCGCTTAGGTGGTCTTCCCATCGGTAGTTTGGTGTTCGGTTTCTGTGTTTTTACCCATTTTGCCAGTCTTTCTGGGCCCATCTTATCAACATGATCTCTCCAGAAACGGCGTCGCGTTCTTGTCCACCTCACAACGTCTTACATTCCGATTTCTCTTAGTATGTGTTAGTTTTTAATTCTGTCTCTAAGCGTGGTGTCATTTATAGTCCGAAGTATTTCATTTTGGTTCTCATTGTTCTTTTTGTTTGTGACGTTTCGGCCCTTGTTTTAGCGGGGTAGGTTAGTGCGGGTCTAACGCAGACTTTATTTGGTTGTTGTTTCGCTTCTTACGGTAGATGTGCGTCACCCGATATCTCAACCGCCAGATATTTGAGGTTCATAACCTGTTTGATTATGTGTTCATTGACAACTAACTTGCATCTGATGGGGTCCTTCACTATGACCATGGAGTAGGTTTTTTTTGTACGATATTGTCATATTAAGTTTGTCGGCTGCTATTTTGCACCTGTACAGGAGACGTTGTAGTAGGTCGTGTTCGTTCTCGACTGTAAGTACAGCGTCGTCTGCATAGCAAAAAATTCTCAATGACCGGTTACCCATCTTGTATCCTGCATTAGCTTCATTTACTGCTTCGATTATTCTATCCATGATCATGTTAAACAGACATGGGTTGAGGCTATTTCCTTGTCTAATGCCTAATTCATTTCTTCTGTCATCCCACGTTCAGTTTTTATTCTCGTTCTGTTGCGGGTGTTGAGCTCTTTAACTATCTTTATATATATATATATATATATATATATTTTGGTCACATTTTTTTTTTTGCTGTAGTAGAGTGATTACATCGTTTAAACGTACTATGTCGACGGCGTGTTCAGATCTGCGTAGCATGTGAACATAGGTTTATCATATTCTACTGATTTCTCTATCATTTGTCTTAGGATGAATATTGCATCGGTTATAGATCTATTTGATTGAGAACCTTGCTGTTCTTCAGAGATGCCTACTTTGTTGGCAATTTTTTGTGAAAGGATTTTAGTGAATATTTTCGAAATGGAGCTGAGCAGTGTTATACTCTGTAGTTTGCAGTGTCATTCATTTTTAGGCCTTTTTTATAAATTGAGATGGTTATACTTGACCTTCATTCTTCTGGTATTGCCTCACTGCTTTCGATTTTTTTAGAGTAATGTCGTTATTTTGTTTCCAAGATCTATGCCTCCATATTTAATCAGCTCATTTGGAATGTTATGGATGCCCGGTGATTTTCGGTTCTTGAACTTAGATATTGTCATGCGTACCTCTTCTTGTGTGATATAGTCATTGTTGGTATCTCCAGCGGTTAGTTCCTTTTACTCTTCGTTGTTGGTGTTGATGTTACGGTATAGATCTTTAAAGTGTGTTACCCACGTTTCTAGTTTTATAACGATTACATTTACTTCTTCATTGATGGTTTTTTTCTTCCTCTTAGCATGTTCCATACCTTTTTCTGACCTCTCTGCAGATGATGTTCCATTTCTACTGAAAATCTTTTCCAATATGTCTTTTGAATTTGATTTCATTGCCTACACTATTCCTGATTTCTTTGTACATCTCGTATCCTTCTTTAGTCCGGTTGTTGATGTATAGGCGTTTTCAGAAAATGTATAGCATTAACTTGACCCGGTCAGAAAGTACCTGACAGGTTCACTAATTTTACCCGGTTGTTTGAAACATATCCGAATGAAATTTGCGGTCATGTAGAGTAGCGTAACGTAAACATTTACATAACCTATATTCATGGCATGGCTTAAAATCTGTACTGACAAGACGAGCGAAAATATGGATACCATAGTTGCAACTCAAATACATACTCATAAAATAGTTGTATTAGCTAGTCTGTTTGTACTGGAATCGGACGATGACAATGATACCGTACTCTGTATGTAACTTAACCCAATGAGGAAAAGAAAAAGAGTTTGCATTAAGAACTATCAAGCAGTTGTCTCAAAATACAATTTATCAGGTATATAAGTTTGTTGTAGAACTATATTCGTAAATCTGTGCAATACTATCAGAACTGTGATTCACGGAAAGCCAGTTCTTGAATATGTGCAGTTCGTATATGTTTTTCTACATCATTCTCCCGGAAAACAAAATCACATATATTGCACCTCGCCAAATTTTCCAAATTCATTTTAAATTTGTTTCGTGTGAAAAAAAACACTTTTGTGTTTTGACCCTAACGCTTTGTAAGGTTATGACCGGAGACGGTGTAAAAACAACCCACACTACCCTACTCACTTACCAGGGTTATGAAAATCGAACCGGGTTCTTCAACCCGGTTACTCTTTCGATTTTACGAACACGGCTGTTTCTCCCCGACTGAATTAACGAACACATTTTTGTTAACCGTGTTGCAACCCCAATGCCCAGGTTTAATTTTCGAAAACGCCTTATTGTTCGCGTCCTGCTTTTTCTTCGCTAAATCCTGGGTAAACCACGGCTTGTTACTTTTTAATGCGTTTTTGTCGATCATTCTTTCACCTATGGCTTCTCTAGAGCTATTAATTATATTGTTTTTTACTATTTCCCATGCTGTCTCTATGTCGCCTGCTATTTTATCGCTTTGGTAAATACCATTTCAACCATCTCTGTCGGCGATTAGCAATTGCAGTTTATGCTATTAGAAGGTTAAAGCTAACTGCGACTTATGAAGCGGCAAGAACTGTTTATTTCACCAATTTTCGGAGTTGAGCATAATACGGCATTTTATTGTGGGGGTTTTACGCAAAACCGAAACAGTGTTTAAAATACAAAAAGATAGTATGAGAGCCTTAAGTGGAATTTCCGCAAGAACCAACTGCAGAAACCTATTCAAATACTACAAACATACTATACCATCCTTTTTCATAGTTTTCTATCTTGTATCCATGAAAAGCAAACAAATTTTAGTAAAAATAAAAACTTTAACCATGTTAAGGATACATTTAATATCCTTTTGTAATATTTTAATTTCAAACATTTTTTATTGTTAAATATAAGTAAATCTAGGATATGCAAACAAACATTTCGAATTCTATAAATAATGGCACCGCTATATCTCTGGAAACTGTGTTATCGTGTCTTCACTACTCTCTCTATACGGATCAACCGCATGCGTATGTTACAATAATTTGAAACATACTTGAGTGGGCAAAAACCTCACCAGTCTTGTATAATACAAAAATATTTTTAATAATTTAAAATATTATTAAAAACCTGGTGTGAAGGACATAGTATAAGTTCATTAATCATATTTTTGTGAACGTACGGCAAGTGCCATCTAATGGAAACACTTTGTTAGTTCTACAGTTTTTGCTTCTACGCTAGGTCTTAATAATTTCTGTGAGATAGCGAAGTTGTTCTTTTTTGTAAATGTATCCTTCTCCAGCAGAGCCGAACTGACGAATCTGTAGAAAGATGAAATACGTATCTGCGTCTCTGGAGAAGGATGCGTTTATAAAAATATTAGTAATAAACTTGTATTGTGTTCTTTACACCAGATTTTTTTTTTGTATAATACAAAATGGGTGAGGTTTTTGCCCACTCAAGTATGTTAAAAATTATTCTATTATTAACTTTCTCGTATTCAAATTATTCTGTATGATCTCTTAGGGAGAATAAATCATTGTGTATGGCCACGTATGCTATTTGTACAGCATACATGGCCATATAGTTCACACTACCGTCCGCATTTAATTACTTTGATCATCATCATTAATATATTTAAACTATGGCATCTGTAGAATATTAGGTAAATAATTAATTTACTTAAATTATTGTTTTCTATTTAGAAGTAATCGAATAGTTGGCAACAAGGAACATTAGAAACAGTGGAGATTCCCGAAATGGTATAGTTATGATACGCAATTTGAATGCATTTTTTTTTAGCATCCAGTAAACCTTCTGAGTAAATATCTGAAAGATGTAGATAAAATTAGTCGAAAGTTAATAGCAGATGGAGATGCTTTAGCACAATATAAAATTGGTCAGGCTGTTATTTGTCGCATTATGAAAATTAGTAACGTTGGTTGTTCTGTCACCTTGGACGATGGAATTAAAGGAATTGTAGCGCCAGAACATTGGCCAAGTTAGTATTTTTTTAATAAGTATTTTTAAAAATAAAATTTTAATAATTTCTCACGAAAAGTCAACGAGGAGATAAGTAATCAAATCGGTTCATTATTGTTCTTTAATTTTCTTATGTACCACAATTCCACATAAAGTAGAAAAAATAATTGTCTATTGAGCATGTATGTAAACCAAATAATTAATATGGGACGATTGTATTACTTCTGAGAAATAAAATAGGAAATAAGTCAAAAACATTTTTAATAATATCGAAATATTATTGAAAATCGGATATATGCCCGTCTTGCCTGTGTGGTGAAGTGGGTGTCGTCGTGTCTGCTGTTCGCGGCCAAGGCATTTTGTATGTTCTTGGTTGGACCTATCGTTGCGATTCACTTCGTTTATTCTTAGCAGTATTTCTAAACCAAAACACTGAACCCGTTTGCAGGTAAGAATTGTTAAGTTTCATTGCATGCAATTTTTCTTGCACGCTAAGCCGTGCTTTACACTTTGCAATTTTTACTTGCGAGTCCGTAAAATAATTTTTGTCAATCCGGTTGACCAACACAAATATTTACCACACACAAAATAACATTCATAATCTGTACAAACAAGGTTAACTTACAAAAGCAGAAAACGGCAGTTATGGATAAAAATGAATGCAAAATTAAAATTAAAGCTGTTAGTTTGCTACTAATTATTGCGTCTTCTGCGTTATTAGCAGAAAACACAAACATTCGGAAACGAAGATGACGGATGAAACCCTAGTTAAATAGAAAAAAAAGAAATATATATTTAACACAAGAATTTTTGGGTAACAACGATCTAAAATCATTCGAAAATTTCCTAAAAATGGGCGAAAATCCATTTAATATATTACTGGACAAAATTTAACAAACACCTGAGTTCATCATTTAATAATTACTCTTTTAAACATTCATGTTCTCTTCAAATATTTCAAGGGAGACAATTCAAGTACCATATGATCATATATTTCTACCCTCTAGAAGGCAATGACATTTTTCTTTTTTAAACTTAAGTTGGTACCATAATTTAATTTAACTTATTTTGCAGCGTTTGTGTGATATAGGCTATTTTATACTGATGACAGATTAGGTTTTGTCATTTTGACAAATAATTACATACAAACGTTTCAGTTAAAAAAATAAAAAGTTTAATAATAAAAACAGCTACAATAAATGTTCAAAGTGAGCTCCTTCATTTTCTATGCATAGCGCAACTCTTCGTCTCATATTATTGAAGGCATTCCTTAAATTTTGTGGTGTAATTTCCTCACAGACATTTCGGATAGCATTAGTAAGTTCTTCAATTGTATGTGGACGATTCGTAAATACGCTATTTTTTAGATGTGGATAAATGAAATAGTCCATAATTGTTAAATCCGGAGATTGTGGTGGAAAGTCTACTATTCGATTATCAAAGAATTCATGCAATAATTCCATCGTTTCTCTTGTCTTATGGGCTGTTGCATTATCTTGCTGGAAATATCCCTCACGGAGCTCATCATCATGTAATTGATTTACAAATGGTAGCAATAAATTATTACGATATCGTTCTGCATTTATCGTATTATTAAAATATATTGGACCAATAATCCGTCTACGAGAAACAGCAAGCCAAACGCCTATTTTTTGTGAATGCAAGGGTGTTTCAAGAATTTCATGTGGATTTTCACTAGACCAGATGCGCATTGTTTGTTTATTTATATATCCTGATAAATGAAACCATGCTTCATCGGACCAGAAGGATTTGTCATCGTTATTAATCGTACCTAAGAACCACTGACAGTAATTAACTCTGGTTACATGATCGATTGGTAAAAGCTCTTACACGCAATGAAATTTGTATGGAAATTTTTGTAAGTCTTTTTTAAGGATTCTCTGGCAGGTCCCATATGACAGTTGTGTTTGTTGTGAAAGCTTACGAATCGATTTCTTAGGTGATTGATTTATTCGTCCCTCAACATCTGCTATATTTTCAACTGTCCGCTTTAGTGGTCTACCAGCACCTGGTTTTCGAAACACAGACCCTGTTTCACGGAATTTAACCACTGACTTTTGAATTAATTGCCGCAAACTGTCATATGTTGTTGGAAAATTTGCAAATTCTGCCCGAAATTCTTCTATACAAGACTGCAAGGAGTACGACCATTCTCCATTTTCTAATTTTACACCATTCCTAAAGTATGATTCGATCAGAAAAACTTTATGATTTATTGTAAACATTTTTAAGTGTCAATTAATAAATACATTAATGACAGATGAGTTTTATTTATCAGAACATACACATAATGACAGATGTATTTTATTTGTCACTACCAACACGATATTTTCAAGAAATAATTTCATGGCTTGCTAGAGGGTAAATATAAATGATCATATTGTAATATTTTTTTTCGTTGGAAAACACGTGCTATCATAACCCAAGACAGTATGTACACTAAATGTAGGTTATATTTGTAAAAAGACAGGAATTTTTATCATGTGTTGGCTATGATAAAATCCCTAAAAAAACATTAGAATTGCAGCTAGTTTGCATAAAAATAGAACATGTTCTATTACTTGCAATGCAAGAAAAATTGCAATCAGGTGACGAAAATGGTTGTACTGCGCATACGTGCAATTAAAATTGCATGCAAAGAAAATTGCAAACTGTAAACGGCCTTTAGGGAAGCCGTAGAAATAGAGAACGACCTTAATAAATGGAACAATGGACAACGCCTTCCGAACACAAAGCTCTCTTGACCGTGAACAGCAAACAAGATAGCGCAACCCGCCCCACCCCGACACGATTTTGTAAAAGGACCGCACACATCAACGCAACGCAGTCTTCATTAACATACGCTCCAGAAGAAGATGCCTGCGAAATAATTGAAACATCGAGAAGTTATTAACGAACCAAAGAACTTGAAACTAATTTGAACTAAAACTAATATTGTGCCATGTATGTACACAAGTGAAATTATGAAAGAGTGGTAATCATATCGATCAAGCGTGCAATACCACCTGCAGAGAAATAACTAATCTTGAAAAATATTTATCAACATTAAAATATTTTTTATTTGTCAATTTCTCTTCTATTTATTTGACTAATATTTGCCACTATTTCTTTTTTGGCAGTAACCTATACAAATATATGAATTCAAAATACGCGGAATTGTTAGTTTGATTTTAACATGAATTTTTTACACTTATGTCATCCATGAAATTATTGAACGAAATTCTTGTCAAAGATATTTTTATAGTTTAATAATTTGTAAAAAGTCGTTTATTTTTAGGTAAACCGTTAATAAATTCTGTTCATCCAGGTGTCGTTATGTATATCAACTATGTTGACAAATATTTGGAAATTTCCTTAGATATTAAAACGAATCAACAAATTAGCAAAGTACAAGGTAAGCTTAAATCATTTTCGTTGTTCTTATTATTTTACTCCGCTTTTGTAGATATAAAAGGTATTGAAATTGGTCAAACTTTATATGCAAAAATGTTATTAATACGTCCCGAATTCGTTCTTTGCTGTTTGAATCAACGTGGAAATCGACAAATTTGTTACATGCCCACAAAATTACATGAAAATGATTTTAATCCTAATTTCGATTATTATAGAAACTTAAATAATGTGTTCAAATACGTCGTATGTTCGTAAGTTAGAAAAGGTAATATATATATTTGAATTTATATATCGAAATATTTTTTTCTTTAAGAACCTCAAATGGACATATTATTGGATTAGAGAAATCTCTGAAAAGCACTTTAGAAAGCAAAGCATTACCAGAAAAAAACAGTGCCGCTAAAAGAAAACGTGGAGTTAGTAAAGAAAATCTAAAGTCAGTCAAAAGAAGTCGTCTATCAATTTCCACTGTATGTAATTCTGATTCTCAACCTCTCAAAGAAAATAGTATCGACCATACATTGGAAAATGAAATTAATTCAAAATCTGATGTAGATGTTGGAGACGAAATAAACGATGATTCTTGCCAAGAAATGAGCGTTAACGAAGATGAAGAAGGGCAGGAATCTGATGATGAAATAAGTTCAGAGGGACTGAAAGAATCAGAAGAAAACGGCGAAGAAGAAAGCGAAAGTGTAGAAGAAGAAATTATAGGAAATGATCATTACCAAAAAGATGAAGTAGAAGAAAGTGAAAGTGAGGAAGATAATAAGAATCCTGGTAGACTAAATTTTATTGCAAAGTCCATTTAATATTTAATTGTCTCATTAAATTTTTAGATATATCTATGACAACTCAAAAGAATACTAGGTCATCTTGTAATGGGATAAAAAGACAGCGGGATAGAAATACTTCACCAGAAGAGAGTAAGCAAAGATTCTTACCACCTAGTATTAAAAATTTTTTCGATTCTGATGATGAAATTCAACAAACTGCTGATTCTTCCGACGAAGAAATATTAGAGGTAAAAAAATTTCTTTCTATAAAAATGAACTTGTAGAGTAGATGTTTATAATACGATTTTACTAACATTATCTGTCTGCTATCTTTTCAAAAATGTCTCTAACTTTTCTTATTTACTCTAATTATTGGGCAATATCAAATAATTGAACTTTGCAGCATCTTTAAGTAGTCCATGTAGGATCTTTTATACCTTGGCAATTATGTTAGAAGACATTTCGAGATACAAGGATGAATAGCTATATGAATAGCTATTTAGAAGATGTAGTATGGCCACTAACCCTATCGTTTTTGCAGAAATAAGTACATATATGTTTTAAAATGTTCATTAGAAAAGTTGCTGTTTAACGTCAATGTATTGACGAATACAAAGGTCACTTGTTGAGATGTGAGTAAATCAAGCTACGTTAAAGTATTTCTTTTCAGTCCAAGGCCAAATTTAAGGCATAAAGATATCTTAAAATGACTAACGTGTGTAGTAGTACAGCGCGTATTTATATGTGGTGGAAAGAGAAAAAGGTACAATTTGCCGTTCGCACTTTGAGCAGTACGAACTGAAAAGAAATACTTTATCTTTACCTCGACAAAGCAATGGGAAAAGTAGTTTCAGTTTGCTTGCATAAATAAATGGAAAGAAGTGCACTTTATGATTTCAAATAGGATCCATATCAAAATAGCGACACATTGACAGATTGGAAACGAGGCAGTAGATAAACCGACAGTAATTTATGATACATTTATTTAATTTACGCGCACGAACTAATCATATCATATTAGATTATTACTTAAACACATTATTCATTCATCAGTTTTGTGTAAATAATTTATAGTAAATGTTCAAAATGATGTTCCTCTGTCGCAATACAAACATTCGCTCGACGAACAATAGATTCTCGAATTCATTCGAAAATACCAGCGTTATTAAATGTTTTCGCAGTATTTTCGACATGAAAATTATTCATTAGAATAATTGAAACATACATGAGTAGGTAAACCCCACCAGTTTTGTATAATACAAAGGTATTTTTAATAATATAAAATATTATTAAAATTCTTCACACCAGATTTTTAATAATATTTTATATATTATTAAAAATACCTTTGTATTATGAAAATTATGTTTCCAGCGCTTAACAGAAACAATAAACCTATTATTTAAAACTTATTTTAACAAGGTTGTCCTCGTATACTAGTTTAAACGAATGAATAAACAAAGGTTTATTTATGGAAGAATGAATGATTCATAATGAACGTGCGATATCAACGATGTTAGTAGGGTTCATGGGACTCTAGATACAACAGCTGGTTATTTCGTACGGTACCAAAACGGTTTTATTAAATTTAAAATAAAATTACATAGCGGACTTTTTAGATATTTTTTTTTAAGTTAAATATTAAATAACATCTGTAATCTAAAGTTAAATTCTCTGACACTTATTTAGAATAACACTATATAGTATTATTCATTATAACATTATTTTTGTTAGTAAGTTTCAACAAATGCGAAATAATTACAATGATGGTACCAATATAACATAACTTCACTATGCAATTCGTGATGTTTTAATTGTTTTAATAAATACAAAGTATTTTCATTCATCATAATTGCCAGAGCTTTTAAAAATGATATTAATCAACTGAAGTGTGAGGAAAATGCGTTTAGTAGTGGTCATTTAAAAAGCATGAAATTTTATGCTATGATTAACCCTGCCATGCTTACTGGAGATGTACTATTGTGGCATTTAAAAATCGTTTAAAAATTTAATTTGTTTGGTTTGAATATGGCTTTTTAAGAGTAGATAGGTATCTATTTGCTTCTGTTTACAGATCCGTCAGTGTCATATTCAGGTTTGTCAAAATTTAAGGTTAATATGCCACATTTGGATATTCAAACTAAAACTCACTACGTTACTATAAGAAGGATTGTCAGTTAGAAGATTAGCGAAAAGATTTTGCGTGGGGAAGAGTATCATTTCAGATATCAAAATTAAAAGGCAGCGTCGGGGAGTTATTAATAGAAAACGAGGCTCCGGTGGTATCCGTGTGTCAACTCACGAACAGGATGAAAATCTTATTAATTTTATAAGAAACGATCTGTTCGAAACAATAGTAAATGCAGTGACCGCAACACATTTCTCCGGGTGTGTCCACACAGCAAGAAAACGGCTGAGACAAATTTCAGACTTGAGAAATCGGGCGTCTGTGAAAAAACATATCTTAATGCGCAGAATAAAGAAGTAAAGATTGGTTTTGCGTTGGAATTTATGCCGCATAATTTTAATTTTTGGGAAAATAGATGAAAAAGTTGTTTAGGCGTCTTATAATGGCAGAATCCGTGTTATAGACCACCTAATTCACGTTTAATTGACGAAAAGTATACTAAAAAATCACAAACGAGCGGAGGATTCTTAATAAACGTCTGGGTCTGGATTTGCGCACATGGGCCAGGTGTTTGTTGGATTATAAGGGAAAGATTTAATAGTAACAATTATATTATAATATTAGAAAATGTTTTTCTACCTTCGGCAGAAATTATATAAGTATCCTGAAAGAAATGTCATCTTTCAACACGGCAATTAAAAGTAAAAAAGTAATATAGTGTTTGCCATGGTGTCCTAGAAGTCCAGATATGAACCCCATCGAGAACGTGTGGGTTTACATTGTTAAGACGATAAGCAGGAATAATTTTAGGCCAGCAAATGTTTAAGAATTATCTAACAAGATCGAGGATATTTGGAATGATCGGTCACCATAATTTATACATAATGTCATAACATTTATTCCTAGACGTTTACAAGAGGTGTTAGACAGAAATGGTGCTGAAATAAAGTATTAAAAATTCAAACCAAATAATTGTATTTTTCTGATTAATAAATTCTTGTCTTTCATTTATTCACTAAGTAACAATTTTATAACAAAATGTGTAACATAATTTTGTGTGAGAGGTTACAGATAAATGTTAGTATGCTGTCATCTACACATCAACTCAATTATACAAAAACCGAATTACAATGCTTAATTATAGTGAAAATAAATATCTAATCGTCCAGATTTTAAATGCCGCTATAGTACATGCCAGATGTAAAGTAAATCATATAAAATAGACGTGAATTTATTAATACTTCGTTGATGTACCTGCGGTTGCACTAATATTAATTTTAAATATCCATTGATATAAATGATGACATTATAAAGTGAAAAATGCTTGTGTGCACGAGGTCTTCTATTTGGTCATCATATGTGTTACTTACCCAGTATGTTTATTGAATCAACACAAACAATTGGAAACTATGTCAGTTATGAAATTAAAAGATATTTTTCCAATAAAGGAAAGTTACTATGCTGTCGTAGAATTGTAAGCAATGAAGTTATTGACAAATGTGATAATTACACAATAGCGCGTTTCAACCTTAGAAAAAAGTACAGGCTCTTATGAACTACATATTTCCCTCTTTTGCTATTTTACGTACTTGACAATTAATACATCCTTTTCTAGCACCTGTAACGTTGTAAAATCATAATTACAGTAATATTTGTACAATCTGCCACTGCACTGTAATCTGTCATTTAGCTTTGTTTGTGTTTTATTGTATATTAGTTTGCTTTTTTATTTATTTTGTATCATTCTCAAGTAGTAACACAACCCAGTTTTTTTTTTTTAAGTTAAGAAATATATATTTTTTTAATACGCGTAAGTTATAATTATGGGATGTATGGGCATTTATTGTATCTGAGTTGTGTTGTATTTGCGGTTTACTGTAGAGTTTTCAGTTAAAAGGAGACGGCAAGGTGAAGTTTATAAATCTAGAGAACGGCAGAAGATTCGTAATGCCTTTAACTATTTTAATAAAACAAGGGATGTATCAGCAGCAGTTGATGAAACTTGTAAAGCTCTTGGTTTTGGTAAAATCATTGTATATGCAGTACGAAAGTCACAGAGATTTACAAGCCAACGTAGACAAATGCCAAAAAAAGTGGTTTACAGAAAAACACTCGAACAAAGACATGATGAAAATGTGCAGGTTATTATTTTGAATAATACTCCACCTACGTAAATAAATTTTTGCTGTTAACAGTGATTCTGATTTACGAACATGTAGTAAATTGACATTCTACCGATTTATGAAAGACATTGGTTTTGCTTATGAAAAAGTTGGTAAAAGGACAGTTCTTAATGAAAATGACATAAGATGGTGTCATAATTATTTACGACAAATAAAACAATTTCGACTGGAAGGAAGTAATATTGTATATACCGACGAATCTTGGATTAATGTTGGGCATTTTGTAAGCAAAGCTTGAACAGATACAACTATTAAATCATGACGGCAGGCATTTGTTGAAGGCTGTAGTACAGGGCTCACATCATCTACTAGTCGTGGGCAAAGGTTTGCTATAATTCATGCTATGAATGAAAAAGGCTTTGTACCTGGCACAAAATTTACATTACTGTGTAAAAGAAATGCTGCCGATGTACATGATGAAATATGTGCAGAAAACTTTAAAGAATGGTTTTTAAATCAACTGCTAACTAATTTACCACCTTATACAATTATCATCTTAACTAATGTCTCTTATCACACCAGAAAAATACAGAGAATTCCAGCAACAAACTGGAAAAAAAAAATATTTTAGAATGGTTAATAGGTAAAGGGGTTCACAATGCAGAAGGAATGCTGAAACGAGATCTCCTACATATCGTTGCACAAATTAAACATAGATATAATGATTATTACCTTGATAATGAAATAAAATATAATTGTATATATAATATTAATCTTATTTACCATATTATTAGCCTTTTATTGTAAATATTGAATGAAAGGCAAGTTTGTCAAAAATGAAAACAAGGTTTTTTGAGGTTATCTATTTATTGACATCAATTATTAATGCGACAACAAAGATGAATTTAGTTACATATGAATAGGCAACAGCGCACCTGCTTCCCATATGCCCCGTACTTTTTTCTAAAGTTGAAACGAGCTATAAGTGGTGAGCCATTTCAAAACTCCCAAATAAAAGTGTCCATTGAAAAACGTTATTTTCTGATTACATAAGATCAGCTGATAAAATAGATTATGTAATCATGAAATGTGCTGTATCACAAGAAACTTCAAAACTTGTGGTCAAGCTAACAGAAATACAAAGTGTCAATGAAAATTGGCTTGCTAATGGAAAAATTATTTATTATAAATTGCAAAAAATATGTACATTTAACCTCGCATAAATCTAGTATAACCTAACTTGTCAAAATTTTCTAATATTGCTTAGTGTTTATCAATCTTTTTTGTAAGACATACCAAATGTCAAGTAATTTTTTAATACAATTTAGAAAACACAAATAAGCTAATACTTAATTGATCCGCCATTTGCATCAATTACTACCCTTAACCTTCTAGGTACAGAATCAATGAGACTTCTTAAAAAATTAGGTTTTTCAACAATGTTTTCCCAGGTATTTTCAATAGATTCCCTAAGTTGTTCCATATTAGTAAATCTTATACGAGATCTATGAATTTGCTTTGTCATTCTTTTTATTTTCTCTCAAATTTTCAAACAAATTGTAATCTTCTGCATCAGTTAATATTCTTTTAAGACCAGTTCTTCGTTTGCGACATATACCGCCTTCATTTTTACATCTTTTTTTAACTTGTAGTACTGCAGATTTGTTCAAATAAAATTCTTCTGCAAGTTGTTTAATGGTGCGACTTTCCAAAGTTAACAAAATTTGTACTTTGTCTGTCAGAGTCTTGCCATTTTGGATATCAAAAAGTGACAAATGTCATTTTGACGTTATAAGAATGAATTACAACAAAATAAAAGTTCAAAAATGGTTTATACTAGATTTATGTGAGCTTAACTGTGCATTTTAAGAGTAGATTTTAAAAATATTTCTTTTTTTTTTTTTGCTGGACTCGTAAAGAAAACAAGTTCATATTGCTATAGAATATAGGAATAATAAACAAATGAACGGTTCTGATGGTACATTTTCAACATACGAAGTAAGCGCCAGAAGTTTCCGACGTAACACCGTGTATACGGTGGTAACACCGTGTATAAGGTGAATCTGCCCCTTCCCTATCTACTGTAAAGAAATAGGCAAAACAGTTTCGTTGGGCCAAAAACGTGTAGAAGACAAGCCACATGCCGGCAGGCAAATTGAGGCGCTTACGGAGGGAAACATCGAGCTCTTTAGCCAGATGGCGTTGCAAGACAGGCGTTTGAAGGTCAAAGAATTATCAACAATGTGTGGGCTTTCTGATACAACGACACGACGAATCCTTCATGAACACCTTAACATGAATAACGTTAGTGCGAGATAGCTGCCACGATTATTGTCAGCAATTCAGAAACAGCAACGCGTGACATGTTATGAGCATTTTTGAAACCTCTGTTGTGACAACCAGGAAAATTTCTTCAATCCATTGTTACGGGAAAAACTATGGTTCTATACTATGGCCCTTCATCGAAAAGGGAATCAATTGAATGGCGAAGGCCAGACGGAAAACGTCCAAGGAAGGCAGGGGTGACTCAATCAAGAAAAAAGTTCACGGCAACATTTTTTTGGGATTTTAAAGGAATTCTGCTTATTGATTTCAAAGAAAGGAACACAGTTGTTAACGCACAATACTACGCTACTTTATTTCATAAATTGCGAGACGCAATCAAAGAAAAGAGGCGTGGCTTGTTGCGCCGAACTGTTCGTCTTCTACATGATAATGCTGCCGTCCATAAGGCCACGATTGCGCAAGCTGCTGTGCAGGGCAGTGGTTTTGTAGAACTTTTGTACCCGCCTTACAGTCCAGATGTCGCCCCCAGCGACTATTAATTGTTTCCAAAACTGAAGAAACACTTTAAAGGGAGAAAATTTGATAGTGATAAAGAAGTGCAAGAGTCGGTTTTAGTCCATTTTGCAAATATAACTTTTAGAGGGTATTAAAATGTTAATTTTAAGATCCGAGAAATGCATTGAAATACACGGAGATTATATTGAGAAGTAATTATATTGCTTTGTTTCTATCCCTTCCAGAATATAGCCAGGCGCTTACCTCGTACATTGGTTATGTAATAATTAATTGATACTTTTAATAGACTTTATTATTTTGTTTCTACGAATTATTCCTTTTAATATTCTTAAATATTTTATGTCTAGTACTTGGATTTTACTTTCAAAATGAATGTAATTATTTTAATAAAATAGTAATTGCGAAGAAGTATAGTACTGCGAATATGTTCAGTTTTATGTATTGAAAACTTCTTGCGCCACGGTCCATACCTTTTACAAAATTCTTTCTTAACCCCAACTTTATACGTAAAGGAGGCAAATAAATATTGTTTCTATCCACAAGGAATGTAAACTAGCTATCTACTTAGCCAAATTTTCGCAATATAATGCTGCAATTTAGCACGACTGTCCCACTCGCACAAAAAGCAACTATATTGTGTAAATCCTAGTTGCATTCCTAATAACAAAGCTGTAACTTTCAAATCTTCATAGATTTTCCACTCGCATCGTTTATAGTCTGCGTGCTCGTTAAGAGGCATTTCATAGTTTCATAAGTTTCATTCTTTTATGTGAACTGAATATGCAATGGGAACTGAAAGTACATAATGTATTGCCATTGTACTGGCGTTATAACTGCTTTCAAACTAAATTTACATGCATCAATGAATGTGTTTAATCTGACATGTCATTGTTTCTAATTAAAATTAAAACTAAAGTAAAATATACAATCGTTTGTGGGCTCTTAATAGAAATATATAAATTTTATTAACCTGTGTACAGTGCAAATACAAAAATTAATATTTGATATGACCTCTCTTAGCAGTAAAAACTGTCGGTACTCTTCTGGGAGTTCAATTATATAATTTGTTTATAAATTCAATAGCATATTTATCCATTCTTCCTTCGGCGTTTTTGGACCATGTATCGTATTTTCATCTGTTCAAGTAGCTACCAACATAACGTTTAAGATCAAGGCAGAGCCCATTCCATACTTCTTATAAATAATTCTTTAGTTCTCTAGACGAATGTTGGGGATCATTGTCATGTTACAGTATAAATTTGTGAGGAAGTAAGTGCCGTCTTGTGAGTACTCATACTGCTTTAAAATGTTGCGATAGCGCTCTTCTCTTATTTTCCATTAATTCCTATTAAATCGTCAAATAACGAAATATATTCCCAAGTGAATATTATTTCATCATCGTTCTTCACGGCAAATTATTAGAGTAGCGAATCTTGTCTGTACAACTTGATCTACGGCATTAGTTTTAATATGCTTTCATTCTCCCGTATTTATTATATAAATATAATCTCCATATATAAAGTATATAACGCATAAGTAGCTGTTTAGTATTACATTTTTTTGCTTCACATGTTTGAATTAGTCCGAAGCCGTATTCTGTTGTAGGGACAAAATATCGCAACTCTACTAATTCTTAACGCTCTAGTATATTTGCATCACCTTTCCTTCAATATGCATATCTTGCGTTCATTTACGTATGTATGCATATTTCTTTGCTCTGTTAATAACCGTTAAGTTTTCGCATTAGTAGTTTGTTTTACTATTTGTATTTCATAGCGACATATAGTGCAATTTCTTTCTTTTATTAAACGAATCCTTTTAAGTTAGTGGGTACAAAAGCATTGTGCGAGTGTGAAGAGCGGCATCTTGTTAAAACAATCTGAGGACACTAAAGAGTACCTTAGCACCTTAGTACAGGACATTATTTTTTAAGATATCAGAAAAGTACTATATGCGGCAAAACATAGGTAACTGAAATTATCAGTCATTTGTGGTTTATGTTTCCATAGTAACCAAGTGTTTATTTATGCTAATAATACTTTGACATATTGCGTATTTAGTGTTGGGATTTGTGATATAATGTCGAGCATTATTTCCGGTCATACAGAGTTGGGCGTCAAAATGGACCGAGCCTACGCCCTGTTAGAGAACATTACGAGAAACAATTTAACAATAACAAAACAATCCTAGCTATCATCGAGAAGTTCCATCGTACGGAATCAGTCTTGTGTCAACGGAAGGGAACAACTGGGCGCCCGAGGACCGTTAACACAAGCGAGAATCATGGACGACTTCTCCAACAAGTGTTACAGTCAGTCAGGTGTTTAGAGAGCTAGGCGGAATCGCACCGTATTCAAGTTGCTCAGCATCTACCTCAAAAGGATGAGCGGGCCCGATTACAGTATTGCTGCCGAGTGTTATTCATGACTTATGCGGAATCAAATTTCTTCAATAATGTATGGTTTTCAGATGAAAGCTATATTCAAATTAATGGCTACATCAACCGCCAAACAACTCGTTTTCTCGGGTTTGAACGGCCTGTGGTTCTCATACAGAAATCACTGCATAGTGCGCGGGTTACGATTTGGTGCGCTGTATCCGGACACGGAATATTGGGTCCTTATTTCGTCGAAGATGATGCACAGAACCCGCTAATGGTAAATCAGGAACGCTACAGAGACATTATTATTGCCCCATTTGTGCGGGATTTGCACACTTTTTGCCGCGGAAGAAACCTACCACTGTGACGACAGTGGATATAGCAAGATGGAGCTACAACCGACACGGCGAGGGAGTTCACTTACTCTTCTACAACAACACCTCCTTTTTTATCTTTCAAAAACTTGCAGTTTATTATCATAATTGGGAAGTAAACATTAAGTATTTGACTGTTGTTGTTAGTGCGTAAGTTTTCGTTTGTGATGGCTGTTTACTCTAACGCAGAAATAGCCGACATGCATTTCATGTATGGTCGTGATAATGGAATTGCCACCGAAGTCTTTATGTTTAAGCTTATCCAAATCGCCAGATTCCTTCGCATCGTATGTTTGGAAGAATTCACCAAAGATTGCGTGATGCTGGTTTATTGAGCAAACAATGCTATTTATCCGGAAGACCAAGGTCGGTATCTACTCCTAGAGCAGAAGAAGAGATTCTAGCACAGATAGAGCATAATCCGGGGACGAGTGTGCACAGAATATCAGCCGAGATTGGAATTAGTGGTCCTCTTGTATGGAGAATTCTACACGAGCAACTGCTTTATCCGTACCATGTACAACGAGAGCAGACCTTAAATCCACTTGATTATCAAGCATGTATGGTTTTTTGTCGCTGGTTTCTACGCAATGCTGAAAACCCCCGTTTTCTTGCCAATATTCTTTTTACAGATGAAGCCGGGTTCACACGAAATGGAGTTGTTAACTTTCACAATATGCATGTTTGGGTCGACGAAAATCCCCATGCTGTAATGGAATCTGGACATCAGACACGTTTTTCATTAAACATTCGGATGGGTATTGTAGGCGACATGGTTCTAGGTCCTGTTGTCCTGCATACCGAAACTTTCTGCAGAACACAATGTATGATCTTTTGGACATTCCTTTGGACCAAATGCAACAAATGTGGTTCCAGCGTGATGGTGCTCCAGCTTATTTTTCGATTGCCGTTAGAGAGCATTTTTATCATACTTTTCCACGTAGATGGGTAGGAAGAGGGGGACCTGTTTTATAGCCTGCAAGATTGCCTGATTTAAACCCTCTAAAATTTTTTCTTTGGGGATATTTGAAAATATTGGTCTATGGTACTCCTGTAAATAGCCTCGAGGAGCTGCAGCTGCGAATTAATAAAAAATGCCAACGAATCCGAGCCAATGAGGGAGTTTTAGAAAGAGTTCGAACATTCTTCAGACTAAGATGTCGTGCCTGCTTGGAAAAGGAAGGAGGGCACTTCGAACATCTTATGTTACTTTGTTTTTTTTGTTTTTGCTAGAAGCTTTCTTTGTTTGTTTGCACATAATAAATAATAAATATTTCAAAAATGAATAAACTTCCTTATCTTCGAAACCGTTACTTTGCGGACCCATGTTTATTAAGACTTTTTTGTTTATTTTGTTTAATACTACTATCTCCTTAAATATTTTTTAACACACGTATTCTAAACGTTATCTTTGTTACCATCAAATGATTTTCAAATTACATTAATAGTGTTTTTTGATTAAATTTCATCGGATAGATGAATAAGGAGTCATCTCCTCTCCAGAAATATTATGTTGAAGATTATACATACATAAGTTATTGTTAATTTCCCAAAAGTTGTAAATTTAGTTGCCTTCTGTGTTCATATTTTGCAGAACTATTGTTTTATAACATATTCAATCATATTCTGTCCATTTTAATTAAATGAGTAACATAAATTCCGTCCGCAAATAATAGTAAATCAAATTTATGAAAATATCAAAGTTAACAAGCAAACATAAAAATATATTTATAATTTAAGATTATGACATAAAAAATTATTATTAATCATATCCTTAACGTTAAATAATTAAATTACCTCATTACGAGGTTTCTGTCCATTCCCATAACCTACAAACAAAGAAAGGTTTATCTCATCTGCTTGGTGATGGCTTACCATTACAATGATTATTGGTTGTTATAAATATCTCTATTAATTATACTTTTTTATGAACAATAAATATGTATAGTAACAGATGAGATATATCCTTAGACATTTGAGATCTCGAAGTTTATAATTGAAAACGAGTTTAAAATTTGTTCCCAATCAAAAAACGGGCTCTGTATGCATTATAATGTTGAGTTTAACAATACATTCTTTCTTAGGAACAAGCTAAGTCGAAGAAAAAGAAACTAACGCGTGCTGAGCAAGTGGAACTTATTAACAAGCAGGAAGAAGAACTAAGACAAAAAGAAATAGAATTTGCAAATCCTACGGGTATACCTCAAAGTGCTGAACAATTTGATAGAAGATTACTAGCTGAACCTAATTCATCCGAACTATGGACGCAATATATTTCGTTTCATTTGGCGGTAAATTATTATTTTTTAACAAAACAATTTGAAACATATTTAAGTGGGTAAAACCTCACCCGGTATAAAACAAAAACAGTTTTAATATTTTTATATTATTAAAGATGTGTTAGTTTTATTCTTTTTTATTTGTTAAATGATTACTAATTTTTCATTATTCTTCTAGTCTGCAGAAATAGAGAAAGCACGAGCTGCGATAAAAAGAGCATTGCAGACGATTGATATTACTGCTGGACAACAAGACAGACTAAATGTATGGATTGCTTCCTTGAATTTGGAATGCTATTACGGTACAAAGGTGAGTGTGAGATATCGTTAATATTTTTAATTAATAGCATACCACGAAATCACTGTGAAACTTTTTCGCACTAATTTTGTTTCTTTTATAAAATACGTTCTCTGAAATTACAGTTTCTAAATTAAACAGTAAATACGTTTTTAAACCCCTATTATGTTCGTAGGGCATTTTAAGTTTACTTAAAATATATTTATATTCGATATGGAATGCGGGATCCTCCTAGTAATCTTACATTTGGTACCTATTTATATAAACACAAATATAAAGGTGAAAACCAAAAATTCCAATCTGCCTAATAATGCTTAAATTATGAAATTTATTAATTTTTAAAGCTTCTTAACACATTGAGTTTTTTACTTTTGTCTACTACATGTAATATTTTGAAATTATAATTGAATTTGTGGTTATATTCGAAACAGTGATTAGCAAAAGTTGAATATGTCTTTTTATCCCTCTAGTTGCTTTCGTGTTCTGCCATTCTAGTTTGGAAGGTTCTTCCTGCCTGATCTATATACACTTTTTTACAGTTTTCACATATCAACTTGTATAATGTTTGTTTATTACTTTTCGTAAGGAATTGTTTGTTTTAAACGAAATGGTCTCGTTCTCACTTGTTTTGATTATGTTCGCTATATATTTTGAAATTTTACCTATGTAAGTAATGGAATTATAATTATAGTTTCTATTGTCTTTATCTATCCCCGCGGAAAAGACAAATTTATTGCTCCCGACAGTACATATCAAGAAGCTAAATTATCTAAAACCCCACTTATTGTAACATATAAATCACAATTTATTTATATTAATGCATTATATAAGAATAAACCAGTAAGTTTTCTTTAAGTGAACAGTTTTCTATTTTGAATCATGTTAAATAATCTGTGAACAGCGTACAATTCGATATAAGTAGAAAAATATGTCAAAAGCTAAGCACACTGAAAATAATGATTGTTTAAATAAGAATTGCATACTTTCCAATATGTTGGTATGTATAAATATTGTATAACATCTATTATGTAAAAAAGTCATTTTCTTTACAAAAACTTCTCTTAAATGACTGACGTCTTTTCCTTACTGTTGGAAATTAAAAAAAAATTGTTATACAGGGTGGCGCGGAGCCAACTTACAAATGTCAAATATGAATAGTGCGCCGCCGCGATTTCTTATCGTGGTTGGCGGGGCGGCAAAGGGAATGGTAGATGGGAGGACGCCATTTCATATTGTCAGTCGCAATGGAGCTTTGGAACATATAACACCATGTTACCTTCATTCGTAGTTATTACTAAACAAATTCTGTTACGATAGTGCAGCGTGTCTATCGACGACAGTTGAATATTTGTCGACATGGCCACGTACCGTCTCGCAATACCATACTGGCTTGGGTGAAGAAACTTCAAGAAACTGGTAGCGTGTTAGACGTGAAGCATGGAGCTCCACGAACAGTGCCGACGCCAGAGAATCTGCAGGCAGTGAGTGATGTTTTTGAACGCAGTCCACGCCGTTCGGCGCGCCAGCAATCTCACATTTTAGGCATCGGTAGAAATTTATTTCGAATGTTAAAAGAGATAAAATTTCACTCTTACAATCTGCAAATTATGCAACAAATTAACAAAAGAGACGAGGAAGCAAGACTTACTTTCTGCACCACTATGAGAGGGTTGTTCCGGGAAAACCTAGACATTCTGAATAATTTGCTAATGACCGCCGAAGCACATGTTTCTGGCGTCGTAAACAAACAGAACATGCGATACTGGTCAGCACTGAACCCTAAGAAGCTGCATAAAATGCCCTTGCACTCTCCTAAAGTGACAATTTGGTGTGGAGTCGATGCTTTCGGAATTGTAGACCCGTATTTCTGAAAATGACCATGAACAAAAAGTTACCATTGATTCAGAACGTTATGTGACAATGTTGAAAGGCTTTGTTGAACCCATGTTACGACAGTTTGGCATTAACCTTACAAACCTATATTTCCAAAACAGCCCCACAGCGCGAAACAGTATGGCTGTAGTTCGTCGAATATTCTGTTATTGCTTCGGAGAAATTGCTTGGCCCTCTCGGTCACCCGACCTCAGTGTACCAGACCTTTTCCTGTGAAGGATCCCAAAAGACCGTGAGTTCTAGAAGCGTATCATAAGTATTCAAGAAGTCAAGCAAGTCATTGATGAGGACCTACGGAGGCGCATGTACGACAACTTCAAGAAACGTTTGCAACAATGCATTGATGCAAACGGAGGCCCATCCGCCTGATGTAGCTTTCAAAAAATAACCTTGTAATCTATGGTAAAAAAATGGCATACTAAATTTTTACTTATTTTTTCCCTGCTTCCGTATATAATATATACGGAAGCATTTTTTAAATATGTATATATAATATATTTAAAAAATCTCAGTTGGCTCCGCGTCATCCTGTATATTACGAAGAAAGGCCAATAAAAATATAAATTTGAAAAGCATGCGTGTATTGTAATTTTATTAATTGTTATTTATTTTGTATTAAATTTGATTACATTCTTTCAAATTGTTTTTAAATAAACTTCTCAAAAAATACATGCAGTTTATTTACGATTACAGACGAGGCACGTTATAAAGCGTCTCAAAGCGTTGCCAAGTTTTGTTTATATTTTTGCATTGAGTGCTTTTTAAGTTATGATTATAGATCAGCATTTTCAGTCGGCTCACAGAGGCGTGGACAAGCGAGAGGATCGGGAGACTAACTTTACGAGCGCTTCGCGTGCTATATGTATGTAGTACATGAATTCGTGAACAGCTATCATATTGTTAAGTTGTTTATAGACATAACGAGCGATCAAGATAATTTGTAATCGAGTCATTCATGAATTTAAGTCCATATTATGTCTTTTCCGATTGTAACCGTTACATAGTTATATATCCGACTTACATTTTATTTGACGTTTGTAATGTAAACGCCGTTAAAGTAACGACATCAATTTTGGATTCATTAATGACTCGATTACAAATTATCTTAATCGCTTGTTATTTACGAATATGCATAAGTGTAATTCCAATGGAAAGCATTTTTCTAAATAACGCGCAGTTTTATTTCGGCAAACCTTACGCAGTGACGCCAATGCTAACCGACCTAAGAGCAATATGAATAATGACAATAGTAGGTAATATAACTTCTAACAACGTTGGAAAGGTTAGGTAACGTAATATATCCTAAATGTGGCTATAACAGGGCTTGTGTGTTAGCAACTTGTGTCCTTTAGGTTGCCCTCAGATATTAATGGTTTGGAACCGTAAATAGAGTATACTTACATATGTTTCTGAATTAATTCGCTTGAATGGAGTTCTATTAAAATACGCAATTTCTCGGTACTACTAATAGTAAAGACCGAGCGTCGTTGCTCTTATTTGTGCTGATATCAAAATTAGATTGTGAAGTGCAGGAATAGCGCCGTTCCTTCGAACTGATAAATAAGCGTATTAGCTTTTTTAGATATACAAATTTTATAATTGACTATATATTTATTAACTATTTATTTGTTTATTCATTCATTTATTCACAATATGTATTAATTTATTCAATAATAATATGTAATCTGTAATAATTCCTTTCAAATTGTACTTGTTTAGTTTAGAAGCTATCTGGTTTTGGTGATTCTGCATATCTGTCTTCCTTTGTTCTTTCACCATATCGATACTGTCTATTTCTTTCGTAACGCATCGCAGCACTTCTTTTTACCTGTTTTTTCATGTTGGAGCATTCTCTAAAATCTTCTAATATATCTGTACACATATCGAAAGCTTTGGTATAACCATATGCCTCTAGGCAATCAACTAATTTCATTTCCATTTTTGCACATCTTCCAAACCATTGATGACTGATGAGTGATGATGGCTCCAGTTATATCCGTAAATGGTGACTTGAAGAATGGACTCACAATCATGTGTTTCAAATTATTTTCGAATTACTTTGTGATAATGAGAACAATGACAATTAACAACGATAATAAATTTGATTCATGCCTTCTATGTTTTAGTAGTATGACCTATTTTACGTTACGACACTTTTCTTGTAAAAATGAGATTTAGTGCCATCTAGCGCCAAGGAAGGAACTAAAAAATTGGTTCAAATAGTTTTTATGTTAAATTTCTAAAAATATAGATATTAATAACACTAATAGTAACTGAAAAATTGGCTTGCCTCATCAGTTGCTTTAGATTTATCTTTTTCTGGTAAAAATATTTTGAATAAATATAGATGACATATGGTTAGAATTGTGTACTTGTTTAACTTTTATTTTGTAAAATTTTTGACAAATTTAAGATTCCTAAAGTTGCCAGTGTAAGAATAAAATTTTCAATGATTTATAGTCGCCTGTTAGAATAATTTTCTGTGTTAATAAAAAGTATACTTATTAAATACATATACATATTTAAATATATTTTTGTCTTTTTTAAACTTCTTTGCTTTACTGAATGGAGATTTTGAAAAAGATTTTGATGTTACAGTTGCGGCACATTCTGCAAAATTTAAAAAAATTGTAATGTGTAAATTTGAATTTTATCCGGTATGGTTATGTCAGTGTCAGTTTATTGTAAGTCAGCAGCGTACACAATTTTTAAAATGCCTCAATTAAACGAACTGCAAAAGTCGATAATTATAACTAGGCTAGAGGACGACATGAGCATTAGGCATATCACAAATAAAATGGTGCAACCTTTTGTGCAATTGATTGTGGAATAAATTGTTTGCTGTTTTTGGAAAAAATAAGAGTAGAAGAAAAGTATTTTCAGTTTTCTTAAAAAATGCTGTTAGCTTTTAGAAGCAAAAGTCAAGTGATATTTTGAAGATATATAGGCGTGTAATAATCACTGACGTACAGTTGCGGCCCCTACAAACTCAGACGGTGTGACAAATAATAAATGTTTGCTTTGTAACATGATCCTACAATTGAAGTTTATAAAATGTCACCCAACTGAAAGAGAGTCAGTGGCGTATAAAATAAAAAACTTGAAAAATTCAAATACAATAAAATTAATAGTTTGTCAATATTAACATTTGACATTTGGTTGTCAACGCTGACATTTCATATAACTTTAAACGTATTTAAATTAAATTAATTTTTTGATAGTTATTTAATTTTGAAATGGTTTTCGCAAAAAATCAGAATTTTTATGGTGGAATCATATTTGCGAAAAGGACGGAAAATTGACGGCCAGTGGCTCTATTAATTGCTTGGTGGAATTTCAACTTAAATTTCCAGTTCTGCTTTTTAATTACAACAAATTTCAACACACTCTTCGGCGCTGCATTAATCTCTTTAGAGAGACGGGTAGTGTGAAGCGTAAACAAGGAAGTGGTCGAAAAAAGAAACGTACACGACAAATAATAATAAATGATTATCCATCTCGATATTTCATTTTTTTATTTAGAAAAAATTACAAAAATGTTTACGATACTGCTAACGATAACTTGCTTTCGTTATGATTTCGTTATTCTACGAACATTTTTCGAATTTCGTACGACATCGGTACACTTCGAAAGTTACAGAATACCGATTTTCAATCGTAACGATTTTTAGGTAAAATGCATTCGAAAATACGTAACGAAACGATGCAGAATAGGGGTGTAAATATTTACTTCGTCCACCTTTTTTCTATTTACATCTATGTATATACACTTTGTGCCTTATACATGTTTCCTTTGAATAAATTCATTTGTTATTAAAATATTCATATATCAAGCGAACCACAAAATTTGTATCCTAGGTAGGCCATGAACAACTGAGATAGACATATAAGTCACGTTTGAGCTTAGAGAATTGACGAAGTGTCATTTGTAAATTACCATAAATCAAATTGACAAGTTGGAAGATATCTTTACAATTTATTAGCTATTTAATAATGGTTTTTGTATTTAATGGACAACAGAAACGCCGCATGGTTGAAATTTATTTTCGAAATGGTAGTAAAATTAATGGTAAATGGGTTTATTCTATCGGGGATGTATATCAGAATTTTTTAGAAGAATTCCGAGATATTGCTATTCCATATGATTAGTTTTCTACATGCGTACGCCGTTTTGTGCAATTATTTAGGGAAACAGGAAACGTGGATCGCAAAAAGGGCAGTAGGCCAACAGTTAGAAATGAGGAAAATCTACATTTACACCCTTATCGCTTGCAAGCGGCTCATGAAATACTTCCTGTGGACAGACCGAAACGACAGGAATTTTGTCAAAGATTTATTGACCATTTTGTTGTTAATGATGGAGGCATTGAAAAGGTTATATATATACTGATGAATTCTGGTTTCGTCTCTCTGGCGGCGTAAATTCTCAAAACATGTGGATGTGGAGCGCAAATAATCCGCACTTTTTTGTAGAAACACCACTGCATCCACAGAAAATTGGAGTTTGGCAGCTGTTTGTCAGAGAAGAATTATTGGACCTATATTTTTTGAAGGTATGTCGATTAAAAATACAAAGTTTTAAACAGTAGCCAAAAAATGCTTACACCTTTTAGGAATATTAAACGCTGCCCGTTACAGACTGGAAATCTTGATAGGTACCATTTGTAAATACGTAATACGATGATGAATTACAGGAAGGCTACTTCCAACAAGATGGAGCTCGTGTACATACTACCAATGAAAACATTGTTTTTCTCAGAGAATTTTTGGGTGATCGAATTATTAGTTTAAATTAAAATAAACACAATTTGGCCACCTCATTCCTGCGATTTAACACCATGCGATTTCATTTTATGGCCCTACTTAAAAAATTCTGTTTTTGTAACACCTGCTTTTGATTTTAATGACCTGCAACAAAGGATCACCAATAAGATTGTAGAAATTAATAATTCACCTTGGGTCCTAGAAAATGTTGTAACTCTGTTAAGCGAAGAACTTTACGCTGTAGAGATGAAGGGGCTCGCCATATACGCACCTTATCTAATAAATATTGTTACGTAGTAGATTCTGTTTTGTCTTTCTTTTTGATTTAAATAATAGGGTAAATGGATCATCAAAACCTCCTACGACAAACCCCGATGGGTGATTTCACAGATGACTAAGATTAATTTCTCCAATAAAAAAACGTTTCTTTTCAGATACAACACATTTGTGTTAAAAGAAAAGGTAATGATTGTCATACTTGCTTGTTTTGTATACTGCATTAATAAATTGGTGTGCTTACTTTAATTATTAATTCATCTTTATTCTGAATATTATGAGGTTTTATATGAAAAATTTTATTTAATCTGTTTTGGTTTTTTATGTTAGTTTTCGAATTTAATTTTTCGGTATCTTTTCATTTTAAAACAAATAATACTCAAAAAAAACTATATTATTTATAATAAATTACTGTAATTTACACATTTCAACAACCAAAACTTTCAAATAACCATATTTTCCCTGAAATTCAATTTTTCACTTGACTTAAATATTAGGTTAGCTTGATAAATGTCACTTGACAACTCTTATTTAACGATTTAACTTATTACTAGTAGTATGATATGTAGGTTAAATCGCTTAATCAATCTAACACATTTCTGATTTAATCCATGGCATACTCTGAAAACTTTTTTTGTGGCTCACTATATACCATATGACCGAGCGTCCTAATCAGCTATAGTAATATGCGAAAATAGAGGGGCGCGAGGGAGGTCGCGCTTACGGCTAACGTTAGCTGCTAAACACATGTCGACAATGCGACCAACGTTAATTCCGTACTAGCTATCGATTACAATGCATCTACCGTAGAGTCACACTTTTTCGTAATTCTATTTATTGTTTACAGTTAATCTAGTATTTTTTTGATTGGCGGTTGCTTGTTTCTCATTTCGACATATTTATTATTGTTCCGTTGATACTAATTTTATAACGAGCGATCATTAAAATTTTCACTCGTAGCTGGCCGTGTATATAAAAATTATGTCGTAGCTTTAGTCATTAAGATGTTATTTCAAACATCTGTCAGTGTCAAATATATATTTTAAAGTTTCATCAAAAGAAAAAGTAATGGCCTTTAATGATATGCATAAAGCGTTTATGGTAGAATGTTACTTCCTGACATCTCAAAAAATTGATGGTATTTGGCAGCATCAATAGAAAATTGCCTTGCGGAGTTTGAAGAGAGATATCCAAATACTGTTCCTAGCTATAAAACTTTCCGTGATACGCTAATGCATTGTGTAAATCTTTTTCGTCAAACAGGCAGTATTTTAAGGAAAAAAGGAAGCGGTCCTCCTCTCAAGAGAAGTCGCGGTGTAATTGAAAATGTCAGACAAATTATTAACGAATCTCCTCAAACATCTATTCGCAGAGTTTCGCAACAAGTAGGGCTTTCGTATGGAACATGTCAAAAAATTTTAAGAAAGGACTTGCACATGTATCCATATAAATTAATTTTTGTACAAAATCTATTACCTACGGATTATGAAAAAAGAACACAATTTTGCCAATGGTTTATTCAAACAATGACAGACAATATTTTAAATCATACTTTTTCCACCGATGAAGCTTGGTTTTATTTGAAAGGTTATGTTAATTCGCAAAATATGCGTATGGGGTCCAGTGAAAATCCCCATTTCTACAGAGAAGTTCCTCTACATCCAGAAAAAATAGGCGTATGGGTAGGTATGAGTCGTCACCGATTAATAGGACCAATATTCTTTGAGGGCACGATAACATCGGAGAAATATCGTAACTAAAATCTCAGTGTTTTTACTAATCAATTGACTAATGATGAACTCCAGGTCGGATATTTTCAACAGGATGGGGCTACATCTCACGTTACACTTGAAAATATTCAGTTTTTGCAACAATTTTATGGCGATAGGATAATAAGTAGAAATACAGCGATTCCGATCCAGCGATCCACCACGATCGTGTGATTTAACAGTCATGGATTTTTTTTTGTTTGGCCATATATAAAGAATATTATTTATGAAACACCAATTAATAATCTACAGGAGTTAAGACATAAAATCATAGAAAAATGTGAACACATCAATAACTCACCGCAAATACTGATCAATGTTTTCAATGCTCTACGAAATAGAGTGCGATTATGCTTGGTGGAGAATGGTCAACATTTTACACATTTTTTATAATATTCTATTACTTTGTATAAAAATTATAAATATATTTAATATAAAAGTCAGCATTTCAAATTATTTTTTAACAATCATGACGTTTGAAATTATAATGACAGATCTCCTCTAATAACTTAAGTTAGGACATACTTTTTGTGTACAATGTGTACATGGCTTACTTGAGCGAAAATTTTAATGATCACTCGTTATTTAGCTATTGAATTTTTTTCGCTTCAAGAAAAGCAATTTGTTATTAAATGTAATCATCTTTGTTAGTCAATCAGACAAATTACATGTTCATTTCAGAGTTTTAAAAAAGTATAACGACGTACGGTTGCGATCGTAATTTTAGGGACACTTATTTTTGTACATTGTAAAGTCTCCTTTGTGATAAAATGATATTTGCCAATTTATGAAATGTCACCAACGTCAGTTTGTATTTGAAATCAGACTTACAATGTAAAAATATGACGAATTTATGTGTTAAGACTTGTCCCTTATTTTTCGATCGTAATAGTAACGAGCCATCGAAAAAATTCATAATTGGAGTAGACTGTGAAATTGGGGTTGTACTTTAACCACTTCCACATAATGACATTTATTATTTGACATTGAAACTATAAGATTGAGTCAAATTTTTAAAAACTCTTACTAAGAAAATTGTTTGTGCTTAGATGTAAATGGACAACATTTTCAACAACTTCTGTAGCTATATGTAAATTTTGATTATGATTTCGATATTAAATAAATTATTTGTTTTCTTTTTTGTTGTAGTATCATTTCAATGCCATAACCTTTTTTTACAATGAAACCAAATGAAACTGTCAAGCATCAAGTAATGTGTCATTATGTGGAAGTGGTTAAAGTATCAACCCAATTTCACAGTCTACTCCAATTATGAATTTTTTCGATGGCTCGTTACATTATTAATACATACATTTTGAAAGCTATGGTTGCTTATATCCCCCGTAACATAAACAGAAAAGAACTTCACAATATTCTTTACCGTTTTCAGAACAATAGAGCTCGTACTACTGCTGATTTAACTGCGAACATTGCCCATTGCATGCGAAACATATTACCTCAGACACTGTCGAATGTTCGTAGAAATTTTGTCACCAGATTAGGATTGTGCTTTTCAGTTAGGTGATCGGTTTGAACATCTGTTCTAATAAAATTATTGAGCTATTTTTCATTAAGAGAATTTTTTAGTTGATTGTCTTTGGTTTCTTGAAAAAAGTTATTTATTTAGGTTTTAGAAGTGTTTTTATTTTATATTCTCCTACAAATAGAATTTGGTTATTTTATTTATAAACAACTTATTTTTAATTAAGTGGCAATTAATATTACGTTATATCATTACAGTATTAAGGTTTTCTTTGCGCCTATAAAATTTGATACGCCTGCCTCCTTGTCAATAAGCATGGCAACTGTGTCTAAGGCTTGTTTGTCGTGTTTTGTGTAGCGTGCGACCACAATGCAAGGAAAGTTTCACATATCGTGGGCATTATTTTCTAAATCCATAAAATATAGCTTACTCTATCAAATGATGAAATCGATAATCTTAATACGAATAGATTTTTTAATTAATATTTATTTTTAGGACACTTTCTCCAAGGTATTTGATGAAGCAGTACGCTGTAATGATGATTTTACAATATATATGCAAGCCATCAAGATTTTATCGGCATCAGGGGAGAACAGTAATACATTAGACGAATATGTAAAAAAATGTCGTGCAAAGTTTAAGCAGCAACCGAAAATGTATATAGAAATTGGTAGAATTTATTACAATGAAAAAAGATTCGAAGAAGCACGCAAACTAAAGAATACAGCTCTAAAAACGATAACTAACATTGCAGAACGTAAATTATAAATACCTATTTTATGAAATAATTGAATTATTTCCTTTGTTTCTTTTTTTTACAGATATTCCTGTAATTGTACAGTTTGGAATCATGGAATTTAATTTAGGCGAGGACCATCATGCAGAGGTTTTATTTGAAACAATATTACAATCGAACCCAAAACGTGTCGATGTTTGGTGCACGTATGTCGATCAATTAATCAAAAAGGATAAAATCGATATTGCCAGGTAATATTATCTATAGAGCTTTTAATATGATGGCATATTAGACAACGTTGCCATTTCTTTTCTCTTTAACATATTGCTGTGAATTGTGATTTTAATTGCTTATTGACTTATGTTCACAATCCACAGTAGTTTTGCCGGACTAACTCAGTTGGGTCACCTTCCTTGAGCTTCTTTGTCTTCAGGGTTTATTCTCACGAATATCGTGGTATAGAAGAGAATAATAGGTATAAGTCATTTAAACAAACATTTCCAATTTACATATATAATTTAAAAAAATTAAAAAAAATCAATTTTACAAAGTGTAAAATTGAACTGACACAATTTTCAGCAAAGAGGATAAAAAAACTTTGATACCATATGAAGAAAAAAGTTTTAAAAAAACCTCAAATTGAATTTCCGCGAGCAAATATTTAAAATTAAAATATAACCAAAATTTATCAGATGTCAACAACTACGTAACCCTCACAAAATCAAACGTCAAAATAGAAAACTATCTATTTTCGCACGCATCTAAAATTTACATTCATGCCTACGAATAACATGAAACAAAAAAACTAACCCCGCCTTCTATCGTTCTAGAACATTTTATTTAACCAAAAACCAAAAAAAACATCTGATAAGTTTTTTAGATATTTTCTGATTACAAAATATTACAAACCAAAATTAAGAATTTAAGAAGCTTCTGATTGTAATAGAATTATCGCTAACGACAAATATAATATTAAAATACATACATCCAGTTTTGTATACGTCACGTCACAAAAAATATTATGAGAGAGACTCCAGATAGGTCATTTAATTCAAATTACAAGTTTTAAATACTCATAATAATAATACGTAATGAATTTTAATTACATCAACACTATCAAAAACACACCGTAATTATTCAAAATTTTAATCTTGAATAAAATTAAGTTTTATCCAAAATTCAAAAAAACACAACCTATCTGCATAAAAACTACTCAGTCTCTATTGCATGATGAAGCCGGAAACAGCAAGCTACCCCTACCTAACATAAAAATATAAATCAACATAACAATAATATATATATATCTATATTATTATAACTTCCTGCTTGGCGCGAACTACGAACATCAAAATAGGCCCGTGCATCCTACAGTCATGGACAAAAATACACATTATAATAAATTGTTATATAAAACATTAAATTTTTAAAGTTATTTCTCTGGAATAAAATATACATAAATACAATAATTTTCATATCTTCTTTTGTTTCTTTCTTCAAGGAAAAATCCACTGCAATATGTATTAACTGTGTTGCCTATATATCGCCAGTTAAAATTCTTATAATCAAAATTTTATAAAATTAGGTTCTTGCTTAACATAATTATCAAGAAAATAATATAAAACGATTCAAGCCATTTATCAAATACACGAACATTATTGGGTGCTTTATTTGTAGAAATAGACATTTTATTTATATATAATATACAAAATTATACACATCATTCACAAAATAAATAAATAAATAAATGTCTCAGCATAATTATAAAATATATGATATAATTAATATACAGTAACTAAAAAAGTTATTCAATATCTGTAGCATAACATTCACCGTCGCTACAGTTCTCTTCTAAAGAAATTATTACTTCTGGAATGCCGTCTCGATCGAAACCTACTTCCGTTTTCCACCACTGTTGGATAAGCCTTTGAGTGTGATCTATTGTACGTGACCATATTTCCGGTGTAATGGTACTTAATGCTTTTTTCCACATTGCAATGCATTTCTCAGTGCCCCATCCATTCCTACCAATATGTTTGTTATCATAAGTTTGCGTTATACCCCAAATATTTTCTATCTGGTTGAAAATACAATGGTAAGGTGGTAGTCGCAATACCATATGACCAGATTCTTCTGCAATAGTATCAGCTTTATGTGTCTTAGGTGGCTTATCTAAAACCACCAATTTTAACAACACCATGTTTCCTCAGATCTAACCGCTGTATTGATTTTACTTACAGTTGCAACACTAACAGAAAAAGCTTGAGCAACACGTTAGAATATTTAAGATGAAATTAGTAATTTGAAAACGTAACAAAAATAGATTTAATTATCTCATTTATAGCATATATTGATAATAAGGAACTTTTATTATCTTGTTCTTGTGTATAATCATTAATTAGACATGCAATTAGCATCTTGCTTTGTTTTGCAAAAAGCTTTTGGCATATTATATAAATATCACCAATCTAAGGACAATAACAAAAGTTCTCAAAATAAATTATGAGAAAATGTAGCTCAAACTGTAAAAGTATGAAATAAATTAATAAGAAATAGGGCAAATTTGACAGGTATCAAAAGTAAACTAACTAATTGACAGGAATGATAGGACAACGTTGCACTTTTTGGTAACCTTTTAATGCAACATAAGAAAATTAAATTTACTTTTTGGTTTTTCTTGAATGAAGTATTTCATTCATTATTCCTTTTTAATGAACGCTTATGTCAAATTCTTAAATTTATCTAAATATAAAAGGACGAATACTATTTCTGTTAAATTTATGTTAAAAGTTGTGTATATTAATATTTCGATTTTGCATCAAATTCGCGTTGCTCTATTGGCTAATTACACGTCATATCATCATAACTAATGACGTGCATCGATTGTTTAATCTCACAGAGTATATAGATACCGACAGCTAAACATTTTAAGTCACTCTATGGACGCGGGCTTAATAATGAGGCATGGTCGTTTTTGCTAGCCGCCGGGCGGTACACGTTCGTCCAGCGGTATTATATATCAACGTTCGCATCATTAATGTTTTTTTTATTGTTGAGTGAGTTGTAAAATATATACATAGATGAAAATTAAATTTATAAGGAGGATATGAAGTTAAGAAATATATACATATACATTATACAATACGAGTATACAATATGTAAATATGTGTAAAATGTGCGGATTTGATACAGAGCCTTCATTATTTGTTGTAACATGATACATATGCAACCAACATTACAGATTGGTACTACTCCTATACAAATATTCCTAGTTCAAAATAGTTTGACAGATGTTTTTTAATTTTATTTTAATTGAAACGTAAGTAATTTCTTGGAATAATAAAAATAAATTTTAGTTGTATGTTTATTCAATTAAAACACTAGTGTTTATTATCATTTTAATAGCATAAATTTTATTTACAGTTAATAATGAAGAAATTGTCAATTTTACCTCTGTACAAACACATTTTATGAGGAGCTAACGTACTGAAAGCTTTTTCACAATAACATATTTATAATAAATGTTGGAAATGATGACCATTTTGTTGCAAACAAATATTCACCCTACGTTTTAAATTTTCAAAAACATTATGTAAATCATTCTGCGTAATGTTATTTATTTCATGCACAATTGCTGCTTCTAGTTCTTGTAAATTATGTAGTCTATTTCTATATATCCTATTTTTCAAATGTCCAAATAAGTAAAAATCAAGCGGAGTAAGATCGGGAGAACGGGGTGGCCATAAATAAACAGTCTATCGTCGTAAAATTCTGTCAAATAGTGGTGTGGGTCTCTGGCCGTGTGAGCAGGTGCATTATCTTGTTGAAACCAGCCATTTTCTAATTCATCGTCATGCAGCTGATTAATAAATTCATTTAATATTCCTCGATATCTTGCTGCAGTAATGGTATCGTAAAAGAAAATTGGCCCAATAATTCTTCTTCTCGACATTCCCACCCATATTCCTACTTTTAAAGGATGTAATGATGTTTCTACTAGTTGGTGTGGATTTTCTGTAGCCCAAGATCTATAATTTTGTGAATTTACGTATCCTGTAAGATGTACCCATGCTTCGTCACTAAAAAAAGTTAAATCTAGGAGATCATCGTTCATTCGATTATTAAACCATTCACAAAATCTAATTCGCCTATCGTAATCGACTGGATGTAACTGATGAACAACAGTAACTTTGTAAGGATGCATATGTATCTTTTTTGTTAATGCTTTGTAACATGTTCCAACTGAGAGACCTACAAGAACATTTTTTTGATTGTTAACTTTGTACAATTAAAAATAAATATGAAATACCTGTTTGCTGAGATAGTTTTTTAACTGATTTATGAGGGCTATGTTCTACTCGCAGCCGAATATCATCTACAACAGCTTCAGTTAATTTGGTGGGCCTCCCAGTCGATTTCCCTTTACAAATACAACGTTTATCCTCAAAACGATGTGTTATAATATGTCTACGATGTCGAAATGAATCATAATCAAAGTCAAAATCTGGGAAGCGTTGTATAAATTGATCTATACAACTTGGAAGTGAATAACTCCAATTGCCTTCGGCATCTTGTGTAGCACTTCTATCATGGGCCACTAAAATGAATGCATCTTGTTCGACGGTAAATGCCATTTTGGAGGTTATAACCTAAAATGAAATTATTTTATTTATACATACATTCAATGTTTTTAATAGATAACTAACCTTCACAAAAGTTAGAATATCTTCAATAGCTCTTCAAAGAACTGATTTTTTTAACGCGAAATAAATATAAAATTAATGCAAAGAAAATCTAATTGACACAATACACAAAACGTACAAAACTGTCATAACAAAACATTTGAGTTTAGGAACTTACTATGCAGGATTGCCAATCCTAATGTATGCAACCAATATTGCAACACGTCACGTGGGTTACAACCTATTATGAAGGCACGGTATATACTGGTTGAATAAAATACAAGTATAAAAATTATTTAAATGTGCTGACCTTTTTCTATTGACGGCTGGATACTAACGAAGGTGCATCTTACCGTAATTGCAGCATTAATATTGTTTCTATTGAAGATTCGTTTTAACTTTCTGCGACGTGAAAATACGTGCGTGTACTGGAAAAATGATCTCTCTGCATCTAGTGAAGTAATATTTGCGAATTTAAAATACTCCTCCTCATAGCTTTCACATTCGGGTGTCATTTATACGTTGGCTTATAATAATTCGCATGTTCTTCAAATTTGTATTTTTATTTAAAACGGCAGTAAATTTCTCGGCTACGTCTTGTCCTATATTATCCGTAAAATTGTCCAGGGAGGATTTCCTATTATCGACTATGTTAAGCGATTCCTATATAGATGATGCACGATTTTGCAATTGTTCAAGTGATTCCGCAACAATCGAAAATCTCCACTATATCTGCTTCAACTTGATGGTCCGAGAACAATTCTTGGCTTCTTTTTTAATATCTTTCGAATCCTGAGATTTCAACGTGGAAATAAAGATTTGATACTCTGAAAATGTTTACTGCAATTCGATACTGTTTCAAGCCAGGTACCCTATCTGGTTAATATAGATTCAGGTGGTTGTGGAATTCCCTGGACAAAAGTTCTTGAGTTTTCAAATACGTTTAGGAGATTTGAGAAAAAACTTCTTTTTGTTAGCTACGAGAAGGTCTACTTTTGAATAGCTGTGTCTAATGGTATCTGCCATAAAATGAAACGCATGTAGTAAACATGTTAGGTGAAGGAGATGCGGATAATCTGTCTTTAGTAATCTCCAAACTTTAAGCATGGTTGCAGCTCCATCACTGACAAGTATTCTTAATTGGCTTCGTTGTATACCAAAGATTTAAATAGATTCTTTTATCACCTGCACAACAGAAACCAATTTTCCCAAAATGTACAGAATGCCTTCTGTTCCACAATGGTTGGTGGAATATTACATACATTTAACATGATTACAAATTCTGTCAAGAAAGTCCAGTATAGTATTTAATTTTTTACATTTGCTATGTGTCACATTTTACGGAATTGCCGCGGTATTTTAAATCGGGATACCAACGTATTAACTTCCTGTAACCCCTATAACTAGAGACCGGACACATCGGGCTGAAATGGACGTCATTACGACGGACGATATAAGTAGTCTACAACATCTGTAAGTACATCACGCAGTTGTTGAATAGCACTATTCATTCGGTTAACTGCACATCTATTTTTTGTGTGCGGTTAACCGAATGAATAGTGCTATTCAATAACTGCGTGATGTACTTACAGATGTTGTAGACTATATCGTCCGTCGTAATGACATCATTTCAGCCCGTTGTGTCCGGTCTCTACTTATAACTCGTATTTTCTTTTCACACTCGAGAAGAACTAATACACAACTGACTATATCTATTAAGATCACTATTCAATATTTATAGTATACATTCTTGTAATTTGCTGGCGTATTACGTCACAGTAGGTACTGTTAATTCAACGTATGAACGTTGAAATCTGTGCGCTTGGTAAATTACAAGAGTAAATTACAAGAGTATTGATAGACGCGATTCAGATTTGTATTAGTCATTTAATCTATCTAAATAGGTATTTATTCAATAGTACACATAGTATTACAAGAATTGATGCTATTGATAGACGTGATTCAGATTTGTGTTAGTCATTTAATCTATTTAAATAGGTATTCATTCAATAGTACCCTCTAATGCGCAAATTTAAACCAAATTTCTAAACTCTAATACACACTTAACCTGTTCGCTCGGCTGCCGCGCTACTGACGGCTGGAAAAAACGACCATGTCTAATAATCACTCATGACTAAAGACGGCAGACTATGTGCCCCAGCAGTGGCGTTGTGTGGAGAGTTTAGCAGAATAACACTGCGCTTACTTAAAAATAAATATATCGAATCCCTATACAAAACGTTAAGAAAAAACATAAATAACTTACCCAACATGTTTACATTGTTGCAAAAAAATGCGGATGTGCGCGATGAAAAAACTGCACCATAATATATGTTTCTGTATTAGTCTCGGAAAGGTTCGTACGTAGCGACGTATATATATGTTTATATACAAAGAAGGATTGTTCGACGTTGAGAGATGTTATATTTGCATAGTTAAAGCGCTCTTTGTATCTGTACAACGGATCTTCAGTATTGGTAAAAAGTTGCCCTAATTTTGTAAAATCTACATTTTTATCTAATACACTGTTAAATTTTTCACGGACACAATCACTTTTTTCATCTTCAAGGATATGCAGCACTAGTTTTACGTGGTCAATAATTGCTAATGAGTCCGATAAGGACAGTGCAGTGTTCTGTAAATTTTTTATTGCGTCCAGTATTGGAACGTAACTGTCGTAAATAATTTTTAAATTTGCTGCAACTTGAGGATTGTTAAATGGAACCTGGCTGAGCCGTATTGCAGCTGCTTCTTTGGCATCTAGTTGTAAAATCACTGATTTAATTTTTTCAAAATGTTTATAATAATAAAATGCTGCTTCTAAGCAAGTACCCCATCGTATAAGAATTGGTTGCGGTGGTTTGGGTATATCAGGACACAGCGAATGAAATAGCCGAATCCGTTTCGGAGATTTAAGAAAAACCGCGCTTTCGTTTGTCCTATCAGTTGATCCACATCAGGATAAGTTGTACGTATAGTGTTTGTTACAAGGTGTAAAGCGTGAAGCAAACATGTGACATGCAGCAGGTTTGGTTGAATCGTTTTGAGTAAGTTTGCCGTGGAACACATAACCTTGGCAGCATCGGTAACTAACATTAACACTTGCTTCGGTAAAATCTCAAATTTGTGTAGTGTTTCTATTAATACATCATATATCGCTCTGGCAGTACACCCTTGCATTCGTTTACATGTTAGTAAATAAGGAGGAGAAGGTCCTTGCGGAGTCAGCGTCCATACTAGAATGGCTAGGATGGACTGTTTTTTAATATCTGTAGTTTCGTCTATTGTTAACCACAGGAATTTTTTTTTTACCGTATTTTTCGTACAATTTACAATTCTCTCACGCACTGACGGTACGTAATTCCGTAGCGTACTTCTTGCTGGTAATTTCCACGTAAGATTGTATTTCTTCCAAAACTGACGAAGCATTGGGTGTTCCACTTTCTGCATTGGTATATTGATCGCAATTAACATCATTGTTAAATCACACACAAATTTATTATATGATCTGCGTCCACTATTATTCGATTTATGTTTGTCACTATTTATATGTCTTTGGCACTGACTTGCTTTCCAAGTTAATAAAGTTGTTTCACAAACTAAACATTTCACTACGGTACCGTCATATATTAAATCGGGAAACCGATGTAAAAATTTCTTTACTACGTTAGCATGCAACCGAGTCGATGCATTGTTTCTACGCACTCCCGACATTTTCAACACGATTGTGTTAACAATGTATCGCTTACAACGTCTCAACGGCAACTGAACTGATCGTCGTACGCCTCTACTCGATCCCTACACATCACGCTACTGTTCGGGCACATAGTCTGCCGTCTTTACTCATGACCTGCCAATACAATATTATATAATATAGTTTTGAACTCGGAACGTGTATAGAAAATATTTCTTATATTTCTATCTTTTAAAATCGGTGAATAGACTCCCATCGATTTGGGTACTATCGAATTAAAAAAAAAGTGGTACAGTAGTGAGTTATATGTAAAATCAATTTTTAAACATTTTAGTACCGTAACGTTGCTATCGTACTTAAGATCGTAGTAACGTGCAAAAGTCATTTTGCACGTCAACTGGCGTGCGTGAATATAATCGCATAGCATAACAATACACTTGATTTTACAAAATAAAATATTTTATGAATTTAAGTGACATGAACACTGATGAGAAAATAACAGATGCTTATTTGACAAATATGTTATTTGAATATTTAAATTTGACGCCTACATTTAATACATACCTACATTAACGCAACCCAATATAAACCTGACTAAATTTGTATAATACAAAAGTATTTTTAATAATATAAAAAATATTATTAAAAATGGGGTGTGAAGAACACAATACAAGTTCATTTATGTATTGTATTATACAAATTTAGTGAGGTTTTACCCACTCAAGTATGTTTCAAATTATGTTGTCATATACACATTCGGCTCACGTCGACAAGTAGTGAAGACACGAGAATACAGTTTTTTATAGATACGGTGGTTACCGACTATAAAAAACACGTCTAGTTCGGCTGTTATTATGTAGACAACGCTGAATATTCCTTCACGCTCTGTTTGAATAATTTCGGCTAGATATTAACGTAGTTATGTTTGTTTTGAATGCGTCTCTTCTCCAACAGGGGCGTACCGACGAACATGTAGAAATGTGAAATACGTATCTACGCCTTTGGAGAAGATATATTCAAAAATACATAAATGAACTTGTATTGTGTTCTTCACACCCCATTTTTAATAATATTTTTTATATTATTAAAAATACTTTTGTACAATATAAACCGATTAAAATATGATTGAATTACTTTTTTTGGCATTGGATAGTATATCGTATAATGATCTGAACAGACACGGATTTAGAGCTCTTCCGCTAGAAGGAGTGACCATAGTGCCCGATTCTTGATTAAGCTTATCACAAACAACGTAGATTCTCTTTCCATGCTTTCTAAAGTTGACTTCCTGGCTCCGTCACATGACTGGTTCGTCCAATACATTTTTCACTTCTAAAGAAAGAACTAACATTAAGGAAAGAAAACGCCAATGACCCCAATCAACGCTAACAATCTTTTCTCTACCAACTAGTGAACACAGTTATATTTATTGATGTAACAATTTTTCTTATTATTATGTATTTTGTCTTTAATTTTCTCGTAAAATGTTTTTTATGTTGCTATGCTTAATAAATTTTTTGATTCCTATTAATGTATATACATATATTGAATTTTGGGTACTACGAGACCGATTGGTAAAGTATGTTCCGTTTGGCTATTTAAAAAAACAGCGATACTTGAAGATATTTTTATTATATACAGCTTAAAGCTACTACTTTTAGCTACTTTTCTACATAGTCGCCATTAAGATTAAGACATTTGTCACAACAATAAACCAGCTTTTTAATGCCCTCTTCATAGAACTCTGCCGCCTGTGAATTAAGCAATGCTGTAACACTGTCTTGCAGCTCTTCATCGCTCTCAAACCGCTACAAGAAGGACGCCTTTGTTGTCCCAAAAGACAGTGACCAAGGCAGAACTTGACAGTACTTAAAAAATGTCCTCATAAGCGAGTTAGAGCGATCCCACTGCATGACTGTCTTTTCGTCTCAACGTTAACATAGGTGACCCAAGTCTCATCACCTGTTACGATATACCTGAGGAAATCTTCACCTTCAACATCGTAACGTGTGAAAAGTTAGTGCCGATCCAATTCTCTTTGTTTTATGGTCTTCGGTGAGAAGTTTTGGCACCCAACGTGAACAAAATTTGTGGTAATCTAAATGTTCAGTAACAACAAAGTTCACGATGAATCTCAGCAGTCTTCATGTTCTTTCCACACAGAAATCAGATAACAGCACGCAATTCACAGTCGGTGCGATTTCCAATTGCAGTAACCATTTGAGTCGACCTAAATAGCACGAAAGAATGTCCGAACGATTCTCTCACTAACACTGCCAGAGACACTGAACCAGACTACACCGCAGCGCTGCGATCGTGCCGCTCCTCTTCTTTGATCACTAGGCGGAATCGGAACTTGCTTTACGAATCGCCATCGTGTAATTGGTGTATAATACTGTTGAACAAGATGTTATTATTAATATTATTAAATGTGGTCCTACATTGTTATATAGAATACTATGCCTTTGACATAGCTAAAAAAAATTTCCTGTCTACTACATCGTATTTCGTGTAACTTGTTAGTTTATATTATGATATAAACTAAAAAAGACGCTTTCGAAGTTCTATAAATTATACATTTTCGTTCGTATTATACTGTATTTTTTCAGTAAGATTTTCGTTTAACTAAGGCGCAAGTCAAAGTAAAATTACTACTTTTAAGGTCATCATAAAATATGTTTTAGTCTCTTTTATCGGCGTCTACAACTCGCGTAACGTCATTTAAATCGTCGAATCACTTGTAATTTAAACCAATACCACTATTTTTGCAATTAGTTTAAGACGAGAAATTTATTGAAAATGATTTACTTGCCCTTTAAGCTTAGTTTTTTAGAAAAAAAATATGTTTATTATGTCTTCTAACAGTGTGGTCCTACATTGTTATATAGAATACTATGCCTTTGATATAGCTAAACAAATTTCCTGCCTACTACATCGTATTTCGTGTAACTTAGTTTATATTATGATATAAACTAAAAAGAACGCTTCCGAAGTTCTATAAATTATAAATTTTCGTTCGTGTTATACTGTAATTTTGCAATAAGATTTTCGTTTAACTAAGGCGCATCTCAAAGTAGAATTACTACTTTTAAGGTCATCATAGAAAATGTTTTAGTCTCTTTTATAGACGTCTACAACTCGCGTAATGTCATTTAAGTCGTCGAATCACTTGTAATTTAAACCAATACTACTATTTTTGCAATTAGTTTAAGACGAATTTATTGAAAATGATTTTAAAATATGTTTATTATGTCTTCTAACAGTATCTATCACTTTTCTAGGCGCGTTCTCGAGAGAGCTGTAAGTCAAAACTTAAATATAAAGAAGATGAAATCGCTACATAAAAAATTCCATGAATTTGAAAAAAATTACGGAAATGATGAAACTAGAGCACAGCAAAGGAAATTACTTGAAGACTATACTAAACGATTTGGTAATTTAAGTGAGCAAAGCTAAAATTTATAATTATTATAATGTATTTCTTTTATTTTACTTATTATATTCTTTATTACATTAAGTATAATTTTCGAATTGTTTAAGTTATTGTATATTTCTATTTGTGTTATTTTTTAAAAATAGATATTTTGCAAAAATATAGCCTAAACTATCTATTAACAAATAAGACGGTTAATTCCGATATTGCTTCTTTACGATTGTCTGACTAATTGAATCATGCAAAAGTTATAGGCTATGCGTATACAAAATATACATTTTGTACCCCATCATGTTTTATAACACTGCTTGATTCATAACCATATTTTATACTGTTTATTACAAATTCATCTCGCAGAATTCCGTAATAAAATATTTATAAATAAAAGTAGTAACGTTATTTCAAGTTCAACAGAGCGGCAATAACTGTCACGGACTTAGGTTTGAAAGTAAGTCTTAAGGAAAATCAAGATTCGAGAGGTTCGCATGTTGTAATAACTGGACATACAACTGGTACGTTGTTTTTCTGTATATATTGTCACACGGGCCATATTGCTGTTTTATATAACTTTAATTTTTGTATTTCTGCTTAATTCCTGTTCGTCAATATTATTTCATATATGTAATACAAGTGACCACGAGAAATAGGGCGTTTTTGGCTTGGAGTATACTCGGCAGTTGGAGATGGGGTTGATGGCCTTGAGTTACCACACCGTGTGTTTGCATATGAGAGTTTCGCGAAAACCGGTGAGTCAGTGATAGCAACCCAAAATCTTTTCCGGCGGCACTCGACCATTGCGTATTGCGCGAGAATCGGAAATTTTAAAAACTAATTTAAAATTTCACCCATACAAAATCATCTTTGTGCAGCAACTACATGAAGAGGATTATGATAAGCGTGAAGAGTTCGTTGTACAGATGCTACAACTCTGAAGAAAACAACGATGTCCTAATTTTCATGTCCGATGAGACCTATTTTCCTTTGTCCGGAGAAGTTAACAAGCAGAACTGTCGGTACTGGGCGGTGACAAATCCCAGACAACTCCACGGATGCCTGCTGCACTCACAACAGGTCATGTTGTGGCGTGCGATGGCATGTCGCTATGCCATCGGTCCCTATTTTTTTTGAAGATGGCGAGCGTACAGTGACAGTTAATGCTGAACGGTACACTGAAATGATCAGAAAATTTTTTCTAAGAGAGTTGCGTAGGAGACTAAGCACGAATTTGGTTCCAACAAGATGGAGCAACAGTTTTCTAGAATAGAAATTTGTAATGACATGAATAGGCTGAACCGGTTCCGGAATTTTAAAATTGGAAACGGAATTTTGTGAATATATATATATATATATATATATATATATATATATATATACTCAAACAACCTCTTATACCATTAGGTGTGAGGTGTTACATTTACATTCTTTTTCTCTTAAATTCTAACTTAAGTTATTTGCATGTCATCTCCATGTACAAATTTTGTCCAATCTTTCTTATTTTTTGCCATTCTTCTAGCTTGTGCCCAATCCATATTTCTTCTCTTCAATGTCGCAGCAACTTCATCATTCCACGTTTTCCTTGGTCGTCCCCGTCTTCTTACGCCTGTCATTTTTGTTTGCCATATTATTTTGACTTGCCTTTTATCGTCCATGCGGCACACATGACCGAACCATTATAGATGACTTCTCTCTATGCACTTTAGAATCGGCTCAATTCCTAATTCAACCCTTACTAATTCGTTTCTCACTCTGTCTCTGCGCGTGATTCCTTTGATTGCTCTCAGGAATTTCATTTCCATTGCCTGTAGTCTGCTTTTCACCACATTATTTATTATTATTTTTATTATTTTGTGAATATACGAATATATAATAGAAAAAAAAATAGTCGCGAACAAGAAAAATATTGGTTTAGTTTATAGTATAGTAATCAATTATCGAGAGATTACGGTAAAATATACAGCAGAAACATGTTTTTCATGAAGTAATGTTGAAAATATTTGGGGCTTGAAAAAGTTTCTGCTTGTTGGGTATTTAAAATGTTAACTGATCAAAACCGCGTCAGACCGTCCAATTATAACCGTCAAATTGGCGATAAAGATTCGAAAAATGATCAGTGACACTTTCTATTTAGAGTCAAAAGTGCAAAATACGAAAGAAATGGTGACATAAGGCCTCATCGACTCGAAAATTTCGGGTCAGTTCTTTATCGTTAAGATCATTATAATATTTTTTTAATTTTGAATAGATTCTTGAAGCAGTAAAAAAAATGGCGTATGTCACAGCGCTAATTTTGAAATTAAACAGACTCCACATTCTCTAGATATTGATTATCTGTTACTCCTTAAGCTGAAGGAATTTTTGCCGAGTAACAAAAAATATGTAATCACTAAATACTGGCACTTAGGCGGGCAAACAGCGGCGTCAGTGCGTTGGGTTTACTGAAATAAATGTGCGCGTAATTTAGAAAAATACTTTCAGTTCGAATTACACCTACGCGTATTCGTAAATACGTCTATAAACAACTTCATACTATGATAGCTGTTCACGTATTCGTGTACTGCATACAGATAGCTAACGAAACACTGGTAAAGTGAGTCTCCCGAACCTATCGCTGGTCCACGCTTCTGTGAGCCGACCGAGAATGCCGGTCTTTAGAATCACTATCATGAATAGCTGGCAGAAGAATTTTTTTTCCGGAAACATCGAAGACCTCCACCATCAATACAGCAAATGCATTAACTTTTTAAGAGATCATGTTGAAAGAAATTGTTATAATTGTTTCCTTTTCTATTGAGAACAATAATTTGATCTCCCCTCGTATTTCATACTTTATATCATAAACTGGCAATTTTAATTCTAAGTTAGAGTAGGAGTATTTATTAATTATTGTTAATAAATAAATTGACAACTTTAAATATCTAGAAGACTGATGAGAAAAATAGTCTAAGTGCATCAAATGAGAACGAGTCTGCTAGAGTTATATTACCAAATATTTAAGCATTTCATTTTGACCATCGGTTCCATTAATTCCTCAAAATAATGTCATAAATTACTGTAATGTTTGTCTTTTCGGGTTCTTAAATAAAACTAACAATAACTTTAGACACACACACTATATTAATATTAAAACGTATACCAATATAAAACTAACTATTAACAACAATAAGTACATTTATGTATTCTCTATTTATGTAACTATATTTATGTTTACTTCGCGAGGCTGTAGGATTCAATGAATGTCCATCCCTTCTTCGACGCGGCTTTTATATCGGTGAATACTTTTCTAGAGCCTTCACGTAGGCCTCGCGAAAACATCCAGAGGGATGACGCACCTCGCGTCATCGGATGAGTCATTACATTGCCCCCTTCTTAAAAATAAAGTTTCGTCCCGAAACACGTCATGCTTTGGTCTCTTTATTACATTGCGACGTCATATCGAAATAACAGTCCACGGTCTTATCTTGCCTGGATGGACAGGAATATTCAAGCTGGTAACTGCATACCAGAATTTCCATACCAGTATGTCGGAAGATTACTTCCAACATGCTCCTTACAATTCTCCAGTCCAGGCGGTCCAATCCACAACCCAATTTTGGAACTGCTAATTTCAGAATGTCTTGCTGTAACATTTGTTCGCGTAAGTGGGTCAGGGCCTCCCATAAGGCTCGATAGGTTGGCTTTAGGCTCGACAGTTCTTTCGTGACCAAATAAAATATGGGCTGTCCTTCATTTATTATTTGGAGACTCTTCCCAATTGCTGGTCCCTGCTGCCTTAGCTTTTCGATTCTGCCAAATCTCTCTTTAAATTCCCAGGCAATTCCTTTGGCCATTCGTAGATCTCGGGCTACGCAATGAGCAAGCGCGTAGTCTGGCGGCACCGTGAACAAATCCTGCTGTTTCTCGATGGTTACCCCAAATCGAGCTTTTCTCGAACCAGAATACTCTTGCATAAAGTCTTCGAAGGTTAGTTCATGGTATTGGCTATCCAATCGGCGCAAGTCAACGGCTTCGTCATTGTCTCCAGAGTATGGGGCTAATCGATTAAAATGTACGATTCTTGGCTTAGTGTGAGGTGTTCGCCTGATGCGGTATATTACATCGTTGATCCGCTTCAACACCTCGTATGGCCCCTCCCAATTCTTTTGAAGTTTTGGAGATAGGCCCCGTCGACGTTGTGGATTATACAACCAAACCCGATCGCCTTCATGGTAACCACTCTTCTCGGCGTTGATGTCATAGCTCTCTTTCATTCTGTCACTAGCATCTTGGATATTATGTCTGACTTGTTCATGGATATTATCTAGTCGTCGTCTGAGCGTGGTGACATAATCTTCTCCGGCAAGATCTTCACCAGGCTTGCTCCCAAACTTTAAATCACAGGGCAATCGGAGTTCCCTCCCGAATAGCACGTTTGCTGGTGATTGGCCTGTTGCCTCTTGAACGGAGGCCCGATACGCCATTAGAAATAATGGTAAATGTTCGTCCCAATCTCTCTGGTGTTCGGAGACCACTTTGGATAAGTGTCTGATCATGGTCTTGTTCATTCGCTCTACCATCCCATCTGATTGTGGATGCAAGGGAGTTGTTCTCGTCTTCCGTATGCCCAAAAGTCCACACATCTTTTCGAATAGACTGGACTCAAAATTTCGCCCTTGATCGGAATGAAGTTCCAAGGGTACACCAAAACGGCTGACGAACTCCTTCACAATCACGTCTGCTACAGTTCCAGCTTCTTGATTTGGTAGAGCATATGCTTCAACCCATTTGGTAAAGTAATCCATGACCACTATTATGTATTTATTTCCTTTGCTGCTTTCTGGAAAAGGACCGGCGGCGTCTATGGCGATCCTTTCAAATGGGCTTCCTACATTGTATTGCCGCATGGGTGCACGTCGACGCCTCTGGGGACCATTGCTTCCGGCGCAATTTGCACACTTTCGGCACCATTCTTTCACATCTCGTGAACAATTCACCCAGTAAAATCTCTGGCGCACCTTCTCCAGTGTTTTATGGACTCCAAAATGTCCCCCAGAAGCACCATTATGGAGTTCTCGCAATACCTCTGGTATTCTTTTCTTGGGAACCACCATTTGCATCTTGCGCTCACTTCCATCGTGATTTTCGACCTCACGTCCCAGGAGATCGTCATCCATGGTTAAGGAATCCCATTGTGCCCAGTATGACTTCAATTCTCGTGAATGGGGAGCAATTTCTTGCCAGGTCGGTCTTTGCCCATTTCTTTTCCAAGCCCTGAGGACTGCAAGATCCGGATCAGCTTCTTGATCTGCGCGCAAATTGTCAGGTTGCCATTGGTCATCAACAACGGTGGTTCGAAGAGCGTTGGCCAATTTGTCTTCGATTCTGTTGCAATATCGACAGTCTTCTGGACAGGGCCTTCTGGAAAGGGCATCTGCATTTTGATGTTTGAGGCCTGCTCTGTGTTCAATAACAAAGTCATACTCCTGTAGCCTCTCAATCCATCTAGCTACTTGACCCTCTGGATTCTTAAATTGCAAGAGCCACTTTAAGGCGGCATGATCAGTGCGGATCAGGAACTTCTGCCCATACAGGTACTTGTAAAAGTGCTCAATGGTCTTAACTACTGCCAATAGTTCTCTCCTGGTTACGCAGTAGTTCCTCTCCGGTTTGGACAGGGTCTTGCTGAAGTATCCAATGACCTTTTCTTGTCCATCTTGGATTTGAGAGAGCACGCCACCAATGCCGACGTTACTGGCATCCGTATCCAAAACAAACCTCCCAGATGGCAGTGGATAGTTTAAAACAGGTGCACTGATCAACGTACCCTTTAACAACTCAAAGGCCGCTTGGCATTCGTTGTTCCAAATGAATGCTCGATTTTCTGTTAGGCGAGTAAGTGGTTTTGCAATGTTGGAGAATCCAGGAACGTAGCGTCGATAATATGTGCATAATCCCAAAAAGCTTCTTAGCTGATGTTTGTCTTTGGGTACCGGCCATTTTTCCACAGCTTTTACTTTTTCGGGATCCACAGCAACTCCTTTTCTGGAAACCACATGTCCAAGGTAATTTACCTCCTTGCGGAAAAGGTGACACTTCTTTGGACTTAATCTCAGGTTGGCATCTCTCAACCTCTGGAATACTACTTCAAAATTTTTCATGTGATCTTCAAAGGTCTTCCCTACCACAATCACATCATCGAGATATACCAGGCAGGTGTTCCAGGACAGTCCCCTCAGTACAGTGTCCATGAGTCGCTCAAAAGTAGCTGGGGCGTTACACAGTCCAAATGGCATGACTGTAAATTGCCAGAGACCTGTACCTAAACTGAAGGCAGTCTTCTCTTTGTCATTGGGATCCATTCCCACTTGCCAATAACCGCTCTTTAAGTCGAGAATGGAGAACCATTTTGCTCCTGCCAAGGTGTCTAGCGTATCGTCTATTCTTGGAAGAGGATAGCTGTCCTTTTTGGTCACACTATTTAAACGACGATAGTCCACACAGAATCTGGTAGATCCATCCTTCTTCCTGACAAGGACCACTGGTGAAGCCCATGGACTATTCGATGGTTCAATTACTCCTTGGCCGTCCATATCTTGTATAATTTGCTTGGCTTCCTCACGCTTTGCCAGAGGTAACCTCCTTGGTCCTTGTCGAATTGGACTTGCATCGCTGGTATTTATTTTGTGCATTACAATATTGGTTCTTCCTTTCGTACCGGTTTCAGTTTCAAAGACGTCTTCATAATATTTGATTAAATCCTTAACTTGGCTTTGTTCTTTCTTGCTCAATCCTTGACAGGCGGAGTCGATTATCTTATCTTGGACAATTTCTCAGGAACCTGCACGAATCCATTCTTCGCCTCTATACGATGGACGACGGCCGACACTGGCGAACACCACCCCAGAATAGTACCCTTTAATGAAACAGGGTAATGGTTCACATTCATTATCCTTATCGGTACAGTCTTCTGAGTCTTAACCAGCATTTTGGCAACTACTATTCCTCGGCCCACCTCGTCATCATCAGCCTTTGGTTCCAACATTGTAACATTTCCGTCCAAATAATCACCTTCCATACACGCCGTCAAAAATGTCTCACTTCTTGCATCCAGAACAACATTCTCTGCAGTAATTACTTGTACATTTCCACAATCTATCCCATGAAGAAACAATTCCTCATTATTTATTTTTAAAGTGCCTTCTTTCATGTTTAACTGGAAGCCGTAGGTGTTCATGATATCTAATCCCAAGATTATTTGTTCTTCTATGTCGGCTACGAGAACACGATGTCGGATTGATGTTGGTCCTATGATAAAGTTGACATCTACTTCACCTGCCACAGAAGCTGCTTCCCCTGTTGCTGTCCTAAGTCTCCATTTGCTAGAAAATAACTTTTTATTTCTGGGAATTAAATCGGGTCGCACGATGGTTTTCGTCGATCCAGTATCTAGCAAGCAAGAATATGTCTTTCTTTCCATAACAGCGTCCACATACAGGCCGTTGGTTTGATGTTGCAGGGATGCGACTTGGCCAGGCGTCCTTGGGGCTTCCTGATGCTGGATCGATGATTGCCCCCGCTCATCGACACGCTTTAGTTTTCCTGCTGCTCAGACGATGCTTTCTTGGCCACCTTACCACATTTACTCCGAACGTGACCAATCTCTCCACAATTCCAGCATCGCAGTACTCTTTTATTTGATTTGATCTGGTTTAGAACTCTACTAACCACCTGCTCCATGAACTCCTCATTTTCCTGCTTGTCAATAGTGCAGACACGACCATTGTTCCGAAAGGCTTGCTTTGCAGTCTCAAATTCAAGCGCGTGCGCCAAAGCATCGATCAAGGTTTTCGGTCTTGCCAACCAATGCTTGCTGCGTATCAATATCCCGGAGACCATCTATGAACGTCTGAACCGCTAGGTGTTCCATGAAATTATCTGGCGCCATCGGATATGCAAGTCGAACTAGACGAGCAATATCTGCCTCAAATTCCTGAAGATTCTCGCCTTTCTTCTGTGATCGATTCTTCAGTTGGGTATGGTATACTTGCTCCAAATGCGCATGGCCATATCTCATCTCCAAGCGTTTAATGAGTTGAGAATAATCTTTACGTTCCTCAGGAGGCAATGTCTGCAAAATATCACTAGCATCACCCCTCAATGCTATGACTAAAGCAGTCGCCTTCTCGGCAGAAGACCATGCGTTTGCTTCTGCGGCCGCTTCGAATTGCGTCAGGTAAGTTGCCCATGACGTCTTTCCATCAAAGGTTGGTGGCTTGATTCTGGTCTTTGAAATAGCCACAAGTTCTTCTTTTATTTCGATGGGCCGCGGTATGACTTCTTTGTTGACCTGCTTGGGATCAGAATGACTTGTGGTAGCGGGTAATTTCATCTCAATCATTATTGCCTCTAAAAGTCTAGAATGTTCTCCAATTTTCTCTTCTACGGCTATAAAAACCTCTTCTTTTAACGCTTCTGATTTTCCGCTAATCGCTGTTCTAGAACTTTCTCCACTTGTTCCAGACTTTTTTCGAAGTTTCTAGAATTTTCTAGTAATTTCTTTTCCAGATTTTTCTCGAGAATTCTAGCGGTTTCTGGGTTTCTTTCTTCCATCTGTGCTTGTGAATCTATTAGACGCTGTTCCAAAGTTTGCGAATTGTCTATTAATCGTTGTTCCAAACTTTTCACACTATCTAGATTGTTCTGTTCCATTTGTTCTAGAGTTTTCGCTAAGTTTCCAGAAGTTTACAGGCTTTTCTGCTCCATTTTAGTTTGTGAATCTATTATTCGTTGTTCCATTTTCATCAACAGCGAATTCACGTCAGCATCTCCGCCTGGAACTTGAAAAACATAATTCTCTGGATCCTCGCCTTCTTGGATCAACACATTGCGAAGCCGTTGCTGGAGGATCGACTTTTTGCCAGTTGTATCCTCATCCCTCTCTTCTAATTCTCGTTTTAACTCGGACACTTTTAATTCCATCAGTTTCATTCTGTTGGCCATCACGATATTTAAAATAACGTCTTTCCGCACTGTATATTTATTTAAACGAATACTTAATTAACACTTAATTGTCTACTTAGTTTATTATTTAATAATTAGTCCACACCTGAATACCACTGTAATGTTTGTCTTTTCGGGTTCTTAAATAAAACTAACAATAACTTTACGACACACACACTATATTAATATTAAAACGTATAACAATATAAAACTAACTATTAACAACAATAAGTACATTTATGTATTCTATATTTATGTAACTATATTTATGTTTACTTCGCGAGGCTGTAGGATTCAATGAATGTCCATCCCTTCTTCGACGCGGCTTTTATATCGGTGAATACTTTTCTAGAGCCTTCACGTAGGCCTCGCGAAAACATCCAGAGGGATGACGCACCTCGCGTCATCGGATGAGTCATTACATTACTATGTTATATATGAAAATATTTTCGAAATGTTTCAAACATAATGTTAAATTATGCATTTTAACATGATGCATTACGTTGCACAAATAAATGTAGTTCTGATTTGTGTCATAGCGGCACTATTTATACTCAGTTTGCGACAAAATGGACTTGAATCCACCACTAATACGATCTGTATCGTTTTTTGTTTGTTTGTTTTGATATATCCAATTAAAATATGTGTATCAGAATCTATATTATTTGAAAAACTGAGTGTTATGAAAAAATTATGAATTTTGGATATATTAACCCATTGTTAAGCCCTTTGCCGACTGTTTTAGAATTAGGCAATGCTAAGCTGATGTAACATACCTATCAGTGTTATTAATAAACTATACGGAGTTGAGATATACAACATTTTAAATCATATTAATGGATGGTTTCGTTTTCGCAAAAACAAGATATATAAAATAATGGGTTCCATATTTAAGCTGTAATAGCTTGTGCGTTTAGTTATTTAACCCTTAAAGGCCTAGTGTTGCCATTTGGTAACAGTGGTCTTATAGTATTCTGCCTTGGTAATAAGTTGTAACTGAGCTATTAGCAAACAGATAGCGTATGAATTGTACTTTGAAAACATTCTACTAAATGATATTGTACTTGCTGCTTAGTTACTCGGTTCTTTTTGCCATTTTGTTTCAAATTCTAGTGTTATTTTTTGAAACCAAAACATGGATATCCGCTTTACGTAAGTAGCTCTTTTTTCTTTCTACAACTGATTATATAAGTTTTTTTTAATTGTGAAATTATTGATAGTGTACATTATTGAGTGTAGCTTTATATTTTAATTTTATGATTATGACCGGTGTTTGTATCAGGCTAAAACTTGACCGTTACCGTATGGTAGCAATTAATAAATAAAACAGCCAATGAGGGTACTTAAGTTACAATCTAGTTTAGTTAATTTTAGTTTTATAAGATTTAAGAATTTTAGTTTATAACATTTAGGTATTAAGGCTATTAAGGATATTTTTCATAATAAACACCCAAGTAAAATGTAGAAATAATTTTTATTGGTGTATTGTATCTTAAAGGTAGGTTCGATGCAGATGTGTAAAGTTGGACACAGGCTCCTTAAACAGACCATTATACAATGTTCAACTTCACATTACAATGGTCTTAATCTCGAAAAATAATTGTTAATAAGATTAAATCGGGTAATATTATTTGGTCCTCCTCTGTTGACATTGTGTTCATTATAAGCCTCATCCACCCCAACATTATTTACTAATTCTATGGCTGCCTCTTCTTCGGGATTATTTGCAGGAATTCGCTCTCTTTGCTCACATGCAATATTGTGCAGAACTGCAGTTGCCACAATTACCGCCTGAGTTGTGTCTAATTGGAGTCTTAGTCCCAAAGCCAAAGCTGGGAACCTTCGCTTCCATACAGCATAGGAACGTTCCACCACATTTCTAGTTCTAATGAGAGATTCATTGTACAAATACTCTGGTTCATTATTTGTGTTTCTGAGAGGAGTTAGAAGTTCTTCACAGGATACCCACTATCTCCTACAAGAAGATTTTCTTGAAAAACTCCATCTTCAAAGGAACGAAAGAGCACTGAATTTCTAAAAATATGGGAGTCGTGATGATCCAGGCCATCGTGCTACAATATCTCTTATTTTGAGATCAGGTCTGCAACCGTTTGAACATTCATTGAAAAAAATTGTTTCCTGTTCCTGTAAATTTCCGCATTATCACCACCAGGGAATTGGATTTTCACATGGCTACAATCGATAGCCCCAATGCACCTGGGAAAACGAGCTATGTTAAAAAAACTCTGCCGAATATCATGAAATTCTTCATTTGTGGGCATTCGAATGTAAGTTGGTCAAAGTGAAGCAAGTGCTCGACTTACTCTTTTTACTGTTTTACATGCGGTACTCTTGTGCACCCCGGCAAAGTCACCTGCTACGCTTAGAAATGAGCCTGTTGCGTAAAATCGTAACGCTAACAACAACTGATTTTCAGCAGACAGTCATTTCTGGAAAAAAAAATCAAGAAGTTAAGTTTTCACTTCAGATTAAAATACGTTATAATCACCTTTGTGTAGGATAGGATATAGGTGTAGTATCTTCAATTTCCATTACTATATTTTCTACAGTTCGTTTTGTGAGACGAAATCGTGAAAAAAAATCATCTTCGTCCCATTCTTCGAAATGGTTTGGCCGATGTCTAATTATTTTCGGTCGGCGAACTTCTTCATCACTGCTAAATGCATTTACGTTGTATAAATCCATGTTAGAATACTAAAGACGTGAAGGCACTCTCATTACACATTTAAAACATAACCTATCAATTCAGGAATTTAACCAGCAGTTACAGTAGTTTACAAACTGTTCTCTGAGTTTACCGGAAGATGGTTTGGCGGTAAGCAAAACTACTAGTTAACCAACAGATGTGGCGGTTACCACCGATTGAAAGATGCATTTCTGCAATTAACTTCCAGTTTTCTTTTAACTGTCGGTTTACCTCCGATTGAAAAACTGGGCCTAAGTAAAACAAACCGACTGTAAGCTTACAGCCCAAGCAATTTTCAATCTCATTGATAATTCGATCTAAGGTTGAAGATTGCGCGAATCCGTAATAAGAACGACCTATTTCGATTACTGTTTCATTTTAAATTTCTTTAAATATTTTTAAGTTAATAGATCGTTGAGAACTAGTTCACTAAATAGAGCTATTAAGACCAACTCTAGTGCGTATGTAATGAAGATATTGAAAAGCATTACGTATATTGTAAGGTAATATAAGGCATTATATATATAAAAAAGAAATTAAATACTCTTACAATTTATTACGTAATATTATTACATCGACGTTTAATTGTACAAATATATTCACATTACAATATATGAAGTAGGAATGTAAAAACAGTGCAATCTATTTACTAACACTTCCGATAATAGAAAGTTCCTTTAAAATAGAAAAATACTAATAACAACAATTTATAATAATGTAAATACCAACACAATATCTTTGTAAAAAAAAATTGTTGCGTTGAAAAGGGCTTCTAAAGAGATCTTTAATTTTCTTGTGCCGCTCACGAAGGTAAAGAACAAGCGTCAAAAATGTTTTATAACTACCAAATGAAGAATTTTTTTACGTTTCATATATAAAGAGTAAAGTACGTGTCTCATGAGTGTAAAGTTAAAAAGCCATTTAAAATATTTTCTGAAAACAATGTCATTCTATTAAATTAATCATCGTGTTGCAACTGATCATTTATTGTTTATTATTATTATTGATCGTAAGTAAGCATGTGCTAGCTTAGTTTAGATAGATTTGTATGTGTTAAAACGATATTGGTATAATTAGAATGAATTATGAGTCTTGCATCTTCTTTAACTATACTATGCTCACTATGTAATACAAATTTATATGTATATACTAATAGTATATAGGCTATGTATCTTAAAAAGATAAAGGTTGAATTAAGCTAAATATACAAATACAGTCGTGCTTAATGTATTGGTCACTCCAGGATAAACCCACGATTTACCATTTAACTTGCTGAATGGTCTGGTATATACATATTTAAATTTTAGTACATTAATAAATATTTTACTGCATCATAAAACTATTTGACGCTGTAAGCAAGAAAAGGTAATTTATTTTTTTTAATTAGTTTTGCTTAAGCGCTCTAAGACGAATGTATAGTTAAGCTCACATAAATCTAGTATAAACCATTTTTGTTTTGTTGTAATTTATTCTTGTAACGTGAAAATGACATTGGTCACTTTTTAGTATCCAAAATGGCAAGAAAACTGACTCCGGCAGACAAAGTACAAATTTTATTAAATTTAGAAAGTTGCACCATTAAACAATTTGCAGAAGAATTTCATTTGGACAAATCTACAGTACTACAAGTTGGTAATGATGAGAAATGAAGGCAGTATATGTCGCAAACGAGGGACTGGTCTTAAAAGAATATTAACTGATGTAGATCACAATTTGTTTGAATATTTAAGACAAAATCCGTTTGCAAGTGCAAGACCAGCTATTATTGAAACAGAATTTTCCTGGTTCTAAGCAAACGGCAATTCGGAGATTTAAACAAAGTGAATTAAGTTTTCGTGTTACAGCAAAAAAAATTCTATTCGGAAAGAACTGAAACAGTCGCGGTTGTTGTATGCACTAGATCATTTATATAATGGGCCACAATTTTGGAAAAATGTCATTTTTTCTGATGAAAAAAATTTTCAATCATCAAGTAATACGTTACGTGTATATAGACCCCAAAACACCCGGTTCAAAGAACAATACTTAAATGATAGTGATAGGCAAGGAAGGTTTTCAATTAACGCATGGGGTTGGATCTGTTATCACAATACCGAAATGTGTCGAAGAATTGATAAAAGATTAATATATATATATATATATATATATATATATATATAATAACTTCGTGACCTTGGTATGATATGGTAAACCTAATCAGTAGGCGATTAAAGGTCTGTATATTATTTCAAAATATATGTATTTAAAAAACTCCTTTAATCGCCTACTGATTAGGTTTACTATACATATATATATATATGTATATATATATATATGTATATATATATATATATATATATATATGTATATATATATGTATATATATATGTATATATATATGTATATATATATATGTATATATATATATATATATATATATATATATATATATATATATAAATATAATAACTTCGTGACCTTGGTATGATATGGTAAACCTAATCAGTAGGCGATTAAAGGTCTGTATATTACTTCAAAATATATGTATTTAAAAAACTCTACATGTTTCGGCTGTATACGCCTTTTTCAAGAGAATACAAAATATGAATGACAGGATATCCTGTCATTCATATTTTGTATTCTCTTGAAAAAGGCGTATACAGCCGAAACATGTAGAGTTTTTTAAATACATATATTTTGAAGTAATATACAGACCTTTAATCGCCTACTGATTAGGTTTACTATATATATATATATATATATGAAGCGTTGTTCTTCGGGATATTTCGCCGCGTTTGGATGATTTCGTCCTGAGAAGGACAACTTTCTTCCTGACGTTTCGGTGACATCACTTTCACCTTTTTCTAGAGGATCTTCTCGTTGCAATGGTAACTTCAAGAGTACCATTGCAACGAGAAGATCCTCTAGAAAAAGGTGAAAGTGATGTCACCGAAACGTCAGGAAGAAAGTTGTCCTTCTCAGGACGAAATCATCCAAACGCGGCGAAATATCCCGAAGAACAACGCTTCAACAAACGACCGCGAAAACATTCGACGAAATATATATATATACATATATATTAATATATTATTCTTATAAGACGTGGGTCGGCTCATGTTAAGGATGAACATAGTTATTGCATATATACAAAAAAAAAGTCGTTTGATGCAATTATATGAAAAATTTAACATTTGTGATGTGCAGTCCACACCACTATTAAACGCTATCAAGAAATAGAATCTGTTATTAAAACGAACAAAAAATAGTAAGAAAGCGCCTCCCGAGTTTTCGCTTACGCAAATATAAACGTTTTTTGTAAACTAAAAATATGTACTAAAAATTTAAGTATTGATGATGAGAATTATTTTGTCTATTATTCTTTTAAATGCAAACAATTCAATTGAATTTAATTCAAAAGGAGGAAAACATGACAGCGGAATGGTTTGGTTTTGAATGTGTCTTCGGCGTCGGAGAATTGTATTTGTGCGAAGGTTGTACGACTAGGACCGCTATTTGCTATCTTAGAAGAGGTGTTGGAACCGTTTTGGTGATTATCTCTTGGAGTAAAATAATTGCCCTCAAGAAAAACATGTGGGGTAAACGTGGTTCAGCTATAATGAAATATGCGTATTAAAGTGGCCTGTCAGTTATTAAAGGGAAGGATGCTATATTAAAATATTTTAGTTGCATCTGGAAATAAGATATCTTTAATAAAATTTTTATATAACTGGTATTATTTTATATCTGAAATTGATAAACAATGTGGGTGTCCCATACACATAAGCAAGGCTGTTTTCTAATGATGGGAATTTGTTAAATCTAACGTAACTTGTCAAGTATAAATAAGTCCAAATAAACAACTTCTGTACAGTTAGTGAAAAGAGGTTATTTTAAAATAGTATAGTAAACCTAAATATTTGTTAGTTTATATAATCAATTCTAAACTAGTGTATTTTATTGTAGCGTATTTATATTTTACATGTACAAAAGACTAAATTACGTAGAAAATAACATACGTCCAAAGCCCGACGACATATTAGGGACATTTTCGCATGCATTCGATCAAAATATATGTACAATCTGGGCATATTTAACAGTTTTGAAAGCTTCTTGCGATGATTATCTATTAGCTAAAATCATAAACAAAATTCTGCTAATCTAATTTTTTATTTCAACTGGTGCAATCAAAAAAATTCAACAATAATGATGTATTCTGAATACACAGTATCTGTCATACATGTAGGTATGTGAGAACAATGTTAGTTGTTACTATGAAAACTATACGTTTGAATAAAAAAAGTAACCATTATTTTATTATATCAAAAATTATGTTAATGTTCACAAAATACACTACTGTACAGGTAGGCGCGAACTATTAGGCTTCGAAAAACAAAGAAGGCCAAGACTACATAGTGTCATAAAAAATTGGAGCAAATAGATTTCTTTATTACTTCTACGCATATCAAATGAATCATGATATTAACAGCTCAGGTCTTTATTGACGGATACCATAGTTAGGGCATTAAGTCGATCTTCATTCATTGTATTTCTTAACGATGATTTTATCCTCTTAAGAGTTGAAAAACATCGTTCTGACTCGGCTGTACTCATCAATAATTTTTTCCGTTTCGCTAAATGTTTCACTTAGATTGTTTGCAGAAAACCAAGAAAGCATACTCAAACCACCCACAATATTTTTGATATAATTTCTTGAATAAATTACTCCAAGTTCAGTCTTTAGTTTGTTTTGCCGCAACATGGATAAAATCCAATAACTTAATCCGACTTGGAAAGTTGAAATTGGAAAACTGAGAAAATTTGATGAAATTGATTACGTCAATTAAAGATGGGGCTACGAAATGGCCACTGTATGACAGTCTCTCTTTGAATTGCAAAATCATCACAAATTTCCTGACCAACTATGTAATTTCTACTCTTAGGATTAGTTGTTGTCGCTTATTTTCAGTAGTATTTGTAATATTCCGTTCTATTTCTTCAGTGGAGTTTTTGATAATATATTTATGCAAATTCCTCTAAATCTTTTAGGAGGGCCTTGCTATCCTTATCCCTGCTTTAAAATTGATTGAATAATACATACATACATACATATATATATATATATATATATATATATATATACGGAAACATTTTGTGAATTAAATTTAACCGAAATATCAAATCCGAGTCCAGATTTCTTTGTAAACCGTATGCTTCCTTGCAAGTAATAATTTTAGTAGTTTTCCTTCAATTGTTCGAAGTATTCGAATAACCTCTTCCGATTTCCAAAAAACATATTTACGGTACGGTACATCCGCCTCCCTGTGTTAGCTATCCATAAGATTGTAAATACATTTCGTACAGAAGGTTGCGTTAATTCACGGCATAGTAAAAGACGCCGTGTCGCCCCAGAAGAACATATAGAATTTTGTTTCGTTTTTTTACAAGAATTTTATTAAATTTTCAATAATAATAATTTTCATATTAAATACGGACAGAAACTGACGAATGTATCCCCACTATTGTAACAAACTACGCCTACGGTCATTAGAGTCACATGTACATGTAAATATGCGTGCGCTAGTGTATATAATACGCTTCGCAATTTCCACCGTTACTTCAGTCAATCTGTATATTATATTATATTGTAGTATGTAGTAGATTTATTATTTTTCGGAGTTGGGGGCTCTAGCCCACGAGCCATATAGCACGAGCCGCGCTTGATCTTATATGATCTGTACAATCGCCAGACTTAAACATAGAATGTTTGTAAAATTATGTCAAAAGAATAGTATACACTGCAAATCAAAACGATTTATAGACAGTAGCGTAAAATGTTTGGCGCTCAACTCTAATCAAGAGATATCGACATTTAGTGAATTCATTGCCAGGTCATAATGTGCTACCATTCTCAAAAATCGAAGGTATACTACAAAATATTAATTTGTTAATGTTAATATTTCCTACTTAATTATAGTTTTTTAATACAGCTTTATTATTATTTAAAATTTGTTACATTTGAATATTAATTTTATTTTTCTACGTGCGACACTTTTGTATTTATATTTTTAACGGCATTCATTAATTTGTTAAATAATCTTAATTTTATATAAATTATACCGCACAGTAGTGTATTTTGCATTTTAAAAGTAGCTTTTAAACTTTCACGAGATACTCCTCTATTTTATTTTTTCAGTTTTACTTTAGAATGATTGTTCTTTAACGGTGTTAAACTTTTTATAATATTATAGGTAATTTCTAAAATATACTTAGAATTTAAAGATGTATGACTAGATTTTGAGATATAATTATAAAACAATACAAGTTGGTAATCAAAGAAAAAGAAACTATACAATAGAACAGTCGAAATAAAGGATTATTCAAAAGTAAGTTACATTTTGAAATTCCCGTCGTTTTGTAGTAAAGTATACACAAAATAAAAACATATTTATCTTCATAAAATAATGGGATTTACTCGTCGTCTATATTTTTTATTTCCGTTACCATGGCAACAAGTTTGTTGATAAAAATAGAAACGTTAGCTTTTCTTAGTGAATTTGACAGACATTCATCCTGTGAAAAATGGTTTTGACGTTGCAAAATCGTATAAATCTTGTTCGGTGCTACTATGAATGTGCAAGAAGTTTAGTAACGGGTATAAGAAAATTCAGAAGAAACAGTAACTCGAAACACGGGCCGTGCAGGCTTATCGCAAGCTAATCCGTAAATTTGAAGAAACTGGTTGCGTTACTGATAAAGCAAAATCTGGAAGATCTGAAGTAGCGAATGATATTACTGTTGCCGAAGTTTTACGTGAAACTGAAGAAATAGTCGGAAATAATAACTACGGAATATGTAGCGCTAATTAAGTTACAAAACGTCTCCAAATAAGTTACACCACGGTTTGGCGAATTTTTACAAGACATCTAAAAATGCATCCGTATAAAACGCAAGTTTTATTTGAACTTAAAGAAACGAATAAAGCAGTTAGGTATGATTTTGCTCTTCGTGTATTAGCACAAATTCAACAAACTCCGCAATGGCTGGATAACGTTTTATGGACCGACGAAGCGCATTTTCAAGTGAGTGGGGGTGTTAATACACACAATTGTAGGATTTGGTCGGGAAATCATCCGCATACTGTAATTCAGCAAGGAATTTTTGATTTGAAAGTAATCGTGTGGATTTGGATCACATCCCGATTCGTTTTAGAACCATACTTTTTTGAAGAAAATCGAAATGGGTAATTAAAAATATGTATTTAGAGATGCTGCGAAATTATGTTATCCCAAGATTCCACAATTATGATATATCATCTTCATGCAAGATGGCGCACCCCCCCCCCCCCCCCTAATTTTCACTCCAGTAAAAAATCTGTTAATTAACACTTTTGGCAATCATATCATAAGCAGAAACGTTCCCAATCCTTGGCTAACGCGTTCTCCAGATATTAATCCGGCAAATTATTGGCTATGGGGCTATCTTAAAGAAAATATTTTTTTTAAGTCATCCTACGACAATCCAGCAGCTCAAAGAATCAATTTCACAAGTGGCAGCTATTCTAGTTAATTTACTCCTCGATGTTGTCCGCAGTATAGAAGGCTGCTTCTTGTTGAAGAACAATATGGCGGACATAATTCAAAATTTGCGCTGAAGTGATTTGCTTTGTAAGAAACCCCATTGTTTTACCAATAGAAAGCTACTTTACTTTATATGAAAATTACAGTAGTTTCAAAATGTAATTTACTTTTGAATAATAGTACGTTGCTTAAATAATATCAGTTAGTAAAACGCCAATTGAAAGCAAAAAAAAAGGGATTAAAGTGGGCAACATAAGCGTATGCCAAGTAGTAAATAAAAGTAACTAAAAATAACCAAATAAAAGTCTGATTAACCATAGACATACTTGGTTTAAGATAGAGCATGAAACATCGTAGAATAAAAGAATTTGATGGCGAATCTGAAAAATATAGATATGAGAAAGGGAATGTCAAATTAAACATTGTTCTCTTCAATATGTTAAATCTTGCTTTACTTTAGTAACATGTATTTAAAATAATGTGTTATTATTGAATGCTCATTTAAGAATACTATGCTCGTCTCCATTAGCACTTTGAATAGATACTTACTTTATTCTTTGTTGGACTTTGCAACTTTTAAATTTCTCAAAATGTGTAACTAATATTGTGTTATGTATGTTATTACAAATTATGTATGTAAATTCAATTATATTAGGAAATTATTTTACAGATAGTTCTGAATGAGTTCCATTATTAAAATATTAGGTTTTTTATAAATGTGAGTTTGAGAGAATCTGTATATGGGAGTTTCCAATTAAAAATTGATAATAAAGTTGCTACAATAACTAGGAACTGATTTTTGAGCACTTTATATTAACAACCTCTTGATGTACAAATTTTGATTATATATACATAGTTAATCTACCACATAGATACAAATAACAAACAGTATGGTTACATATTTTTAAATATTATAGCAGTACAACATACAACCTTAATCAGCGGTATAACCAAAAAATTATAATAAAGTGCATTGTGATATCTCAATTATTTTAGTTATGTTTTCCATGCATTCCTCTTTCTTAATTGTAGACAAAACAAATTTTGCGTTTTCACGAATGACTATTTACTACGCAAATAGAAAGCTTGCCATATAAATAAGATAAAAACATGAATCATGATTCTAAAAAAATTGTAGATATTTATTCTTAAATATTTGTACACCATATATATGTATATTTTGTGAATATACAAGATAGGGTATAAACATCTGACGATATATTGCAAATGTCTATTTTATTACTTAGTAGTATTGGAATTAAGATTACCTAATTCTGTTTAGGATTTAATTATCATAGTACACTCGTTGTATACTGGATGTACTACTCAACATAACTTGTCGAAGAATTTAATTTTGATATACTTTGAGAAGTTTAGAGTGAAAATATATTTTTCTTTTCTTCTTCATTTGAACAATGATGAAGCCTAGGGAACCACTTTATGAAATCAAATGTGATGAATAATGGACTTCATATTGGACTACGAAATTCAAAGGAAACTGAAAGGGTTTTTTAAACATTACTTCTACAGTGATTGATTAGCTAAATTAATTAGACGTTGAATTGCAATTTCCTTTTTCCTTTATCTTGCAGACGAAGGCATATGTTACGAGGGGAGTTTTTTGTATGTTATCTGCCTAGCTATTTTATAGCATTTTATAATGTCATCTCCAAGTTTGGTTTGAATCGATTAACATTTGTTACTTTTACGTTCGTTTAAAGGAGAAAAAATGAGTGATTTGAAACTTGAAGAAGCGTCATGAATTTTTTATCAAAAGAAGGCAGTAGCTTGAAGAATATTTATGAGAGAATGGTGGCAGTGTATGGAGAAAATAGCCCGTCCTATTTCCAAGTCTAATTTTGGTGCAAACAGTTCAAATGGGGCAGAGAATCCATTCATGATGACCCAAAGTGTGGAAGACCTCTGGAAGCACAATCCGAAAATATCATCAACACATTAGAAGATTTGGTGTTGACTGACCAACGAGTAAAAGTTTCAGTTATTGCTAGAGAAATAGGAATATCAGAAACGAGTGTTTTTAAAATTCTACATGCAGATTTTGGAATGGCAAAGTGTCGGTGCGATGGATTCCCAGACTGCTCGGTCCCGAATAAAAATTGTGTAGACGACAAATTTGTGAACAGAATTTGACTGTTTTATCTCAAGATTAAGACTTTTTAAATATAATTGTGACTGGGGATGAAACAAGAGTCCATGCAATGGGTTTATAAGGGCTCTCCACCGCCCAAGAAGGCAAAAACACAATTTTCTGCGGAAAAAGTGGTAGCCACAGTTTTCTAGGATGCGGAAAGGATTCTTTTAATTGACTATATGCCAAAAGGGACAATGACGGGAAATGTCTACAAAGGACACTATTAAGAACATGAACACGGCTATACTCGAAAGATCTAAATAAAAAAAATATACGAGTTGATAGATATTTGGAGGAGCGAAAAAATGCTGAAAAAGTGGAACCACGCAATAATTATACCCATTCTAAAAAAAGGACATGTATCTAACTGTAATAATTATAGAAGAATCTCTCTATTGGATACAATATACAAGATCCTGACGATAGTAATAAAAAAGGGGTTGGAACCCATTGCAAAAGATTTGATAGGATAATATCAAGCGGGATTCAGAAAAGGAAGAGAGACAATTGACCAGATTTTCACAATGAAGAAAGTATTAACATCATGCTATGAATATAATATCCCAGCAAGCGTAATTTTCTTGGACTTTCAAAAAGCTATGACTCTATCTTTAGAAGAAAAACTAATACAGATGATTGAATTTGCAGTTCCATAGTGAAATTAGTAAGCATGACGCTAGAAAAAACTTCAAGCGGTATCCAGATCGGAGATGGGAGATCAGAAGACTTCGATATTGCAACTGTACTCAGACAAGGAGATCACCTATCGACGCTGCTGTCTGGTGTTAGAAAAGAGACAGCAACCTTAATAGAGAGAGGACATTTGATGTACAAAAGTCATCAGGTCATTTGCTATGCAGATGACATGGCGAGAATAGCAAGAAAGGAATTTAATTATCTGGGGACACAATGACAGCTAGTGCCAAGAAGTAAAAGAAATCAACTTGGGAATAATAAAAGTCAATAAAAGTGCAGGAATTGTGATCAGGTCAAAGCATATATAAAGAAAAAACAAATTCAGAATTTATAAAACTATTTTAAGATCTACATTATTATATAGATGTGAGACATGGGTGATAAAAGAAAAAGCAAATTCAGAATTTATAAAACTATTTTAAGATCTACATTATTATATAGATGTGATACATGGGTGATAAATAAAAATCAGAAAGGGTAATGAGATGGGAGAAAAGAATTCTGAGAAGAATCCTTGGAGGGAAAAAACGGAAGAGGGTTACATACGAACGAACGAAGAAGTATATGGCATATATCGAGGACCAAAAATAGACGAAGTAATAGAAGCTGGGAGACTGAGGTGTCTGGGACATTTGAAATAGGATACCAAAACAAATAGCGTATAGAGAGCCGGTCGATAGGAAGAAAAGAGGAAGACCAAGGAAAATATGGAGGGAAACAGTGCTAGAAAACCTGAGAGAAAAAAGACATAGTGTTATTAAAGAAACGTTGGAAGAAGTGTGTTAGTGTTAATGGTTCTTACGATGAAAAATGTATTTTTTTTGTTTTCTAACTCATTTCTTTTATAGCTAGTTAGAAAACATAAAAAAATCCCCTTGTGAATCAAGTAAATCAGATTATTTTACCTTTCCATCGTTGCTATAAAAAATTATGTATCTTTGACTCTTAATTGCGTAATGCAATGCTGGCAAGTCTCTGAGCGAATAGATTTTTTAATATTCTATCAGTGATATCAATTACTTTACCAGTTCTCATACTATAAAGCTTTTTCTGGTATGGGAATAGTTGGATGTTAAAACATACGAAATATATCTTGATTAAAATTTCATAAAATGTAAATTTCTCTATAATATTTATGTATTTGAATAAAAGTTAAATTATTCAAATTATTTCAAAAATCGTCAGCTGTTTCTACCCCAGTCTATATATAACAGATAATTCTACTATCTAACATATCATCAGGGGATGTACCAAAATGTCTACCTACTTTTTGCATTTACCTTGTAATTAAATAGAAAATGTTGAGAAGATGAAGCCAATTAGGATATTCAAAAGCCACAGCTTCACAATCTCTCCGCAAAACTCGTCTATTAAATGTAGTTAGTATCTTTCATATTCCACTTTTATTTTAACACATTTTTCTTATTTTTTTTTTTAATACTTAAAATAGATATTTTAAAATAAATTGTTTAGTCATTAGAGAGTTTGTAATACACAGGCTTCATGGACAAAGTAAGTACACAATTTGATGCAATTCGGAGTGTCAAAAATGGTTGTTAATTACATCTACAGTACTTAGATTTGACTTTTTTACTATAGGTTATGTATAATAACATCGAAAAAATTGTTACAAAATCACGTATAATACTATATACAAATGGACATATTACTTATAAATCGATGTATAAAATTTAATACGATTCTATCCATTCGAGTAAATAGATACAATATTATATAAAAGAAAACAAATATCACATTAAAAAGATAAAAAAAAAAGAAATTCGAGATTTGATGTTTAAAAAACTGCTTTGCTATATGCACCAACATATTCTGCAAATTCTATATTACATTATGAAGATGATACGACATATGAATACTATAGTTTCTATATCTTATTTACGGGAGCTTAATTTCTAATGGCAACTTCTTTAAGTAAGTGTTGATTTCCGTAATCAGCATCATCTGTAAAAAAGGGATACTGTAATATGCATTTTTCAGTTGGAAGTTTAAAAATTCAAGCAAAATGTATTGGTACAAACTAGAAAATAAAACAAAACTGAGTAGTTAGACATGTATATATTTCTTCAGAATAATTCCAAAATGATTATATCTATTAATCACGTTTAGTTAAAATGTTCCGTAAATGTTAACCCAGCAGTGAAAACTATGCGCAGAAGAGCATACATTTTATGTTTTGTATGTATTACAATACTAGTTACAGTAATTGTTTAAAGTGTCAACCACCTTGTTGAAGATACGCTCTCTTCAAGATTTTAGCATGCACTCAAACACTCGTTCACGAAAAGTTTCATTATCAAATGCAATGCAGTAAGAAAGTTATTCACCCAAATGCATTAAATGTGGTCCGCGTGATATTTTGTGGACAGATGAATCTAAGGTTGTATTATTTGATGACAGCGATTCCCATCAACCAATTTATAGGCCTTAACATTCAGAACTTAATCTAAAATTAACGCTTTGGTCTGGCGATTGTGGTGACCGACCAAAGCATTAATGTTATTAATCGTGTTTAACTTAAACAATTCAACTTATACGGACTTTTATTCTGGTAACTAGATGTCGTTGGCTAGAGGGCTCAATGTCACACACATACAATGATGCTATGATTCAGAAATTTAACTTTTACAAAAAATATAATATAGCTATATCAGATAGGGAGGATTGGAAAAAAAGGCCACCTGTTCTGGCGAAATTTATCTGGTACACTGATGGCTCTAAAACAGATCAAGGTGTTGGACCCGGATGAAATATAAGGGTTCAAAGAAAAGACAACGATTCAGGACTAAATAGATATACTACAGTATTTCAAGAGGAAGTATTGCATCATTGCTTTGGAGAACTTAATACACAGAGTGGAACGAATCGCTATCTATTATTATTATTATTATTATATATCGGTATCTATTTTTTCCGACAGCCAAGCAATGTTAAAGGTAATGGAGTCAGTGCAGGTTAAATCGAAACTCGTATAAGATTGCGTGTCTTAAACGAGCTCAGTAATAACGACCCAGCAATATTAGTCTGGGTCTCAGGGCGCGAAGGCTCTCGGCCATAGCCTTCGTGCCCTCGGACGAATGGGCTGGCTAGACAAGCTAAGTCTGTAGCCTTCATAAGACCAGAGGCTTCCTGCGACATTGTAAAAACAATGATCAAAGCAGCCATGAAAAAGTAGGCTGAAAATAGAGCAAGGGAAAGGTGGAAGAATTCCCTAGGTCAAAGGCAGGCAAAACAGTTCCTTAGGAAACATTTGCCCAAGTTTCAAACGGGCGTACGAATAGAGAGAGCAAATCTGTTAAGATGATAGTGGACCTATTTACAGGCACTGTAAGTTTACCAATCATGTAATGTGGGCTTGACAGAAAAAAACGATATTTAGATTCTGCCAAGGGGAAGAGGAAACCTCAATTCGCGTGCTATGCCAATGCAAAGGTCTAGCAAGAACTCAATTCTTACAAATGAGATTAATATCCGAAAGCGGAATTATGTTTAGAAGAACCGCTCTCGAAGTTGCTAAGCTTAATTAAAAGAGCAGAGCTAGAGAAAGTACTCTAATGAGACATGAGGACCACAATGGGCCTAAAAAGGTAGCAGTGGAATAAGCTCTGTCGTCACATCAACTAATTTAATCTAATTTAAATTAAAATTAAAAAAAAAGACCTTTTACAACGGTAATAATTAGAGAACGGATGCAATTTCCATAAAACGCAATCGGCAATTGGAATTGTGTATAACGTCGCTCAGTACATCCCGGCGTAATTCAATGAAGTATTTGTTTGACTTACTCGGCCACCTGGTCTCGCAGCGATAACAATGGACAACCCAGCTATTGTATTCGGAGAATATAGTGTTTTTACAGTGGTGTCGTGCACGTAGATAAAATAAATAAGTTTATCGTATTTCGTAAGAGAAATAGCAGGTACATTCCTTTTCACGAAAAAAAAATTGAACCCGTTGGAATCTGACAATTTTAACGAAGAACTCTGTGAAACTTTTATGGCAGCTAATATTCCATTATTTAAATTGAACAATCCAATTTTGAAGACATTTCTGAAAAAATATACTGGTCGAAATGTTCCTGATGAATCAACTTTACGCAAATATTATGTTTCTAGGTGCTATACGAGAACAGTAGAACGCATTAGAAGCCATCTTTTAAATCAATACATATGGATAAGCGCCGACGAAACGGTGGATATGTTAGGACGCTGTGTGGTAAATGTTGTAGCTGGTGTACTACATCCAACTATTCCCTATAACTCATATGTAATAGCAACAAGTGTTATAAATAGAGTTGATGCGGAAACAGTTGCTGAAACCATTAAGGAGAATATACAAAAAATGCTTCATTCGGACGCCACGTACAAAGAAAAAATACTTTTATTTGTCAGTGATAGTGATGCGTATATGTTAAAAACAGGCAGACTATTGAAGAAAACATATCCTAATATGCTGCATATTACTTGTGTAGCACATGCTCTCCACAGAATCTGTGAATATATCAGAGACACTTTTCCGGAAGTTGATGATAGACTTGTATCAGCTTTTAAAAAAGTTTTCAGAAAAGCACCATTGAGAGTAGCTCTTTTCAGGGAAAAATTTCCATCTCTGTCACTGCCTCCCACTCCAGTAATAACTAGATGGGGAACATGGCTGGAAGCTACTAGTTATTATGCTGAGAATTTCGATAGTCTAAAACATTTCGTAACACTGCTAAAGGAGGATGCTAGAAGTATTGGTGAGTACAAGGAGCTCACACAAATCCCAAATTTAAAAACTCAGTTGTACTTTCTTCACGAACACTTTGGAAAATTGCCAAAACTAATCACTTATTTTGAAAATCGAAATCTCAAATTAAATGACGGATTAACCACATTAGATGTGGCTGTTAATAATTTGAAAAGTATTCCAAGTGACTTCGGATGTGGCCTTCGGCAAAAGTTTGAAGCAATGCTTAATAGAAATCCAGATTTAATTACATTGCAGCAATTATGTATGGAAACAATTCCACAAAATCTAACGGCTAAATATGAAGAAATAAAAGAATATTTCCAGTATGCACCTATAACCAGTTGCGATGTAGAAAGGATGTTTTATATTTAGGATGTACTTAATTCAAAGAGAAAAAATTGACAGAAGAATACCTTGAGAAACTATTGCTAGTCAATATTAATACTCCTTTACTCAACTTGAACGACAAAATGAACAAATAAAAATGTTCCAATTATAGAAATAAAATTAAAAACTTTAAAAATACAACTTTTCAACAAATACATATGTATTTCGTAATTTTATAGATCACCACCCGTTTGTTTTCCAATTATATAAATAAAATTAATTAATAAATATGTATTTCGTAATTTTAGATAGATAGATCACCACCCGTATGTTTTCCAATTATATAAATTAAATTAAAAACTTTATAAATACAACTTTTCAACAAATAAATATGTATTTCGTAATTTTATAGATCACCACCCGTTCGTTTTCCAATTATATAAATAAAATTAAATATTTTAGAAATACAGCCTTTCGCCAGTACTGCACTGGGCTTTGCGTCATGTGGTAAGCGTGTCCGTTCTCTAGTCATAATGAACAAAACTTTATTCTCGAACGGTCGATAATGCGACAAATAAATGTACCTTGCTAATAATATTTATTTTGGGTACAATCTTGTAATTTTACAGTAAATTTGATTTACTACAAAATTACAAAATTCTTGCTTAACGTACTTCGTAGTGTAAGTCTTGAACTTTGATGTGACGTTATTGTAAATATTTTATATGGCAAAGAGTAAATTTAATCGTAAGGCGGTGCTGAGAGGGAGGATTTCTGTAAAAATAAGTGGGTTCTGGACGACCTCCAGTATTAACTGCGGTGGACGATCTTATTAGTGTTGGTCCAAAATATTGAAAATAATCCTTTTCTAAAAGTAAAAGAGGCAGTCATTTATCCTAACATCCCCGCATCAGTTTTCACCGCACGACGTCGTATTCGGGAAGCGAATTACAAAAATTACGCTGGTGCTAGAAAGATCCAATTCACAGCTAGACACAAAGAATCCAGATTGACCGTTGCATTATAATACCTTGCGAATGACAATAACTTTTGAGAGCTAGTAATTTTTAGTAATGAAAAGACCTTCCAGGCATAAGTGAGAATATACAGGATTACCGATGAATAGTGCTCCAGCTATGCGAATCTGAAGAATATGTATAAATGTCTAACTGAAAATCAAAAAGGAAATTTATTTGTAATTCATCAAAAATTTCCAAATTTTTAGGGCTAAAATGTAGTTAAACTCGGACAATATCTTTGTTTATCCTATATTTACGTAAGTACAGCTAATAATTTAAGTTCATAGACCTGCACAAAAAATCGATGGAATTCCTAAACATGCACGTCTTACACGTTACTTATGAATAGTGAACATTGTTTGTTTAGCAAACAAGGCAATACAAGCAGCCGAACATTTGTTCTTTTATTATGATGTTTTTTTTGTCGGTATCAATAATATTTACATTGAATATGTCAACAACCTTTGGAAATATAGTTAAATGTGTATATCGTGGGAATTTTCGTAGTTCTGAAAATTATGGTAATTCAAAATACCATCTTTAGTAAACGTAGATTCGTCGGCAAAGAGAATTACTAACGCAAGATCTGGCTGATGAACTTCTCTTTGTTAAACCACTCACAAAACTTAACTCGGCGGGGAAAATCTAATTCCGTTAAAAATATGACAAGGGAGAAGTAAAATAGTTTTAAAAATTTGATGCACCGTAGTTTAAGACACATTTACTTTTCGTGCTAGGGTTGTCGTACTTAGGCGGGATTCGCTTCCACGAAATGTGGAATTACAGATCATGTATCCTGAAGTAGATACACGGCTCTCACAATTGTCTTACTCAAAGGGAGACGTCGATTCGGGCAATGTTCTAGTACAAATTTTTTGCCGCAAGACTATTTTGTTCAGTTTCGCCATAAATTAAAATCATATCAGTATATTCGATATTCGGGTAGGATGTCACTGTAAATGCATCTAGTCACAGCGAAAACTATGCCCATACTAAAATATAAATCTCAGCGATGGTTTTTGCGGTGGATCCTCGTATTGCCGCCTGTACATTTAACAGCGACAGGGCCGGACTCGAATAAAGAAAAATTATTCTTGTTACTACCTGAGCATCGGACCAGGATATTTTGTATGAAGGCATTACTCACATATACATTTCACCCCTTTTTTTCTTGGCCACTATACACAACTAGTATTGTATAGACCAAGGAGTCGGCGGCATGATGCAAAATATACTCAAAAGGTTGAAACCAGTCGTCGATTGTCGGTGAATATATGGGCATGGATTTTTACTAATAGTTCTGAAATATTATTGCATCTAGCAGAACGTTTCGCGAGTGACATTTATATTAGGGTTTTGGAAGATGTGATATTGCCCTCAGTGATGCAAGTATTTCCAAAACGCGACTTTATATTTCAACAGGACAATTATCTAGTTCATACTACTCATAGGGTAACAGCATGGTTCCAAAACCACAATATAAATGTGCTTGAATGGCCGAGTTTGAGTCCTGATAACTTTATTTTTAAGCGGTTGGACATAGACAAATGTAATTTCTGACATCGCCTTGTGGAAGATCCAAGCTGTACGTATAGCGGCCAAAAGTTCCTCCCTGTTTTGAAAATGTATACGTTGGTTTTGTATACTTTTGACCAACATTCCCCATATGTTTTCTATAGGGTTCAACTATAGAAAACATATGGGGAATGTCGTTCAAAAGTATACAAAACCAACGTATACATTTTCAAAACAGAGAGGAACTTTTGGCCGCTATACGTACAGCTTGGATCTTCCACAAGGCGATGTCAGAAATTACATTTGTCTATGTCCAACCGCTTAAAAATAAAGTTATTCAACTTAACAGCGAAACGTTCAACTAATAAGATCTTGTTTATTTATTTTTAGTCTAATAAACTGTGTTTCATTTAATGTCTTCATTGTATTGATATTCATCATATTTGATAAGTATCTGACAAATGGAAAATAATGACGACGTTTGGACCAAAACCAGATACACACTACAGCGCTGTTAACTGCATTAAGAATGCCAACCAGAATTTCTTGCTCGCGACTGTACAACAGATTTTTTAATGCTATGTTTTCCTATAAGTTGTTAGCACAGCTTATGTGATGAATTATTTTTAGAAAAAAGAAACTCATTTGCATTTAAACATCCTGGTATTACTAATTACCAATTATTAATAACGATGGCGTATTTTCGATTCCAGCTCGACTCAGGCTGACAAAAATTAGTACCTGGAGGTAAAACTTTGGGGTAATAATAGGTGGTCGGTGCGTAGCGCTAACCACGTTACCATACTAGTGTGCCGACCTGCTCAAGTTGTAACGAGCCTATCATGTTACTACCTCAAGGGCCTGCAAGGCTAGTCATTGGGGACTATTATTATTAATAACGCACATATCATAATATAATGAAATTGATTAGAATGTAATAATATTGTACTATATGATTCAAAACACTTTTTATAGGTGGTGGCTGTGGATTGCGTATATTTCAGAAAGGTATGTATTAACGTTGGGACTAACTTATTATATTGAATTAATTGATAACTAATAAAATGGTGGAGACTGTGGCTTGTAATCTGAAACAGAAATAAGAAAAACACCCTAACCACAACATATATCAATAAATACTATATACGTCTTTCGCCAACTAAGTCGCCATCTTCAGTAGAATAACCTTAAAACTGAAAAAATGTTAAACGTAGCGTTTTTGGCTAAGGTAAACCTTAGAAGATAAGCTCTTCACCAAATCGCCAGTGGGATAACACTAAATTCCTAACATCGAAATAACACTTATATACTACTTAAACCTAGCGTGAAATTTAGGGAACCGTGAATACATGAAGCGTAAAAATAATGCTATTGTCACAATAAGGCATGCAAATTGGTCAGAATTCATTAATTTATTCTTATTTCTATATATATAAATACTTTCATAACTATCTAATCCTCTATAATTATTAACAGTTTTAATCAACTTAAGGTTATTTGCCGGCACAGAATGACCTGTGTCCCAAATATGTCGGGCAACGCTAGATTTTTCGGGTCTGTTGAATCTAAAGTGGGAAATATGTTCATTGTAATGTGTTGAAATTGAGCGTCTAGTTTGGCCGATATATACAGGGTGAGTCGTGAGGAATCGACCAAACTGTAGGAGTGTATTCTACAGGTGAAAGTAATGTAAAAAAACTCAAATGTTGCTATCTGATTTTTATTTGTTTTCGAGTTATATCGTAATTAAAAATAAACAAAATTTCATACATTGAAGTTTTTGTATTTTATTGGTATTATCGTTCTTTATAATATATTTTCAAAAATACCGCCATTCATTTCAAAACATTTTTTACATCGTCTACCAAGGGCGCTGGTTGCGTTCCTGATTGCGTCAGGTAGATGTTTGATATTGTCAGCAGCATTCATAATCCGTTGAATTAGTGCATCACGAGTGTCCACTTTTACTTGATACACTTCATTTTTTAACCAGCCCCATAAACAATAATCGAGTGGCGTGAGGTCTGGAGACCTAGGAGGCCAACCAATGTGACTACCACGTCCAATCCAACTCCCTGGAAACCTTTCAGCCAAATGTTGCCTGACTGCACGAGCGTAATGTGGAGGCGCTCCATCGTGCTGGTAGAACATTTGGATTCTGATGTTTATGGGAACATCCTCTAGCAGTCCGTGCAGTTCATTTTCTAAAAAATGTAAGTAGGTGTCTCCCGTGAGGCGATTCTCAAAAATGTAAGGACCAATTAAAAAACCATCGATCATACCACACCACACGTTTACCGAAAATTTATGTTGAAAGTTACTTTCGACTGTTGCGTGTGGTTTTCGTCTGACCATACATGCTGGTTATGACAATTATTAATACCGTCACGGGTGAATGTCGCTTCATCCGTAAACAGTATACGCGATACAAAACGAGGATTATCATTTATCCATCGACAAAATTCCATACGTCTACGATTATCATCTCGTTGTAGGTGCTGTACTCTTTGTACATGGTACGGACGTAAGCCATGCTCGTGGAGTGTTTTTATCACCCTTGTTTGTAGAATGCCCAATTGAATACTAATTCTCCGTGAGCTGGTAGTTGCGTCTTCTTCTACTACATCCAGAATATCTTCTACTTCTTGTAATTGTTGTCGACTGCCTCGTTCAGATATTATGTTTACACTGGGAAGCTTTCCGGTCGCGCACAATGTGTTGAATACACTAATAAATACAGTTTTATTAGGATGTCTGTGATGTGGAAACCGTTGACGATATTCATTAGCAGCAGCTGTAGCATTCCCATCACAAAATCCATAAACAAACACCATATTAGCATATTCTAAATTAGAATAAGTGTATGGCATTTTAGTTTGTTACACTATAGTCGTACAAACGTCAAGTCAATGTCACAATACCCGAACACGATGTTATAATTTACTCCAAGGTATAGGGAACATTTTTTATGATGGCAGCGCCCTCACTATATCAACGATGAACTAGAGGTAGTGACATTAGACGCATTAAGCATACAAACCACTCTACACTATTTCTCGACTGCTTTCAATGTCACTACCGCTAGTTCGGAAAACCACGAACAGGTAGCGCTTCAGCTAGGAAGACTTCCCAATAATGAATTGCTACCGGGGTTTCACTGTTTTTACGAATACATACATAAACATGGGTATACTAAATCTACATTTTTAATTACGCCATAACTCGAAAACAAATAAAAATCGGATAACATTACATTAGTTTCACCAGTAGAATACACTCCTTGAGTTTGGTCGATTCCTCACGACTCACTCTGTATATATATATATATATATATATAATAACTTCGTGACCTTGGTATGATATGGTAAACCTAATCAGTAGGCGATTAAAGGTCTGTATATTACTTCAAAATATATGTATTTAAAAAACTCTACATGTTTCGGCATTCATATTTTGTATTCTCTTGAAAAAGGCGTATACAGCCGAAACATGTAGTTTTTTAAATACATATATTTTGAAGTAATATACAGACCTTTAATCGCCTACTGATTAGGTTTACCATATATATATATATATATATATATATATATATATATATATATATATATAATTGTGTCAAATTAAACAAAAATACCCTCCCGAAGATGATTAGAGAAACTAAAAGCGCGTTAAAAGACTGTCCACAATTAATAACTGCTCCCTTCAAATTTAAACTAAACGTAAGCAACCCTTTTGTACCTAGAATGTATTGTTTACCAAAAATTCACAAACCAGGTAATTCGATGGGACCTATTGTATCGGGTATTAACTCACCGACGTACTTGATTTCAAAATGGTTGGTAAACGAGTTTAAAAATTTACCCGAGAAACCAGAAAGTTTTTCAATTCAAAATTCGTTGGAATTTATTCAAAAAATCAAAGATTATAAGCTGGAACAGGGTGAAATTTTAGTATCATTTGATGTCAGTTCATTGTTCCCTTCTGTACCTATTCCTGAAACACTGAAATATTTAAACAGTTTATTGCTTAAGAACAATATTGAACGCGAGAAAATAAATGAATACTTGAGGTTGACAACTTTATGCATGTCTCAGAACTGCTTTCAAATTGAAGGAAACTTCTATGAACAGCGGCATGGCACAGCAATGGGCAACTGATGGTCTCCATTTATGGCGAACTTGTTTATGAGTCATTTTGAGATAGAATTTAAGAGATCATCTAAATATTTCCCTATAGTATGGATTAGGTATGTCGTTGTTGTGTAGTTGCGTAATCTGGACGATTTTTTAATAGAATTAAATTCGAAATTCCCTAGAATTAAATTCACTATAGAAAAAGAAAACAATGAACAAATACCATTTTTAGATGTTTTGGTAATTAAGAATAATAATAACTTAGAAATAGATATTTACCGAAAAGACACCAATGTGAACAAGTTTATAACCGCGGATTCAAATCACAGTTTCCAACAAAAGATGGCATCCTTTAATTTTCTTATCCATCGGTGGTTAAGTTTTCCGCTTACAAAAGATAGATATGAAAAAGAACTTGGATTAATCAGAAGCATCGCTGCATACAATGGTTTCGATTCGAAAATAATAACCAACCTAATTAAGAAACATAGGCTTAGGAAACTTATTTATGATACCACGAACTTACTACCTCAAAAACACCTAGATGAGAAATTTGTTTGTTTACCGTACCATTCAGCCTCTAGAAATCTGAACGCTATCTTCAAAAACCATTCTCTTCGAATAGCGTTTAAATCATGTACCTCATTAAAATCACTTTTAAGTAACACGAAGGACAAAATTGAGGTAGAACATAAATCTGGTATGTATGAAATAAATTGTAACGATTGCAGCCAAAAATATATCGGCCAAAGTAGACGTTCAATTTCAACCCGTTACAAGGAACATATTTCCCACTTTAGATTCAACAGACCCGAAAAATCTAGCGTTGCCCGACATATATGGGACACAGGTCATTCTGTGCCGGAAAATAACCTTAGGTTGATTAAAACTGTTAATAATTATAGAGAATTAGATAGTTATGAAAGTATTTATATATATAGAAATAAGAATAAATTAATGAATTCTGACAATGGACCAATCCCTCAGTCGAGTTTGTATGCCTTATTGTGACAATAGCATTATTTTTACGCTTCACGGTTCCCTAAATTTCACGCTAGGTTTAAGTAGTATATAAGTGTTATTTCGATGTTAGGAATTTAGTGTTATGCCACTGGCGATTTAAGGTTTACCTTAGCCAAAAACGCTACGTTTCACATTTTTTCAGTTTTAAGGTTATTCTACTGAAGATGACAACTTAGTTGCCGAAATACGTATATAGTATTTATTGATATATATTGTGGTTAGGGTGTTTTTCTTATTTCTGTTTCTAATAAAATGGTATTTACTGATCAACAAAAGGCATTCATTATTGAGTTATATTTTCGCAATGGATATGTCGAAAATGGTGAATGGAAGTCAACCATGTTTACAAGAATTTCGTTTGACATATCCAGACGTAATAATTAATGAAGCCGTATTTTATAATCCTTTTGCAGATGTGCAAAAAAAGATGTTAGATGACCCTTCTTTATCTATTCGAAGACTGTCCCAGCAAGTTAATAAGTCATATAGCACTTGTGAAAGAATTAATAAGGTAGATTTGAGATTATATCCCTACAAAATAAATTTATATCATGAACTATTGCCTCCAGATCATGAAAGCAGGATAACAGGACGATGATAATTTGAATTTAACATTCTTTACAGATGAAGCATGGTTTCATCTGTTTGGTTATAAAAATATACAAACAATGAGAATATGGAGTGCTGATAATCCTCATTATTTTAGAGAAATACCACTACATCCTTTAAAACTAGGTATTTGGGTAGGTGTTTAACGAAGACGAGTTATTGGACCTATTTTTTTCGATGAATCGGTGACAGCCGCGCGATACAGAGATATTTTAGAAATATTTGTCAAACAACTCCACGATGATGAATTAACCCAAGGGTATTTACAACAAGATGGTGCAAGAGCACATACGGCACAAATTACTCTCCATTATTTAAGGGAATTTTATGGCAACCGGTTAATTAGCGCTAGAACAGAAAATTCGTATCCACCTCAGTTACCTGATTTAATACCATTAGACTATTTTCTATTTTCTCATTTAAAAAATACAGTTTATAAAGAACCTATCCATACTATTGATGAATTAAAAGCAAAAATTCAAGAAGAATATAATCTAATTACGCCTGAGACGCTTATAAGGGTTTTTGAAAATATGAAACGTCGAGTTAGATTGTGTTTAAATCATAATGCTTATCATTTTCAACAGTTCCTTTGATATATGTTCCTTTTTACTCTAATTTTAAATTGTTCCTTCAACATTTTTAATAAATAATATAACGAGCCATCGAAAAAATTCATAATTGGAGTAGACTGTGAAATTGGGTTGGTACTTTAACCACTTGCACATAATGACACATTACTTGATGCTTGACAGTTTCATTTGGTTTCATTGTAAAAAAAAGGTTATGGCATTGAAATGATACTACAACAAAAAAGAAAACAAATAATTTTTTTAATATCGAAATCATAATCAAAATTTACATATAGCTACAGAAGTTTTTGAAAATGTTGTCCATTTACATCTAAACACAAACAATTTTCTTAATAAGAGTTTTGAAAAATTTGACACAAACTTATAGTTTCAATGGCAAATAATAAATGTCATTATGCGGAAGTGGTTAAAGTACCAACCCAATTTCACAGTCTACTTCAATTATGAATTTTTTCGATGGCTCGTTATATAAACAGAAAATTTATTATTTACTAATACAATATTCTGACATTTAAAATTAATCACATTTGACAGATAAGTAAATGATATTAAGTTAAGATATACATTTTTGAAATATACATAATCCACAGCCCCCACTTATAAAAAGTGTTTTGAATCATATAGTAGTTACTCACCATCTTCATTTTCATCTACATTAGGATCGTTTTGTTGAAAATGATCATAGTCAGCATCGAGATGATTTTTCTGTTCTTCATGCTTACCACCAATGACGTTTATATTATCATCGTTGACGCCAACATCAAATATTTCATTAGCAACATTTTCTTTGTCTTGAATATCTATTGCTCTATCTTTTATGGATTTTTCTTTGTCGTTTTCTTCCTCGGCCACATTTCTATATCTATTGTTGTTAATTAAATTTGCTTCCGCATCATTATTATTTTCTTCTTCTGGTAGATTCTGAACGGCTACAACGCCATCTGGTAACTTTTTGCTTGGAGAAGGGATAGGATCCGGATTATTACTACCCGTTTTCTCGGAAGTTTTGTGTTGTGGTGTCTCTGGTGTCATTGTTGGTATTCTCAATAGCGGAGCTGCATCTAAACTGGCCTTAGAACTTTTAATATTGGAATTAGGTGTACTAGATTGCTGTTTGTTTGGTGGCGGCAAGACAATCTGATGATCTACATTTTCTTGCTTAGGAGCATTTTCCATTTCATGTACTTCATTTTGTACCTCCGCTACACTTGGCGGTAATTCTCCAACATTTGCAGAAATTTTGTAATCGGATCCTTTTATTGAGATTTGTTTCGCATAACTAGGCTTTGCCGATTCTGGATCGGATATATTTGGAGCTTGTAGTGTTTCCTGATTTTGATTAGCTTGTTCCTATAACAAAATTCATAATCTGTATATGTTAGTAATAGAAGACATAATCCTTACACAAATCAAGAAAAAAAATGTTTTCAAGGGTATTTTAGTTAATTTAATCGTAGGTAAACGAGGTAAGCGCCGTTCTAGATCTCATATAAAAAATATCATTTACTAGTGAACTGTTATTCAGGGTTCTGCCAGTTCACTCGCACCGACTTCATGGAAACTTAAAATCGTAGTACGGCTTACTATATGAAAATTCTATATTTTCTATTAAAAATATTATTACTCTTAATTATGTTTGGTTTGGAGGCAAATAATTCCTTTACAAAAGTTCAACAGTCTGATTCTGATATTAAGACTATTTGTGATGTACTTACTAAAGCGGAAATTGATGTCCCGGATGTGAAGCCTGTTTGGTTAGGAAAATATGACCCCACCAAACCTAACCAGTCTCGTCCAGTAAAGGTTCGACTATCCTCCACGGATTTAACTTATAAAACAATAAAAAATAATCGATTGCTTAAACTTAGCCCTACTTTCTCCTTTGATAGAACCATGGGTGTTCAGTTTTATAAAAACGTAAGATTGGAGGTTGATAAGCGAAAAACCAATGAGGAAAATGACATTCAAATTAGACATATTAAAGGAGTACGTCCAATAGTACAAGTGGGAAACTAAATCCGCCCAACAGATCATCCACTAATTTACAACTCTATCAAAATGCATAGTCAAACAAATCTAAAGTCTTGCTTCACATTATGATGTTTTATGCCTTAGTAAAACCTGATTGTGTGACTTTTAATAATGCTGAATTCTTTCGTGATTATTATAATATTGTACGTTGCCACCGTAATGCTGAAGCTACTGATGGTGTCCTTATTGCACTCCCAGAGAAAATTACTTATGATTATTTTACACATACAAATATAAACCAATCAGATTCGCGTATTACTGAAGCAACTCGAAATTACAGCGGTAATTTATCGATAATTTTCATAGTAGAATAATTAGGCGTTGTTATGGAAATGCGGTTAATAAGGATAGACATTTCTAAAGTTCTGTCAAAAAACTGGTTTCATTGTCACAAAACAATGCCGAGATTTGGGGAAGAATTAGTTGTAAACATTGATCAAATAGTAAAACAAGCTGAACCGGCTAATACGAAAAAGAGTAAAGCGTCAATTTGGCGACAATTTTGTGAGTTTTGTGATGCGAAAAACTACAGCATCGAACAAAATGTTACAGAAGAGGAACTTGCAGATATTCTGAAAGACTGGGCCTTCAATATGAGGAAGGTGAATGGGGAAGAATATAAAGAAGGTGTTGTTAAAACGATGTGGAATGTCACGGCAAAATTGCTACAAGAGAAGTTTAATAACGAATATAACAGAAAAATTGATCCTTTTCAGAGCATCGTATTTAAAGCAGCCCGCGACGCAAGGAACTCCAAAAGGAGAATTCTTCAAGAGATACCTGGTAAACGGAAAATGAGTTCTGCAGCTTTACAAAAAATGAATATGAAAAAATGATAAATGTTTGGGATGAAGAAAATCCAGATGGACTACAAAAGAAATTTTACCTGATAGTGTCGATTGAATTGGCATGGCGAGGAGGAGAAGGCGCGGCATGTTTGATTCACTACTTCCGAAAAGAAATGAACGTATACAATACACCGACTGGAAGAATAGAGTACAATTCCATATTCACGAAAACTACCCAAGGTGGAGCACAAAAATGTGCTGACAGTAAATGGTTGATTCCCAACAAAGTAAAACCAAGTAATTGCCCAGTCAGACTTTTTAAAAAACTCATTTCAAAGAGGACAGAAAACGCTCGTATAAAAAGTGATAGACTCTTTTTAACTGTCAATCCAGCGTGGAATAAGAAAAAAGGAAGCTGGTATAAAAATATGCCTATTGGAAGAAATGAAATTTTGAAATGGTTTAAGAAAAGTGCTGAACTCGCTGGTTTCAATACAGGAAACCAAAAAATAAGTAACCATTCCAGTCGCGTGACAGCTGTCTCAAATTTAGCAAAAGCTGGTGTAAATGAGCAACAATTAATTAAAATTTCTGGCCATAGTAGTTCGCATTCTATTAAGCCGTATCTACAACTAGATAAAGAACACCATGAAACTATTATTAATCAAATGCGAGGAAATAGTTACAACAGTGCAAATATTGATTCAAGCACATCCAATAAAAAACAAAATGTATATAACAATTGCACCTTTCAGTGTACTAATTTATACATGAATTAATAAATAAAGAGTTTAGATAAATTTCATTTTGTATTACGTAAAATAATCTAATCAAATACCATACGAGCTTTGAATTAAAATCGATAATTTCACTCACACTTCCTGCATAACGACTTCGACTCGTGTCAATTTGACAATTAAACCACTCCAGCCCTACGGGCTGTCGTGATTTAAATGCTTGTCAAACTGACACTCGTCTTCGTCGCTATGCAACAAGCATTCGTGAAATTATCGATAAATTCAAAGCTCTTATGGTATTACTACAAAAAATAACTTATCAAATTATTGATGCCTCCTATATTACAACTAATGATTCCTTTAAATCATATTCTGATCTGAATGCTTAGAATTATTATTTTATTCTTTTTTGTTGTACTTTTATATATGCCTCCCGGCATGGATGACCTGAGTTTTGAACTACTATTGGATTGTTTTAAGTTGCTCTTTTTATAAAAATCGACTATCTTTCGTGGAGATTTTAATCATCCTCAATTTCATTATTGTTCCTCTTCGCCTTTCAATAGTAAAGTATCAGTTTTCATAGACTTCATTAGTTCACTGTCTTACTCAGTACCAACATCTTTAATCACCAGGGAAGGTTGTTAGATTTAGTATTATCAAACATGGATTGTAATCTCTTGAACGAGATTGCTATCCCTTGATGCTGGAAGATAATTATCATCCTTCTTTATGCATCGATACTGAATTTCGGTATTCGAACAAATCAGTTATATTTCCTTTCTTAATTTTAGGTCAGCAAATTTTCATAAATACTATTGATTTGTTTCTTGTGAATTAGTCTTTTCTGAACGATTATATTAATGAAGACTGTTAATAAAGCTGTTGAAAATTTTACAATGTGCTTTATACGATTATTGATTATTATTAATCTGTTCCTAAGATTCTTTCTGGAAAATCGACCCTCATGGTACTCAAAGCTATCAAAAGTAAAAACAAAAAAAACGGAAATTAAGCTCTACTACCATCTGATAACGGCGATACAATCAATCAATATTTCGAAGAAAATTTTTACTATGTCAGGAGAGAACTGAACTTTGAATTCTATAGCTTATAATAATCACTTTCAGATTGTTCTGATCTTAAAACTTTCTGGAAATTTATTCAATCTAAACGAGGTACTTCCAGGATTCCTAGTAAAGCCTATTTCAATAATACATATTATGATAAACTAGAGGACATAGTGAAATCATTTTCTTCGACTTTCTCATCGGTATTTTTGCCATCACCATTGCCTGATATAACCTTTCTCAAATTGTCATTGTTGAAGTTGACATTAGTAACGTCGCTGTATGCGCTAGAAAGTTAAAGAATTCGTCTATTGCTGGTCACGACAATATCCCTCCTCTTCCATCCCTCCTTCTTGGCCAGGAATTGTACTATTAACCTGGTTTCGCGTACTTGTAAGTTTCCAAGTGTACGGAAGATTGCTAGGATTTGTTAAATCTTAAAAAAGGGGATGCCGCTAACGTCCTGAATTACAGACGTATAGTCATTTTGTGCAATTTTTCTAAAGTTTTTGATCATCTGCTGCAGTGCTATAATGAAGAACATTCGAGTGTTTATTCCACCTTCTCAACATGGATTTATAGCTGGTCATGCCACTAAAACAAATCTTGCTATTATTACACAGGAAATAACTGAAGAGCTCAATAGAGGCGGTCAACTTGCTATTATTACACAGGAAATAACTGAAGAGCTCGATAGAGGCGGTCAACTTGATGTAATATACACTGATTTTACGCGAGCATTCGATACCATTGATAATATGATATTGCTGCAGAAATTAACTGCGTTTGGTCTCTCTAATGTTCTAATTATATTATTTCATAGTTATCTTCACGATCGGCACAACTATGCGTATTATAATGGCTTTATGTCAAAACCTTACACTTCTACTTCAGGTGTGCCACAGGACTCTAATTTAGAATCGCTGCTATTCATTATGTTTATGAATGACGTGTTAACTTCCATACCTTGTGCAGTTTTGGCCTATGCAGATGCTTTTAAGATTTATCGTACCATCTCAAACGAACTAAACATCACTTGTCTGCAGATCGCATTGAATATTATAGCTGAATTATGCAGGAAAACAAGCTTAATATTAATATTAGCAAATGTAGTTCTATATCTTACAAGAGGAAGCATAAAACCTTAGCAGCTACTTATTTCATCCATGATGAACCTGTTGCGCATTCCAATACTGTTTTGGATTTAGTGCTACGGCGAGTCCGAGGTGAAGGCCGACACTCTTTCGCGTCTCACAAAAGGGCGAAATACGAATCATATTGTTCATAATTCGTTGGTAGGGCCATATATATTAAAGAATCGAATAACAAATAAGCAAATAAAATTAATTAATGATCAGACTACATACCAGAACGTTCCTTCCAATGGATTTTTTAAAGTACCCAAAATCTCTAATGATGATAATAATGCTCTCGCTCGACCAGAAAAATCCCCTAAACGAATAATCACCACACGCGATAAAGTAATGTGTTGCTTAACAAAATCCTGTGACAGAGGCTGTAGGGAACTTCGTGAAGAAAGGTAATTAAAGCCACATTCAGAAACACACGTGGTCGAACAAAAAAACTATCGCACGTCTTATCGAGATGGTGTGGATCTTACATCTACTTTGAAGAGAGTATCACACTTCCAAAAAAAAATCGGAGAAGGGAAAATCAATTGAAAGGAACAAAACTATACGCAATCTCACGCGGATAAACGGTACTTGAAAAATATACAGGTAGGTTCACCGGAAACAGGGCAAATAATGAAATAAAGAGAACGCTAGTTTGCGACAAAAATAAATTAGCGTTACGGACACGTAACACTAGGTATTACCCTAGATTCCTAGATAATCATTTGACTTTACGCAAAATTACATTAGCTATTTGGGTTTATTATATGTATTATTAATAATTTTGAAGAACCCAGAACATTAACAAGTATATTACAAATATGTGCTCTCTAAGCTTGAATATGGATAGTTGTATGGTATCTTTATTATGCAATCTAACAGCAGGTGGTTAAGAAAGTACAGAGATTTTGAAAGTTTATGGACGGAGAATTTCACGATCTTCTCTTGCACCGACATAAAATGAAATTCTTGAATGCGCGCAGAGTACTAATGAGTGCTTTATTTTAAAGAAAATTGTCGGCAATGAAATTCTTGAATGCGCGCAGAGTACTAATGAGTGCTTTATTTTAAAGAAAATTGTCGGCAATGAAATTGATTCACCGTGTTAGTTTTCTTGTGTTAGTATTCATGTGTCTAGAAACGTTCCCACATTTTCTGTGCCTAGTGTTAGAACTAATATTATGATAAAAACATCCCTTGCTCATGCTATAGTGCAGGGGTGCCCAAACGGTCAATCGCGAGAGCTTTTGGAGTTTGGAGAAATTTGGGTTCTCTCGAACGTTAACTGTAGGCCGTCTCATTGGAATTTGCGAGACTACCGAGGCAATGCAACTGCGCAACGTTCGGCGACTCTTCCCGATTCTCCTCGAACTAGTCAGATTCACATAAAAATTCGCGATGACGTGACACTATGCCAGTCATAACTGAGTATTCGAACGACACGTAGTATTTGAAAGGCAAAATGAGTGCGGCGAAAAAAGTAAAACCTACCATTTTAATAACGATTGGGAGGAAGAAACTATGAGAATGATTTACTGCAAAAAAAGTGCGTTAGGAAAACAAAAGGTGGAAGATTTGAAAAGTAGTTCCATATTTACTATGCCAGCGAAATTATCAGTAGCTGCAACAAACAAGTCTTTTAAAATTTCCTACACACTGGCGTAACACAAGAAACCTTTCGAAGATGGAGCGGTAGTAAAAGAATCATTTTTTGAAGCGGCGAATATATTATTTGATGACTTCAAAAATAAAACAGAGATTATAACGGGTGTTCATTTGAAAAGTCAATCTAGTAGCATGTGATTTTCTGAGAACATTTTGAAGTATGTCGTAAATTAAAATTTACTACTTAACCTACGAAGTCGTATATTTTGACAGTTTCATACATACAAATAAATAACAAATGTGATTGACATTATCAAATGTCATTTGGATTTACGTTTACGGAACAACAAACACATACTAATATATATGCGTCTTATTCTATCAAAATTTCAAAGTAACCTAGATTGACTTTTCAAATAAACACACGTTATCTGCTATCAAGGATGTTTAATTATGTCTCCAAATTGTTACTAGACGTATCGAAATCATGAACACAGATTTGGAATCCAAACTAAAAAATGATATTATAGAATGTACATACTTTTCTTTCCAGTTTAATGAGCCCATCGACATGACTGATACTGCTCCATTATGTATTTTCATTCGAATGCTATTTTCTGATATGTCGGCTAAAGAAGAATTGTTAATGTTGCTGCCTCTGTAAGAAAGAGCTCACGGAGGAGATATTTACAAAGTTTTCCTTCATCAGCAAGTTCTATGTTCAAAAATATTAAATATGAATGATGTCGTGGATATTGCCACAAAGATCATGAATTCAATCCGTGCGCGAAGTTTGCAAAATCATTTCTTTTCTTCACGAACGAGATGACACTAAGATACTTAAAAATGAAAAATGGCTCCGTGATTTAGCTTTCCTAGTGGATGTGATAAATCATTTGAATATTACTAATTTGGAACTACAAGGAAAAAATAAAACCATTATCGATATGATTAGCGCAACAAACACTTTTATAATTAAATTGAAGCTGTTGATTAATCAGCTAAACAAAAAGGACTATCCAAATTTTCCAGCTTTGAAAAGGGCAAGTTCTCACTTAAATTATGACAACTACAAGACACAACTAAGAAACATTCAGAGTGAATTTGAATGACGCTTCTATGATTTTAAGCAACTAACGGATATTTAACTTTCATGGCTTATCCAGTTTCTGGTAAAGACGTTGAAATGTGCTTCTGAAATATCAAACTCTTTCAATATGGAGATCTCTTCAGTACAAAATGAGGTATTGCAGATAATTTCAGATGTACATCTCAAAGCCAGAGCAATTGATGCCAAGTTTTGGTCTTTCATATCCAAAAACAAATATCCTTGGTTAAAACAAATGTTTTTTTTATTGTAACCAGGCTACTCCTAGTAGTCGGTAGTCGTACGTGTCGATCGCTTATCACCAATGTATTAGATCACAATCCCTAAAAGTCTGAGCAGCCTTGCTATAGTAAATGGCAATTTATGATAACATATTCTTTTTCTATAGCTGCTTTGTAAAATGCCCGTTATTTATTAATATTATTTATAAAGTGTTTTTCTTCCTCCATTCATAAGCATATAGAATGCACTTTTTCATCCTATGAAATGTGTATCACATTTTAAAAATTTTTATTTTAGCTGCCCTGTAAACGGATTATTCTGTAGGGTATAAATATATTATTATTAAAAAATTATCGTTCATCTAAAAATTTCCTTGTTCTTGTCATTAAGTAAGTCTTTTGCAGGAATACTTCTTGAAATGAAGAGAACGTTTTTCTTTTATATTAACATGAAATAAAATGGATATATATTTTACATTAATTTAGTTCAATTTATTATAAATTATAATTTGATGCCTAGTGCAGCCGATCTTCACAGACGTAAACAAAATAATAAAATGAATATATGCCTGCATATTTAATAAATAATAAATTATATAATATAATGATTAGTTGAAAAAACAACAATACCCTGAATTGCCTAATAGAGATTTAATTTCAAATCCTTCCCCTGGCAAAGGGTCTCTGTAGGGTGTAACCCTCCCACAAAGGCAGTGGTCTCAATTAAATAGGTTTTGTACAGGCCACGAAAGGTGCAACTCAAAGCTGTATAAATGGAAACTAACAGATACTAGTCTCTGCGACTGGAAAAATATGGAACAAATTATGGACCACATAGTAAACGACTGCCCCAGAAGAAGTTTCCCTAGTGGCATTCATGAGCTATGTTAATAGAACTCATCTAACTCTGAACTGGCTGAAAAATTTTGATATTAATGTATTAATTAATTTTATGACCCATTTTTCTCATAAAAGTGATTTATACACTAATATCTAATTTTAGATTTCGGTTCTCATACGAAATAAATAAATAAATTGGAAATATACATTATTAGACTCATGCTGCAAGACAAATAGAATCACATAATAGGAAACATGACATATTGCCCTGACATCAAGTTTATTGGAATCTATATCTAAAAGTTTGAGTTATTTATAAGAAATGTGTTCATCAAAGTTGGTATGTTCTTAAAAGACTGAATAGAAACAAATCTTTCCTTCTGTTGAATAAAAAATGAAGCAATACAACCATGGTACTTTTTATACACATAAATAATCTTAAAAATTACTGACTTTGTAATATATCTAGCTTGAAATATCTGATTATTTGCGCATAGTAATATGCAAGATACTTTATAATATACACTAAATATTTAAACAATTATTCTAATTTAACTATCTTCTTGTACGATTATGGCTTTTGATAACTTGGCCTTGGCCAGCAAAGAACCCGGATCTAAATCTGATAGAGAACATTTGGGGATCATGGTCAAGAAAATGTATTCAAACCATTTCAAATATCTGGCATGAAAGTTCATTAGAATGTGTGCAGAGTATGGTATCGTCAATCCCAAAACGCCTCCAAAGCATTATAGATTCCAGTGGTGTTACAATCAAATATTAACCTCTGTTAACAGCTAGTTTTTTTATAAATACTAATTTTGAAGTAAAATTTTGTATTCTGATATTCAAAAGTATATATTTTTAAATTTAAGTAGAGCAGGACACTATCTGCGGTTTATTTTTTTTTTTTAATATACTATTTTTGCAATACAGTTTGAATACTACACCAATTTTTGTAACATTTGAGTAACATTCAAAAAAAGTTTACACCACTTTAAATGTTTTTGTATTTAAGTGTGAGTTTTCAAGGGCCACAACTGTACCATTGTTTGATGTTAAATCTTTAGCTTTATGATATTTTATCACTTCCATAATTCATGTTATCATTACATTACCAACTGCCATTACAGGAGTTGACATATTGTCATTCCTAAGTTGAAACATAATTTTTACATCAATAATATTTTATTTCTTTCTAGAGAAAACTATGCTTGGCACCTAAAGTGACCTGTTCCATTAAACATTATTTAATACTTTAAAGTTATGCATTTTTGTTGTGCAATACATAAACTTACCTTTGCTTCAGTATTTCCCTTTTGCGCATCATCTTTTCTTGATATATCTTTAATTTGATTTTCTAAATTCTGCTTTTCTGTTTTTAATTGCTCTATTTGACTCTAAAAAAATTTAAATATCCTGCTTGTTTCTTTAATTTTTATATATAAAGATACCTTAAGATGTTCTAAAGTATTTTCTTTATCTCTTTCACATTGCCTATGCTGACCCTGAACTTCTCTTAATTTTGATTGTAAATTATTTATTAAATCTAGCTGTTCTCCTTGCTTCTTACTACATTCCGTTTTTAAATCATCATGTTGTGTCTATGAAACATATTTTTCTTATAAATCGTACATTTTATATTCTTTGACTTCTTACCTGTAATAATTTATAATGTTGTTGCAATGTATTGAATTTTAAAGTAGATTCATCGAGAGATTTTTGGTATTTTAGTTTTTCTTCATTTGCTCTTGATTCTAATTCAGCTTTAGCTTGTTGATGTTCTACTTTTTCTGTTTTCAAGGATTTTTCTAACCGTTGCTTATAATCTGATATCACTGCAAATATTGGGTAACATTATTATTGACAAAGCCAAATTTATTCTGCTTACCCTGCAATTGTGTGGACAAATTCTCTTGCTGTTGGTGACACAAATCATTTGATTTTTGAATATTTTCTAATTCGATTCTTGTACTGTTATAACAAGCGATAATTCCAGTCAGTATTAGAATTGCACATACGTAAACAAAAATACGGCCTTTCGTGCCACGTACAATTCTTGAAGTAGTCATTACATTTAATGATAGCTTATTTTTATGTTTACAAACATTGAGGACACTTACTTTCTAATTACTTTCATTTGCTTTTGTTTGAAGTTGGTAGGTTGGCAGCATCACAGACTAGAACAGGCCAGTAACAAGGTTTAAAAATGATTCCGTGACTATCCTTGTTTAACAAATGCAACAGCAATTTGTAACTATCTTTGTCACATACTTGATGAGGCGTTAGTGAGAGGCGCTGATAAACGCAAATCATACGCATGCGCAACGCGTCCTATCAAATTTGAAAGGAACATGTGCTTTTGAGCGGCAATTGAAGCCATTTTGGATTTTATGTTTGCAAGCGTCTATCAAGGTAGTTTGAAGTAATTTTTTTATATTATTCTTATCTTATGTAATTATTGGTTTTAAGTATAGTGTATATATTTAAAGTTACAGTTTCAGTGTAGTGTAAGATAAACTTTAGACTAATTATTTGTTAAGTATATCGAATTTGAAGAACTGGCATTGGTAAGAGGAAACATGTAGATACAGCCGAGTAATATTTGTTCAAATGTATTGTTTGTGGTTATGGGGAGGACGAAGTAGATAAATTGCGTTACTTTCCCAAAAATCTAGAAAAGTGAGTATTTGCTTATTTTTTTTTAATACTTATATAGTCTACTATACAGTTTTTTTTCTGTTGTATATTTGTAATACGTTTACTGTTGACTGACATATTTTGTTGAATGTAGGTCAAGAATTTGGAAAGAGGCAATGGGAATTATCTCAACTGATTCACTCCGCAACCATAGAATTTGTAGTTGATACTTTATGCCTGATTCCTATCAAAGCTCGCTTTTGATTTGAAACATGATGCAGTTCCAATACTTTGTTCGATGACTATTCATCCTAAGCTCTATCACAAGTCTCTGATAATATTACAGAAAAACTTTAGGCAGATTTACCTGTAGCCTTAGCATCTTCAACTTCTGATAACCGCAGAGAGGTATTTGAAGAAATGCAACCTGGATCATCCAAACAACCAGATGAACCACTGTCTCTATCAGATGTATCAGCATCAAAGTAATTTTCTTTTTATATATTGCTATTTAAACATAATAATCTTAGTAAGAATTATTTATTTAAAGATGTGTTTTATTTCAAAGCTGCACACAAGAGTCAGTTATAATGTATCATTTACATTAAAGCAATATTAAAGATGATCCACAACTTGTCGTTGTAAATGGTGAATGAATAAGCTAGATAATAACGTGTGTTCATTTGAAAAGTCAATCTAGGTTACTTTGAAATTTTGATAGAATAAGACGCATATATATTAGTATGTGTTTGTTGTGCCGTAAACGTAAATCCAAATGACATTTGATAATGTCAATCACATTTGTTATTTATTTGTATGTATGAAACTCAAAATATACGACTTCGTAGGTTAAGTAGTAAATTTTAATTTACGACATACTTCAAAATGTTCTCAGTAAATCACATGCTACTAGATTGACTTTTCAAATGAACACCCGTTATATCAAGAGCATACAAAATTTAATTATACAGAAATTATATATATATATATATATATATACAGGGTGTCCAGAAACTCTCTGACAAACGAAGACCGGAGTTTCCTCAGATAATTTTAAGACAATTAAACCCAAATTCACTAGTCCGAAAATGCTTCCTAAGGGAGCTAGAGTTCTTTGAAGATGGCGCCTTGTATTTATTTTTTTTTTAATTCCTCCAGAACGCTTCTATTTAGAAAAACAAAAACTGGTATGCTTATTTATCCTCCAGAGATGAATCGATTCCATCAATTGCGAATTTCTAGTACCGGTCATAGGCGTCCGTTTTGGGTAGGTCAACGGTTATTTTAAGGCATAACTTTTTTGTCTTTAACTTTTAAGCATTTGTGACACTAGATTATTAAATTTTCAGGTATTCCAGTACTAAAAGGTACTCTTACTTTAAGTCGGTAGGATACACCGTTTTCTAGAAAAATCGATTTGTAAATTTTTCGTTTTTTCTTCATTAAAGTTCAATTTTTTATGATTTTTATTACAGAAGTAAAACCTACGTTTTTCATTGTCAAATTGTTGTCAGTTCGCGAAGTTTATCTTTTCATTTTTTACTTTGTGTTATTCAGACACAACGATTTCAATTAAAAAAAAATGGTTTTTACTAATGAGGAATACGCCGATATGCATTTAGTTTATGGCGAAATGAGGTGTAACGCTCGAGCGGCGCAACATAGATACGCTGAAAAATTTCCCAATCGTCAGCATCCCACTCACTCAACATTTACAGCTCTTCATAAACGATTAAGAGAAACAGGTTCAGTGGTCCCAAAAAATAATGAAACAGGGAGACCTAATGATGTAACAGCAGAACATGAAGATGTTATTTTAATGGAAGTTGATGAAAATCCAGAAATTAGCGTTCGAAGACTATCTTCCATGTACCCCACAATTTCAAAAACTTCCGTAGGAAATATCTTACACAAAGAAAATTTATATCCTTTTCATTTTACAAAGGTGCAAGCACTGCTAGAAGGAGATTTTCCTGCTCGCGTAGAATTCGCTAGATGGTTACAAAATCAGAAAAATCAAGATGAAGATTTCTTCAGGAACATTTTGTTTGGTGACGAAGCTACATTCTCAAAAAATGGAATTTTTAATGTACATAATGCACATTATTATTCGTACGTTGGTGACAATCCCCACGTTGTTCAAGAATTTAAGCATCAGCATAGGTTTAGCATAAACGTCTGGATAGGAGTAGTTGACGATTATCTACTTGGACCTGTGGAATTACCTGCTCGTTTAAATGGTGCTGATTACTTACATTTCCTGCAAAATATTTTACCTGATTTGTTAGATGAGGTGCGTTTAAATATTCGGCAAAACTTATGGTTTCTACAGGACGGCTGTCCGGCCCACTTTAGAAGGAATGTACGAGACTTTCTAGATAATAACTACGAAGACCATTGGATTGGAAGAGGCGGTCCAGTTGCTTGGCCAGCAAGGTCGCCGGATTTGAAAAAAAAGACCTGCAATTAAAAGCGCATAAAATTCAACTGGCCCAAGAACTCAAGCCAACGGACCACCAGAAACCCCGTACATTTGTGAACTGGGTTTCACAAAACAAAAAAGTGAATGCTGACTTTTACAAAAAAATCATGGAGCGATGAGTCCCACTTTCAATGCATACAGAAAAATGCACTGTTTGGTGTGCACTGTGGGCTGCAGGAATTATTGTCAACGGTGTACGCTATAGGGAGATGCTAAACAACTTTTTCTTCCATGAAACCAATAATTTGAACTTAAATTACATGTGGATTCAACAAGATGGAGCCACTGTCACACAGCACGAGAAACAGACACTTTACTTCAAACCTTAAACTTAAAATATCATTGCTTTTATATCTAAAGTATATCATAATATGGCAGCTGCTTGAACACAATAAGCCGTTGGCTAGTGTATGAAGGAGCTATAAAAAGACTTTTGCACAACATTGTTTAAAATTATGTTTCTTTGTAGAATATTCATTGAATGATCTGGTGGTCTGAAAATAACTGCCAGGGAAAAGCTACCCTTTAATATTATAAAGAAAAAAGATCACCCAAGAAAATTGGAAAAGGAGAGTAGACGGCGTTCGAGTAATATGAAGGATTTATGAAGGAAAATTTGTAGCTCTACCCTCGAGAAGAACACTTACAAGTTAACTGAAAAAAATTCAATTTGAAGCTGGAATCAATCCTCATTTATTTAGGTCTATCGATCATTGCTTGAAATGGAGGAGGAGGACAGAATTTGAATAATATCCTATGATGAGATGGACATAAAACAACACATCCATTATGATGCTGCTGTTGACTGTATAAGAGGGTTTGAAGACTTTGGACATGAAAAATACGAGAAGTTTGCAACCAAAGCCTTGACTTTTATGGGACAAGGTCTTCGTCTAATTGATAATTATAAATTTTGTCCATGATTTGCAAATTTATATTTAGTTATTACTCATTGCACCCTATTTAGAAAGCACAACAGTTGTTATTAGTATAAGAATATTCCTATGCAGGCAAGCTTTAAAGTACGAAGCATGGTGTTTAAAATTATTCTTGTAATATTTTTACTTATTACATTATTTCAGGATTCTAATTAAGTATATAAAATAATGAGTATTAAAGTTATTGAATTTCCAATTTTACATATTCCAAAAAACGTTTTGTTGAAGAAGAAATCGGTCAAGAAGTAAACAACGATTCTATTTATCCACAGCAATTGACTAGTCTTTTTATCGTACCAATTAACTTCCAATGTTGTATTTTGGTTAAAAGTAATGGTGAGTGTACACCACCAAAGCACCTATTCTCTCCACTCTCAGTATTTTCAGTGTTACTCTTTGGCGTTACAGTATACGAGATATATTTTTCACAAGTAATGTTATGTAAAGTTATGAATATATAATTCGCCTATTGTAAATAAATTAGCTTGTATAACTATATTATTCATAGGAATATTAATTTAAACAGAAGGTAGTATGTTTTGGATATTTGTATTTTACTTATATTATTGCCAAAACAAATTGATGTATAAAATAAAAATATTTAAAAAAAATGTTTGTACTTTATATGTACCTGTTATATATTACTTTATTGCATTATGTATTGCAACTTTTAACAAAGTAAATAACTTAATATTATGTTATATAAACATTGGACAATATTATTTTTAATTAAATTCTCAAATTACAATTAACTAGTTTCATTGTAAATAAGTATCGTTACTGACAGTACATGCTATATAGAAAAATATGTATAACACTAATTAATTTAGTGTGAAATTTCATACAAACTGGTTAAAATGATAGTAATTCTTATCATTTTCCAGTTTGTATTAAATTTTCTGCTAAGTTAATTACGTGTTATACGAATTTAATATTTTAATTTACATAGTATTTATTTAAATTTAGCGCCTAAATATCGATAGTGCTGCCTCTCACTGATGCCTCATCATCTGACAAGGATATAACTATCTCTGTCGAGAGTTTCGGATACTTTTCCATGTAGTTGCCGGTCTATCCTAGTCTGTGGTAGCATTTATGTCTGACAACAAACTTCCAAAGTGAAACATTTTTGGTTGGCAATGGCACAATTGAAATATTTAAAATACTAATAGCTAGAATTAAGGTTTATCTTAATAACATTTAAGGTATACACATTTTCCTAAAATTAAGCGATTTCATTTAATATTTATTGTATATTAGCGATCATAGAAAAATTCGTTTACAAATTTTTAACAAATACGAACACTTTGCTACGATTTGGAAATTTAAATGGAATAAAACAAATGATTTGGATCTCGTAAGTAAGAAAATTAATTTACTAATAACGGGTGATCAAGATTGGACTTTAGGATTTGAATTGCGCGCCATTTTCGTTCTATGAATGTTAGAAGTTTGCATTTTTACAGTTGGTATCTAAACACAAGACAAATTCATCATGGCGTCGTATACAGTGCAGCAACGCGTAACTTGTTTATTATAAACATAGGCGATCAGTTATGATTACGCGAAGAAAACATCGACCACTGTTTTGACGCAATAATGTTCCAAGTGAGCGTGCAATTCGTGATCTACTGCAAAAATTTGAAGCAAGTGGTATGGTTATTAATACACCAGGAGTTCGCTATCAACGCAGAGGTCGTTCAGATGAACATATTGCTCGTATACGTGATAGTGTGCAAGAAGAACCAAGCACGTCAACCCGTCACCGTTCACAGCAACTGAATCTTTCATATGGCACTACTCAACGAATTTTAAAAAAAGACCTGCAATTAAAAGCGCATAAAATTCAACTGGCCCAAGAACTCAAGCCAACGGACCACCAGAAACCCCGTACATTTGTGAACTGGGTTTCACAAAACAAAAAAGTGAATGCTGACTTTTACAAAAAAATCATGGAGCGATGAGTCCCACTTTCAATGCATACAGAAAAATGCACTGTTTGGTGTGCACTGTGGGCTGCAGGAATTATTGTCAACGGTATACGCTATAGGGAGATGCTAAACAACTTTTTCTTCCATGAAACCAATAATTTGAACTTAAATTACATGTGGATTCAACAAGATGGAGCCACTGTCACACAGCACGAGAAACAGACACTTTACTTCAAACCAAATTTCCTGGTCATGTTATCTCTCAGAGCGGCGACATCAATTGGCCAGCGAGGTCTTGCGATTTAACCCCACTAGACTTTTTCCTCTGGGGCTATTTGAAGGAAAGGGTCTATGTCAACAAACCTGCTTCGATTTCAGAACTAAAGGAGAATATCAGATGTGCAATTACTGAAATCGAACCGCATTTATTGGAACTTGTTACGGAAAACTTCACTAAAAGAGTGATATCATGCCAGCAGAGTCGTGGAGGGCATTTGGACGATATCAAATTTCACACATAATTGCCAATTTACACTATTAACAATAAATTTCGGATTTTTAAATTTCTTGTATTTTATTCAAAGAACAAATACAGAATTAAATCGGAATCGAAAGATATGACTGTGGTTACTTGCGGACGAAACAACAGATCTTAAAAAATATTATGTGGTTAACGTAATGGTACATACAATGGAATCACTTCAACCGTCACCTTTATCTTACTCGCCTCCAAAAGAATCGAAAATTGTACTGCCGATCAGATTTTAAAAGTGGTGTTGAACTCATTAAAGAAATTTGGACTTTCAACTAGGCAACTGTTATTGTTTATGAGTGTTGGTACCTCAAACAAGCTTTCCTTAGACCGATCTCTTAAAGTACTTACACACTTAACCTCGAACATGTAACATGTAAAATACATGGTTTGAATCTTGTAGCACAAACGATTCGTACATATTACCCATGAGTAAATTCATTAATTGCTAGGATAAAGTGTTTCTAAAGTCAATGGCAATAAAAAAATTTTTTAATGTATGTAGAGTGTAACAGCAAAAAAGAGTGTTTACAGTCTACCAGAAAAGAAAAAGTTTAATGGCACAAAATAAAAAAGATATGTAACTAGAATGGATATTTACATGGGAGAAGCTGTTAACAGTAAACTGTAAACGAGGAACTCGTCAAACGCTCATGATAATAATAGATTATGGGCCATCTGAAAATGAACCGAGAGATAAGAAAGACGACTTTTGAGGCAGGTTGCAAGATGAGATGGATGCGATTAAAAACAAAGGACTTACATGGGAAAGTCGGAATGGACACTGAATTATAGATTTCTGTGTAGCTCAAGATACTTTTTCAAATATAAGGATATCCACAAATATACAATAAGAGAGTAAGAATGAAAAATCTATCATTTACTTAACGTTCGTAAAAAACGAATGCAAGAAAATAATAGGTGACCGAGTTGAAAGGGGTTTCGCAATTGGATTCGGTAATTTCTTGGTGGAAGCGCTGTGCGCTGAACATAGGTTGGTAACTGGACACCAAATTTAATTTTAAAGTGCCCAGATTCTATCCCTATTACTTTAATAGTAAAATACGTGAATCCATAGAAATCCTAGAGCATCCCAATATGTCCATTGTGATGACTAAAGCTCGGATTACGAGGCACTACCCAGAAATTCCCGGAATGTGAAAAAAATAAATTGTTCATTCAACTTATTCACTACCATCTCCTTTCGCATGGATACACTGATTCCAGCAACTTGTCCATGACTGAAAGCAGTGTTGGAGGTCTTCAGGTGTAAACGTGTTCAACACTGCCTGCAATGTTCTCAATCGTCTCAAAACGGCACCCCTTGAACTTCAGTTGCAACTTCAGAAACAGCAAGAAGTCACAAGAGGCAAGATCTATGGAGTAGGGAGGGTGGGGTAGTACTGCCGCCTTCGTTGAGGCTAGAAACTGACGCACAAGTGACCTGTGGGTTGATGCATTGTGGTACAGGATCCATGAATTGTTTTTAGTCGCCAAAGAATATCGCAATAAAATCTTCCATTAACTGTTTCACTTAATTCACGCACTTTTGTTACATTTTCTGGTCTAAAGCGACCTTATCAAACACTTGTTTAAGCATTTTTGGTGTTTCCGCTGCCGTTTTACCAAGTTTGAAGCAGAATTTAATGCACGTTCTTTGCTCTTTCAGATCAGACATTGTAGTGCCGCAGACTTACGTAATTGGCTTATTTTATTGAAAAACCATTCATTCAATAAATAAACCAAAATTTTGTTGTTAAAAGGTAGATATATGAACAAAATTATGAGCTTTCTGGATTTATTTAACGTTTTTTGAATAAAATAAGACAATTAAAAAAAGCATATTTTGCATATAATCCGAGCTATAGCTGATGGCGGATGCTCTCTATACAATACCTGGCAAACTCATTTATTTCAAAAATTCAACCATAATTGTGTCGGTCCATTTACTCGGAACAGCTCCTGTATAACCCAGTTCCAAATCAACAGATTTTCTTCAATTTCAGGACAGCAACTGCACTAACAGGCTTGAAGATCATATTCCTTGTAGTATAGTCTATTCTAAGAAGTCGTAGATACAAGAGGAGCGCATAAGAACGAACACATGTGTGTCACTTCTGAAGAGTGAGAAGTTGCCTAAATTTAAGTTCCTTAAAACTGACGTCTTGTGAAGTATTTCGGGATTTTTGTGTTATATTTACTGTGCCCCATGTTCAAACACTATTGACTTAGTTGTCGAAGTACGTATTTAGGATACGAATATTGATGTGGTAAGGGCTTTTATAGGTTGTTGCTTAGCCACGGTTCCAAAGAAAGACTTCCCTAGATTCATATTAGAAACTACTTTCAACCCCAATTTTTGAAATATTTATATATGATTTCGTGTAGAATACGAGAGAAACGTTAAATAATATAATTATTTTTGGTAAAGAATCAAGTTTTCTTCTTTTTCTTCTACTTATTTAAGATCTACTTGATCTGTAAGTTCCGAGCCTGCCTCTGTAAAATTTCCGGAGATATGGATTGCCTACTGTCTCTCCATTTCTTTGGTGGTCTTCCAGGTGGACGCTTGCCTGCTGGTCTACCTTCTAATATGACGCGTAGTAGTCTGTCGTCCTTTTTACGTGGTTATACCACTTTCTTCTCCTCTGCCTTCCCCATTTCACTATATCTTGGAAACACACTGCTCTCTGGCGTTAATATTTCACAAGTCAACGTGCAGCAATAAATTTATACTTTAATTATTGCTGTTTTAGTTGCGAATAACATATTTTTGGAACCAACTATTGTACTTGTTAAATGAGCGCTAGTTTGGTTATATATTTTGCCACGTGGGAGCGCTAAATTGTTAAAAGATGGACGTGTTGATGCGTTCCAGGCTAGCTGTAATGTCCTAACAATAATGTAAATGGTGAAAAATAATAATTAGTGTGATGATATGCATCAAATGTCCAGGAAGTGTGCAGTATACTGAAATAAATGTTCATTAATTACAACTTATTAAATAAAAGAAAACACAACATTGTCTTTAAAGTTTTATACATATAATATTTACAATAAAGTAATTAGATAAGAGCTACATATACAAGGATCGACGAATAAGTATTTGAAAAATAAATAACACATAATAAATACACACTGAAAATAAAGTTAGTTATTTCATAAATTAATGGGAATGTAAATGTGATTTAAATAAATCTCTGTATCGAATACAGAATTTTCTTCAAAACATGTCGCGGCCGGACAAGTAAACGCCGAATAGCGCTTTACGGCGCACACTTGGTCAGAACGTGTAGTAAGAGCAATGTTACCACAGGAAAGGTTGAAGAACTTTTTGTGTAGTTGAAAACTCGTGATTGCAAAGGATCGGTTTCATGATCCAATTTGGGTGACCAATCTAATCGAAAGATAGCGATGTCTTAAGGATTTAAGGATCTTTATTTCAGTAAAAGTAATATGAATTAATTTTGACCGAAGGATTTTCAATTATTATGTAAGGATTTATAAAATTATAATATCTTTACAGCAAAGATATAAACGAAAATATGACAACGATGTACCTACTTTTCTTACTATAAATACATATTTACTTGAATCATATTAATATAAATATGAACTAAAAATAACACAGGTCTGCAAAAAAATTTTTTTTTTCAGCTGCACGAGATATTTTTGCTGAATTATATGTTTTAAGGTACGCTGATTTCAAAAATAACTTCTATTACTCTCCATCATGTATAGTTTTTTTTGCAAAATAAGAACACAATAATGAGCAAAATCAACTATTTATTACAACACACAGCATAATATTTATCAAAACCTATCAACCATTATTTTTCTTATTTAAATTTATACACAACTTTATGTTTACTCTTTTTCCTTGTGAAACCTTTTCTTCTTTTCTTTGATGCTTCTCCGAACTCGTTTTTGGTTTCCTTCTTTGGTTTCTCGCTTAAGCATCCAACAGTAGTCCGCTAACATACTGACATCCCATCTTCCTTGGTAACGTCTCTCGATATCACTTACATCCTGGTGAAATTTTTCACCTTGTTCTTCACTGTAGGCACCCAAGTTTTCAGGAAAATATTCAATATGGGAGTGTAAGAAGTGAACTTTTAAGCTCATCTTGCACCCTTGAGCTTTATACACTGTCAGCATGCGCTGTACAATAGTTTTATATTCGGGATCCTTAGTATTGCCCAAAAACTTCTGCACTACATTTTTGAAAGAATCCCATGCTTCTTTTTCGATTTCTCCCATTGATTCAGGAAAGAGGGGATCAGACAAAAGTTTTCTTATGTCGGGACCAGTGAAAACTCCTTCTTTTAACTTTGCTTCAGACAATTTCGGGAACTTGGAACATATATATCTAAAACAATCCCCATCTTTTTGCAGTGATTTTACAAACTGCTTAATTAGCCCCAATTTAATATGAAGAGGTGACAGTAAAATCTTTTCTGGCGGAACCAAAGTGGTATTGATAACGTTTTTCTCACCAGGAGTTAAACCGTGTCGTGGTGGCCAGTCAGTTTTTGTCCAGTGTAGCTCTCTGGCTCTACTATCCCACAAACATAGAAAACAAGGGAATTTTGTATCACCTGACTGTTGACCGAACAACATTGTTAGTATTTTCAAATCTCCACAAACCATCCATTGATGTTCTTGATATTTGATTTTCTCAAGAATCGTAGCTAAGTCATTGTAGTTTTCTTCCATATGAACTGAGTGTCCCATTGGAAGAGATGCAAATACATTTCCATTATGCAGCAAGACTGCTTTGAGGCTAGTTTTGGATAATCAATGAATAAGCGCCATTCTGATGAATCATATTCTATTTCAAAGCATTTCATGAGCCCACGAACATCATTACAATAAACCAGATTTCTCTCTTTAGTGAAATACTGAGTAAATTCTCTCTCTCGATGTCTGTACCAGGAAAATGAGGTACCAGATGATAAAAGGTTTTTGTTTTTTAGCCTTGAACCTAGTAATTCGGCTGTATCTTTTGAAAGACCCAAGTCTCTGACTAGGTCATTGAGCTCAATCTGAGAAAAAAGTTTAGGTCCCTCGTCAACTGAAAAATCTGAGCTAGATTCGTTCTGGGGAGCAAACGTTTCTGAGTCCTCTGCATCACTCTGGATGTCATCTAAATTAGGAGGTGGGTGCGGAACTGGTATTTCAGAGCTGAGCTATGGGACACTGGACGAATAGCTGAATCAAGGTTAGGGTAAGATATTTTCTTCTTATTTTTCGTATTAAATCCTTTCACGTCTACCGAACAGAAATAACAGTCGGTTGTGTGATTTTTCTGTTCACGCCATATCATAGGAATGCCAAAACGAAATGCAGTTTTCTTACCCTTAAACCACAAGCGCAGATCTTCCTCACATCTTCTGCACACCTTATGAGGAGCCCATGCTTTGTCTTGATCACCAAGTATTAATTTGAAGTAAGCAAAATAAACCTTCACAAAATCACTTATATTTCTTGGTTGACTTTTCACTTTATATTCACCACAAATATAACAGAAGCTGTTCGGAGAAATTACACAACCTCTATGAGCCATAACACACATATAAAAACAAGAGCACAGTAGCGTTTGAATGCTGGATGTCAACTGAGTGTGACACGATAATAATGCAACCGTCTGCCTAACACCAGAAATTCTTTATCCCTCCCCCTCTCACTAAATTTTTTACGTCCATTATTTTTTTCTTTATTCCCAGATAAATATACTATTAAAATTAGGGTAAAAAATCTTGATTTTAATTAAATTTGAAGCTTAAAAAATAAAATACAAAATTTTAACTAAATAAGAATTTTACACAAAATAAAAATATAAAAATTAGTATTGTAAAAAAAATTGATGAGATGGAATTTTTTAAATATTTTTTTCGGTTTTAGGACATCAAAATCTATAAGAAAATGTATAAAAAAGCCTATGCAGTTTTTTACTTGCAGACCTGTGTAATTTATGCATATTTTGGACAATAACTATTAATAGAAATTTTGAAATTAATTACGTGGAAATTATTCTTTATGATTACCATGTCATAAGTTGTGGATTTGACTTTAAGCTTGCTCTCTTTGCAATGAAAGACAGGATATTAATGAAATTACCACAGCCATGCATTATGTCTACTAAAAAAGGTGACATAGTAGGCAATATCTTTTTATCATTTAGAAATAGATGTTGATAACGTCTGTGTATGGGTGTGTATGTTACTAAAAGTTCATTAAGAAAGTAACAAACATTCTAATAAAATTAAGTCAATTAAAATTTCATTTGACATACAGCATGATGGACATACTAGCAAAGATTAATTTTCTACGCGAACTGCAGAACCAGAAATATCACAAATAAAAGAGAAATCGTTGAATTTTCACAAATTGTATTTAATTTTGGAAGTGGTTGCTCAAGAAGTAAATTGAACATCCATGGGTAAACGTGTCAGTTAAGGCATTTAAAACTGCTGTTGATGTATTAATTTTCAATATGAGAATAATGTGTGACGCCCAAAACCAAATAACAAACAACTAAAGAGAAAAATCTGGACCTACGAACTGCCAACCTACCTGGATCGAATCTATCCTTGTACAACTTCCCTTCATTGATGGTGCCGGCCGGCCAGTCGGCGATGAATGAATAATCCAGCGAAGAGAAATATATGTTTCTCTTCGCTGGATAATCTAGAAAAAAACGTCCCAGAACCCAAAATAGAAAGACACGCTACTTGATCCTGTATAAAAATCCCTATCAGACCATGTCATTATGAAAGAATGTTATTTTTTAAAAATATTTTATACTAAGGTTACTTCAAAAATTAAGAAAGGTAAATAAGTTAATAGACTCTTCTTCTGCAAATTAGGTGTTGTGTTGCCTTTTCCTAAATCTGATATCAAACAGAACTTGATAGAACGAAAAATCTCCCTTTTCTAATCATGGCATAGGTGTACTTGCTATTTCTTGCTAGCAATTGCATATATCTTGGCTGCACTGGAAGTAACTCTTATATTATTGCTCAGCTATAATCATATAATGTAATATAAAATATAAATATATTTTTCATGCTTAAATTGTATTTTTAAATTATTAAACTATAATAATATGATATTGCAATTATTAATGAACGAGAATATAAATATACCTTTACTCTTGACTTTAATTACATTATTTTAATTCAGTAGGTAAATCGCAGGACATAAGAAGAAAATGCTTTTATTTTTTAATTAATATTTATTTGTATTGCTTGTTTGTTTCTGTATATATACAAATAAAATAAGTTACCTACGTTTGCGATAAATTTTTGACATTACCTAATGACATTTGATACATCCAAATGGTAGCCGTCGTTATTATCCAAGTCCATTCTCTCACTTGCGCAGTATATTAATCGCATGCTATTAAGTTAAATGATTTCATAATATATGGCGTAAATTCAGGACTTGGTGTTAAGGGGAAGTAAAAATCTGAAATGTCAAATAGTTGTTGAGATTTTGGCGAATTTTCGTTTTCTATTGTGTTATTACAGTTGTCATATTTGTTTATTGAAATATCCTGGCCGTCATAACTAAATGAACACTCAGAAAACGTTCACATACTTTAGTGAAATTTTCAGTGTTGGCAACGAACTTAAAAATATTTTTGTTTTTCTGTTGACATTATTTACTTAAATGTCACTTTGAAGTATACTTATAGAGTTATTTTGTCATAATATAGTGTAAAAGAATACCACCTATTTGACGATGTGCGAATTTTCATCAAATGGTGTTGCTGATCTTATAGGACGTACTGTTGCTCCATGTTGGCGAAGATGAATAGAAAATAATGATGAAATGGCTCGGGCGTCTTAGATTGATGGTGAAGATTTTGTTTTTCGGCTTTCGGCTTTTAGGTGTAGAGGTTTAATTTTTCAACAAATCTCCATCCATTTATACAGCGTTATTCTGAATAAGTATCAGAGAATTGAATTTTAGATTAAAAATATTAATTAATATTTAATGAAAAAAAACAAATATCGAAAGAGTCCGCTGTGTAATTTTATTTTTAATTTTAAATTATTTAATAAAACCGTTGTCGGACTGTACGATATACTCAACTGTTGTATCGAGAGTACGATAACCCATAGTAAATAGTAGATATCGCATATTCATAATTTACTTATGTATAAATCCATTCATTGTAAACAAACTATATCTAAACAAATACGCTGCATTTCTCCAAGCGACACGGAATATACGGTCGGCACATATCGAGTGCGTTAGGACGGACAGCGGTACTAAAAATTTATGTTTGAATATTTTTTTCACATTTATTTTTAAATTAAAAATAACACATTGGCATATATTTTAGTAGTATAATATAATAATTATTAATGACACTTATCCAGAATAATCAGAATAATTCCTGTATATCGAAGAATTCGATTTTCTAGGCTTAAATTATACCGACCATTTTTATGTTTACTACTAACTTCACGTCATAAAATTCTACAACTAGCGTGGTGTAACGAAAGATTGCGTTGAAATGAGAAATGAAATCGAGTCGTCTCCATTGACCAATCTCGATTTGGTCTATGGGCTCATGGTGGTCGTAAAATGATTCGGTCTTGGAGAAAGACGAAACTTGAAGTTTGCTGTACAACGACATACAGTTCTTAGTTAAGCCGTGATGATGTGGGGACCCCCAAGTTAACTAAGTTAACCAACATTAAATTCGTTACGTCAATAATGTTATTCAACCAGTGATTATACCAAATTTTCAATAACTGGTAAATCCAATTCTTTAACAGGTTAATGCGTCACCGCAAGGGTTACCATGAAGCTTCTGGATAATGATTTGTCTCCAGTAGAACACTTGTAAAATTTGGTAGGACGGAGGATCAATAATTTACAACCATTCCCAAACAATCTAGAAGTTTTCCAACTAATAATTATAATTTTAGTAGCTTGGGGTAGCATACAAAGGACCACCGACTCATTATTAGTGTTTATACGAATTGTTACAATATCTTCCTGAAGTTTTTTTATCGTTTCTTAATACGAATAAAATACATATTTCTGAAAATGTTATTAAAATAAACGAACGTTTGCTGGGTGTTCAGTTAAACCAAAAACAATTATTAAAACTCTCACATTGTGTTTAATATATTTACCAATATTTCTTAGAAATACTTTTAATAATATAGATATAAAATTAACAAACGTTTTCTGGAATTCAAAAAGCATTATAAAATAATAGATTAAGATAAATTAAGTACAAACTGGCCGCTATAAATGTTGTTAAAAGTTAATTCACTATTATACTAATTGTAATTTTCTTTATACAATATTTATTTTAAAAAGAGGACATATGCAGTTTTTCACGTTAACAGAGTGAGTAATTATATAAAGCACTAATAAATCCTTCTACAGGTTTTGATTTATTAAAGCATATGTATTATTTTATATAAATTATATTGTTCTACATATTTACAGAATTTAGAATAAAATGTCATGACCACATTAATATAATTGTTTTTATTGGTGTTATCATCTAGTCAATACATGTTGATATAAAATTTTAATATAGTTCAAAACTCTTAAAAGTTACATATATATTTTTTGTTGCAATATGGTAAAAATATGCACTTATTACATATCAGAAAATATCGGGAGCCTAACGAAGGAAATATGGAATTGTTTTCATATCAAGGGCCTCACGAACACTTTTTCTATAGTGAGCGATTAGAAAGAAAATGTTTCTGAAATTATATCTTCAAGAAATTCACTAACGCTGTAAAATATATGAATGTCATTTTAATACAGATATAAGTACCTGCATATCAAAATGCCATTATTTATTAAAAAAATAACTTTTAATAAAGCACTGTCAAATATGCATACAGTAAGACTTTTTGCTATGGTAAAAATTAAATAAGTCGGCAACACTACTAAATTTATGCTTTTGTATACTCTCAAAGAACTTATATTCTAAAAAAATTATTAAATAAAACAAATAAATTAATAATAAAAAATTGTTATTGCCACCTTATGTTTGTAACTATTTAATTATTAATTTAACTTTAAGAAAATATTAGAAATTAGTTTATCACTGGTATTAAATATTTATTGTAAAATACTAACAATATATTAAATAAACAAGTTACTAATACTAATAAATTATTATTTATTAACAGTTAAAGTCAACTAAATCATTTGTTAATAGATGATATAGATATACTATTTGAAAATAAATAAATTTATTTAAAAAAGAAATAAACGTCCTGATATTTTATAGCAATTAGCAGACTTGTGGAAAGATGGCGTTCCTATAAAGAACACGAAATAAAATTAAAGTAAATCACACCGTATTTATTCTGATATATATTCGAAATACATTCAATATAATAACATGTTAATACCGCATGCAAATTTATACATTCAACTTGTTTAAAACGACTGGATATTCAAAACCCACGGCGACTTACCATTGTGAATCTTTTTCAGACTTCAAGTCTCAATTTGCAACGTTGAACAGCCTTGAAAACATTGTCAAGAAGTTGGGATAGGAATTTAATATCCTCAAACCTTCTTCTATCGGTATTAGTTATGCGGAAGCTCCTATTGGGAATGGATGGAGTATCACTAGCATTATCGATCAACTTCAAGATTGCCAGTTGAGAGAAGCGAACGCAGTGGTATTTAGTTTAAAAAAAACTGGATATAGCTGACCACTAGGAAAGGGATGCTTTCATTAACGGCAGATTGATTAAATATCTATTTATAGATGGTTCACAACTTTAAGTTTTATAGGACTAGCGTTCGTCTAACAAAGATCGTCCGTTAAATGTTCTTTCCTTCAAGGGTGATGTTTTGAAAGTGCAGTGGAAGAAAAGGGATATCGAAACTAATATTAACTATAGGTCGAAATGATTGTTCTACAACGCTAAAAATCGAGGGACTTAAAGAATTGAGTGCTGATGGAGCTAATAGAGATATGTTAATGGTGAACCTAAAATTGTCAATGTAAAAAAACCAGCATCTTTTTCAAATGATACACTCCAAATCTTTTACCAAAATGTTCGAGGATTAAGAACCAAAACCATTGACTTTTTAGTAACTACGCTACCGCGAATTTCGACACTGGTTTGTTAACTAGTTCTGGTTGCATACTAAGGTTGAATTATTTGACAACGATTTTTATATATATTCACGTGATTAAGATCATCATAATCACAATAGCAGTAGAAGTGGTGTCGCGGTAGCTGGATCGCGTTTTCCATTATCTCAATAATAGTTCCGGTTGTGTTGAAGACACATCAGCAGACTACTAGTAATAAGCATTTTATAATAAGAGCAATTTATATTCCGCCGCTGTCGTAGATAATAGTAGTTTATCTACGACTAAACAATAAAGTAGGTATTATACTAGTGATTGTTAGTTAATAATGGGACTCATAATTCCCATAGGAAATAATAACATGCGACCGTTCTTATTGGCGCAATGCAGGGAATAATGATAACGTTATGTCTCATTATTCCCTGCATTCCGCCAATAAAACATAGTCTTACCAGCGTTACCATAGTAACGATAGTACCATTTTACTAACTGTCAAAACGTGAAGCGCCATATCGATATTATAGTACTATAATGTTTGTTTTTCCGTTAGTAATTTTCAGTTAGTCGTAGATAAAGGAGTGTATACTAACTCGCAATAATGCCTCGAGCTGAATTACTCTCTCGCAGCTTCGCGGCTCGGTTCGTAAATTCAGCTCTCGGGAATAATAACCGTCATTATTGACTCGTTGTATAGACTACTATTATCGCATGGGTTCAATAAATGCCAACATTTTACATTGGAAATCATGCAAAAAATCTGTTACTTTTTGCATGATTGTAGATAAATTTTTTTTTCAACTCCATGAGATGTTTTTGGTAAATATTTTGTTCTCTGGTTTGCTGAATCCAAAAATGATCCCTATTTTTCTTCATCACGTACAGTTTTTTTTCTTGTAAGATACAAGGTGTTTGCATAAAAAAAGCATAACACTAATGAAAAAACCACTATTTTATTTTTCTCTCACGCGAAAATAAGGTTCCGGGTGATCAGGTTTTTATTTTTTAATTTTGACTTTAGCAATTCGGCAGCATATTTTGAAAGGTATAAATTTCTTACACGGTCATTGAGTTCGTTCTGAGAAAAAAACTAGATTGGTCCTGCGAAGGTAATGTGTTTCCATCCGCAGAACCACGTTGCCTGCACCACCAAAATAAGGCTCTAAGTGACAGCAGGTTTTTATTTTTTAGTCTTGATTCTAGCAATTCGGCAGCATCTTTTGAAAGGTATAAATCTCTTACACGGTCATTGAGCTCGTTCTGAGAAAAAAACTAGATTCATCCTGCGAAGGTAATGTGTTTCCATTAGCAGAACCACTCAGGATAACATCCAAACTGGAAGATGGGTGTGGAACTGGTATTTCAGAGCTATGAGGCATGAGCTGGATGAATACTTGAATTAAGGTTTGGTTACGATATATTATTTTTATTTTTTGTAGTGACACTACGTAATAGGAATACCAATACGAAATAAGTGTTTTTACCATTAAACCACAAACGAAGATCTTCCTCGCACCTTCTGAACACTTTATGAGGAGCCTTTGTCTTGATCCCAACTTCAAGTAAGCAAATAAGCAAAATACATTTTCTTCATGAAATCACTTATGTTTCTTTGTTGACTTTTAACAGTGTGTCACCACAAATAAAACAAAAGTTGTAAGAAGAAATATCACAACCTTTGGGGCCATAATATATAACTAAAAACACAAGTACAATCGCGTTTGAATTCAAAATGTAACTGAGTGTGGCTTCTATAGCAACCAAGATCCTGAACTGATTTATCATGTAGAAACATGATCAAATCTCACAATGCGCTTGTTTATACCCATTTCTAATGCTCTGGCAAACATGTATAAACATGCTCAACTCAGTTAGTAACTGACTAAAAGTCGCTATCATCGCCATTTCTTTGTGACATCTATGATAATTATCTACGTATTTCTCCTCTTGCTTATACACTCGGGAATAGTCAATTTTTAATTCTGATAGTACTCTGAGAGGCTAAGTGATAGAGAAGTGTGGGAATGATCCCTCTACATTTTCGCATATGACGTACAGTCAGAATGGGTGAGTCTGTTGTTAACGCACAGCGGGAATTCCGACGGCATTTCAACATCGGGCGTCACGGAAATGTTCCATATTACAGTACCATTATGCGGGTTACCGGCTTCAGAATCAGAGGAACCGTGATGAGAAAGAAATCCCAGGCCCACAGAGAAGTGTCCGGATCCCAGAGAATGTGGAAAGAGTGAGACGAGCGATTCTGAGAAGTCCTGGTCGTTCAGCAGCACGTTGCCATTCTGCAGAACTGCAAATTAATAAACACACAGTAAGACGCATTCTCCATAAAGATCTACGATTTCATCCTTATAAGATTCCGATGGTACAGAAGTTCAATGAAGGTGACTATCCACAAAAAGTTGCGTTCGCAGAAACCATGCACACCGTTTTAGAGGAAAACGAAAATACGGTGATCATGATGAGTGATGAAGTACATTTTTATCTAAATGCCGATATTGGGCAACACACAATCCCCGTCGGTTGAATAAACGCCCTCTACACAGCACAAAAGTTACGGTTTGGTGTGGGGTCATTAAGCGTTGCATAATTGGCCCTTACTTCTTCGAAGAGAACGGAGTGACAGTGACGGTGAACTCTGTTCGCTACATAAACTTTGTAGACGACGAATTGATGGACATAATATGTGGTAGCAACAAGACGGGGCCACCGCCCACACAGCAAGAGTTTCGATAGCAGCTGTACAAGCTTTGTTTTAGAATCGAATGATTTCCAGATTCGGCGTTGTTTTGTGGCCTCTTCGCTCGCCATACTTGTCAACCTGCGACCTCTTCCTATGGGGCTACCTCAAGTCGCGTGCTTATCTGGGGAAACAGAGAACACTGGAAGAGTTGAAGGCTGCAATACAAAATTGACAACATTGACGGTAACCTTCTTGAAAGAGTGAATACCAAGTTCAAGAAAAGGCTTCAAATTTATATTCAAAAAAATGGTCGTCACCTTACAGACATAATTTTTCACACATATTTTTTTTTAATGGCATTACATAACCTATGTTTTCTTTTTTTAATAAATTATTTTCTCGCAAAATTGACCATGTACTGCTCAATTCAAAAATTGACTATTCCCGAGCCGCACCTGTACATAAATTACATCTTAGGGCTCTACGTATAGGTGGCCGTTGACTTGCACGACCACAGAGAGGATAAGAACCTTTCGAAGAAGTAAATCAACGTGGCATTGAAAAGAGAGGCGGAAGATACGCCATCGGAGTTGATGTATCTTCGAACTATACCCAGAAAGTTAGGTTTCCTAATTCAAACACACGGTGCGATTACTTCCTTTTTATATTTCTTCGAACTTTCATTTATTTCATATGTAGTAGTGTTTTAACGTCACATACAAAATATTAATCTGTCAGTTTTGCCTTTATTACTCGATAATCTATTTGAACGTTTTATAATTTATCATTGAATGCACCCTATTAATTAGTTCAACAGTTCACGACACTTTTTAGTTAGTAATAAGCCGCCATATCATGCATAAGTCTGTAGTATGTTTGTAAGCGTTTTCGAGATCTCAGTACACGTGCATATTATTTTTTTTCTACGTCCGTTATAATATCCTTAGTTTTTTTCATTAATTTGCATTCATAAAATGTATGATTCATGAATCTATTGAAAAGCGTTTAAAAAAGTGCCATAGAGGTTCATTTTTTTTGACGCTTTTGTTAAAAAACGTGCCGTAACGTTTGATTTTTTAACGCAATTATAAAATTGTTCACGCATAGTGTGCTCTGAACGCTTCGCTCTCATGTCAATCAGCTCCTCCAATAAACTGTCAAACATTCGTTTCCGATCACAAAAACCTGTTTTTTTTTTGTCTAGTTAAAAGGAGTGTCACTTTTTATTAGTCATGGAGAATGAAAGTAGAGAAAGCTCAACTGCACACTAATTAATACTAATGTAGCTTCTTCTTCACTTCAAATTAATAACACCCACAATTTCACTTTTAATATTACTTTTACAAAATAAAAATTAATAAGGGTTTATCGAAATTATTTAAATCTACGGACGTAGAAAAAATTTTGTTTGAAACTCGTGAGTAAAGCAGCTCTTTTCTACTTGTAGACGTCGTGTAAAGTTGTGCGCGTTTCTATATGTTAGCTTTACTGTGCCCCATCTTCGGCACTTTGATTAATGGTTTTACCTACTGGTGATGACAACATAGTTGTCGAAATACGTATTTAGGATATGATTACACAGGCCTACAAAAATTTTTTTTTTTTTTGGTGCATCTCTGTTTGAATTGTCGATAAGTAGGTAATGTACAGTATATTGACATACGTCATTTTAACTCCTCAGCTCTAGTTTGCCTACTACCCTCATTGCGAATTGTTGTCGGTCTTGTTATGGTCTTGTTCGTAACTAGTCATTATTACAATATCATCGATAAAGTTTGTGTTACTATTTCATTATGGCTAGTACGTCCAGACGTTGTGTTAACGATCCTGATATATTTTGTTATGTTTGTGGTGAATACATACTGAAAAATCAGCGTAAATCGATTACAAACACAGTGCGTCGTTTGTATTTTGCTTACTTCGGTATTGAAATTCTACACCAAGATAAAGTGTTGGTGCCTCATAGTGTTTGTAAAATATGCGTTGAACATTTGCGACAATGGGAGAGAGGGAAACGCAAGTCTTTGAAGTTTGGAGTGCCTATGATATGGCGAGAACAAAAAAATAATTATGACGACTGTTACTTTCGTATGATTAATATAGTGGGCATCAACAAAAACAATCGCCATAAATGGAAATACCCCAATATTGCTTCAGTACAAAGACCTGTTCCTCATTCAGAAAATGTTCCAATACCAACTTTTCACCAGGTAGTGCAGCAATCTCAGGAGGATGAAGCTGAAATACCTATTTCTTCCCAAGTAGATGATGACTTTCAATACTGCGGAATAACATCAGATCCTAAGCCATTTTCGCAGAATGAGCTTAGTGACCTCATCAGAGACTTAGATCTTTCGAAGGAACGTGCTGAGTTACTAGCGTCAAGATTAAAAGAAAAAAATTGTCTTTTCTCAGATGTTCGAGTGTCTACGTATCGCACGAGAGAGGGAAAGTTATTGAAGTTTTTTTCATCTGATGAAAATTTTGTGTATTGCTGTAATGTGAGTGGTTTGCTGGCTTTCTTCTGCCATTGCATATAAAATTAGGGCTAATGAAGCAATTGGTTAAGGCTCTCGATAGAAATGGTCAATGTTTACAGTTTATTTCTCACAAACTTCCTGGTTTAAGTACTGAAAAACTAAAAGCAGGTATCTTTGATGGACTTCAAATACGTAAATTGATGAAAGACACAACTAATTTTGAGACTTGTATGAATGATGTGGAGAGGCTTGCCTGGCAATCTTTTGTAGCAGTTGCACAAAATTTCCTCGGAAATCATAAGGCTGACAACTATGTAGAACTAGTAGAGGAAATGCTGGTGCGATTCAAAGATTTAGGCTGTAATATGAGTATAAAATTACACTATCTCAATAGTCATCTACATCATTTCCAACAGGAGATCTAAGCGAAGAACAAGGGGAACGTTTCCACCAAGACCTAAAAACAATGGAGAATAGATACCAAGGATACAGTCATATGATGGCTGACTATTGCTGGGGAATCATGCGAGATTGACCGAGTCAGTTTCATTCTAGAAAATCACTCAAAAGGCAATTTCTTGATGTTTAATGTCAATAAAATATATATTTTTTCGTGAATTGTGTTTTTTTTTTCTCGGGAACTAGAGCTGACAGAAGAAAACGGGTAACATTTTTGATATCGCCATGTAAGACATACTTAGAATCGAGTCTAAAATCTCCAGCACCAAAATGGTTGTAGGCCAGTGTTATTAATTGTGGTAAAGGGTTTTATTAGTTTTTACTTAACCACAGTCTCTAAAGTAAGACTTTTTAGTAAGATCAGTTTATGCGACTTTTATTGCACGTTTACACGTTGCAGGTTTAGTCTTCTTATCATGCATTTTATTATTCTTTTTAAACTAAATACTGACAAAAAATTCTGGGCCATGGTTCGCTGGAGAACAGAGCGCTTAAAGAATTTATCAAGTTTGGTTGTCAATTTTTACATAACAACTGATAGATTGTCTTTGCTATTGTTCCATGTTCCTTCATTTCAATGCTTGCTCAGCATATTTGCTCTCATCGGACTGAATATGAAAACGCAATCCCATTGTGGTGTGTTATCAAAATTAAATTCGTTATCTGGGATTGACCTATTCAATACATCGAATCGGTCCTTTAAAGGCTTTGCAGTTTTCTTAATTTAGTACTAGTTGATATGTATTTTTTGTGCCTATTTTATCATAATTGTACCATTTATAATTTGTTTCTTGCTATTTACAAATAAATAAATAATCATTTAACGGGAGCCATTAATATCCGAATGTAATCCATTACTGAATGTTCATCAGGATCATTAAGATAAACAGGTAATCTAGATGTAATAGAACACCTTTAATGATCATAACATGAAAACATCTTACAATTTTTTGCAACTTGCTTTGAACTTCCAGCAATATTAGTGGTAGTTGAAGAATATTTTTTTTTGAAAGTGACAATTTAGAAGTATTTTGTTTTAATGCTTCCTTTTGGGCAAATCTCTTCTTAAGGTAAATCTACAAGAGAATGAACACTGTATAATGTGTCTAGATCCTTTATCTGCTGATGGTAAATAATACGTTATCCATGGAGCAAAAAATAGAACTAACACATATTCTCAAAATCATTGTACTTGTTGTGTGTTTGAATTTGTTAAAGTTCGTCAAGGAAAAATAATTACGAAGTTTACTCTCATATATTTTTTTTGCCGGAACAATTTAAACGTGTTCTGCAGGAGGCCGTCAAGGTGATCAATTTTATATAATCTCGGGCTCTAAACACTGAAACTATGCTCTGAAATAGACTACATTCAGTTGCTGCTACATACAGATGCGAGATGACTTTCCTGAGGAAGAATACTAAGCAGGTTATTTGAGCTATATTCTGAGGTAGAGTTGCTCTTATTGGAGACCGATTTTGAATTGCGTGATTAATTGACAGACAAACTGTAGATCACATTAGCTTATTTATAATCGTCTCCATGACTTAAATTTAAGTTTGCAAGATAAAACAACAAATAGATTTTCAGTAGACGACAAAATAAAGGAATTTATCAAGAAATGTAAAATGATGGGTAATAGAGTTTGGAAATAAAACCTAAAATTTTCTCACAATTTAGAAAATTTTAAATAGACCACGGAATTAAAGTAAATGACGATTTTTTTAATAATATAAAACGTTCCTGTCAAATGCTCGCTGAAACACTTGAAGTATACCTTAAGGAAAACTATTTTGAATGGACAAGAAACCCTTTCACATTGGATGACGTTCCTGGAAGCCTAACTAACGAAAAAGAGTCCTGGATAGAACTAGGTTGCGATGGAGGTTTGAGAATGGAACTTTATCAAATTAGAGTTAAGTGATTTTTGGTTATGGGTTAAAAATGATTATCCATTACTGCCCAGAGAGGCACTGTTTTAATTTCATTTAACCTATATCTCTGAAACTGGCTGACAAGAAAAAATAAATTACGCAGTAAACCGAATCTTGGCTTAAATTTGCAATTAAAACTAAATACAACCTCGCTTGTGTCGAGTATACAGCGTTAAGTTTTTAGTTAGACTTAAAGTTAAGGATATTGTAATATCATTTTTATAAATAAATAATAATCGAAAAGATTGTTATTTTTGACTGCTTTGCCATTATTATTCGTAGTTCTAATCCTATGCAATAAAATTTGTAATAGTTTAGTGACACAACGCTGATTTGTAGTTACACATGAGTAGGGCTGAGTAATACTGACGTTTTCGGTATCGAGTATCGATTCCAATCGAGGTATCGATACTTAGCGATGTATCGGGTCTGTACACGGTCTCGATTCTGAGTTCTAGAATCTGTAAAGTATTGATAGGTATCGATACTTTGGAATCGATACCTTGATTCGATACCTAGGAATCAGTATTCATAACCCGTTTTCTAGGTATCCATTGTTTAATGTCGGTTTCAAGAGATATAAAATTAATTTACCGATTCTGCCATATCTACGGTATGAAATTTACAATATTGTGTTTTTTTTTTGTAATAATTGAGCCGTTGAAAGCGAAAGTGGTGTAAGTCAAAAAAATAAAAATTATAAGTTTTCTTCACAAATACACCACTTTCGCTTTCAACGGCTCAATTATAGTTATTATGTCATAATATGGATATTTGCTACGCATAAAGTAAAATTTAACAACATGCTTTTAAATATATATAATATAATGCATACATACTTAAAAATTCTTTATTTAAAAAGTTATTGCATCCTTTTTATACATTTAAAAAAATGCACAAACAAGATAATATATACATATGTGTGTACTATTGAAAAATTATACAAAAATCCTAAAATATTCTATTTCAAAATAGAAACAAACCAAGCACGTTTAATACCTACAATAGCTTCATAAGAATTCCCGACGCCACTTTTCTTTACCTTATTGATCTGCATTTATATGAATCATATATTAAACTTGCAACACAAATGCAATAAAGAAATATTAAATAAAGAAAAGGAAATTGCTACAAATACCAATATATAGGTAAGAGGCTTGTAGAAGTTTAACCGATTGCAAAATAAAGCGATACCGACATACTATCTTAGTATCGATTCTTTAAACTATTTGCTTGGAGTCGATACCTTGAAATGAATACTTCGGTATACATTGAGATCGATTCCAGTAATTTATATAGTTAGCATCGATTTCTTGCTATCGATACCTTAGTATCGGTTTCTTGGTATCGATACTCTGGTATTGGTTTCCTAGGTATCGATACCTTCGTTATCTAAGGTATGGAGGAATCAATACCAGTTTTGGTATCGGGCATTGGACGCTGTATCGATACTTACGCCCAGCTTTACACATGAGTGATGTGAGGAAAAAAAAGTTTGAGAGCTCCTCTTACAGTTTCCTTTTCAAATTGTGACACTTTAATAAAATGAATGAACTTATCCACTTTTAACAAAGTAAATCGTTTAAAAGTAAGGATCTTGCAGGTACTCTTAGTTACACTATTATTTTATGTTGTCATTTTATTTCTATGGCTTATATTTTCGGCGTTCGCTGATATTTTTTTTATATTTTTTATTAATTTACATTTAGATATACTTACGAAATACGAGACACATTAAAGGTTTTGTTCTTTGGTATAATACTTATCCTAATATTGAATAAAAAAAAGTCTTTGACCAGATCATTTCAAACTTAGATGACGTACGAATATGTATAAAATATAGTGGTTTATTATCACGCGGTATCGGCAGTCAGGGGTACACGACGTCAGTGCCAGGGACTGAGCGAGGATATTATGTATTCCGATTTTACATTTTTCACACGCGAATCAAAATACGTACAGAGAAACAAGTACTTACCAAGTAAGAGTAAATACATTTTAATTTATAAAACATATCACACATTCTGACTGGTCACCGTTTATATCCAGAGTTCAAGTGATAGGAAATCACCAATAATTGTTCCATATGCACATTTGTTAATAATTGTCTCTCATCGTAAATCTATTTATACATTGAAAACGACCGATCAACATCTACCGATGAAATAGAAGGTTATTAAAAGTACATAAAGTTTTTTAGCGACGGAACATTTATCCCCGGTTCGGAAACATTTACTTCTTTACCATCAAACTAGTCAACAATTCGGCGCACAGTACGAAATCCTGGATTGTTATTTAGAACTGTTTCAAATTTTATTTTTATATTCTCAGCAGCAGCTCCAGGTAATTGTGAAAGGAATTAACGCAGATCATAATGCAATATTCCTAGCGTTGGTATAGAATATTGTGGGTTGGTCGGAGTAACCTCTAGGTGACGGATGGTTATAGTTAGTCTGAATAACGTCCATGAATATTGGCTAAATCTACCTGAATAGTTGGGTCCATAAATACTTGTTGAGCGCGTAAGCATCATTCAGATCCAGTTGTTGTATTATACTGTTAACGTCATCAAAATGCATTTGATAATAGGATGCTGCTTCTATCCATGCGCCCCAGCGAGCTGTAACAGGTTCTGGTGGTAGTAGCATATGTGGCAGTTTTTCACGAAATAAATTCTTGCACCTTCACAAAAACTTTCTTGACAGAAGATATAAATATCTGCATTCGTGTAGCATTTTCTGACTTCCTCTGATACTTGATGGAGACAATATGCGAAACATGTGATATGCGTTATACTACTGGATGTTTTTTTGCAAGAGCCGACCAGCCGCTTCATATACGCAGCTCAATCTCTTACAAATAATAACAATTTTTCTTTATTTACATCGTGCTTTTAACTCCATAGCGATTTGAAACGTGAAGTTACGTTACTTGATATAATGTAATAACTAAAGTAGAACACCTATTTCTATATATTTAATGTAACACTTATTTAACGCAATACGCCCTCATTAATGCATCTTCGCATTCTAGTTTAAGTATGTAACTAGGTTAGAATAACGTTAAGTAAGTAAGTTATTAAGTAAGTAGATATGATATATATATATATCATATCTACTTTTTTTACTAATTTTTCAATAGTACACACATATGTATATATTATCTTGTTTGTGCATTTTTTTAAATGTATAAAAAGGATGCAATAACTTTTTAAATAAAGAATTTTTAAGTATGTATGCATTATATTATATATATTTAAAAGCATGTTGTTAAATTTTACTTTATGCGTAGCAAATATCCATATTATGACATAATAACTATAATTGAGCCGTTGAAAGCGAAAGTGGTGTATTTGTGAAGAAAACTTATAATTTTTATTTTTTTGACTTACACCACTTTCGCTTTCAACGGCTCAATTATTACAAAAAAAAAACACAATATTGTAAATTTCATACCGTAGATATGGCAGAATCGGTAAATTAATTTTATATCTCTTGAAACCGACATTAAACAATGGATACCTAGAAAACGGGTTATGAATACTGATTCCTAGGTATCGAATCAAGGTATCGATTCCAAAGTATCGATACCTATCAATACTTTACAGATTCTAGAACTCAGAATCGAGACCGTGTACAGACCCGATACATCGCTAAGTATCGATACCTCGATTGGAATCGATACTCGATACCGAAAACGTCAGTATTACTCAGCCCTACTCATGTGTAACTACAAATCAGCGTTGTGTCACTAAACTATTACAAATTTTATTGCATAGGATTAGAACTACGAATAATAATGGCAAAGCAGTCAAAAATAACAATCTTTTCGATTATTATTTATTTATAAAAATGATATTACAATATCCTTAACTTTAAGTCTAACTAAAAACTTAACGCTGTATACTCGACACAAGCGAGGTTGTATTTAGTTTTAATTGCAAATTTAAGCCAAGATTCGGTTTACTGCGTAATTTATTTTTTCTTGTCAGCCAGTTTCAGAGATATAGGTTAAATGAAATTAAAACAGTGCCTCTCTGGGCAGTAATGGATAATCATTTTTAACCCATAACCAAAAATCACTTAACTCTAATTTGATAAAGTTCCATTCTCAAACCTCCATCGCAACCTAGTTCTATCCAGGACTCTTTTTCGTTAGTTAGGCTTCCAGGAACGTCATCCAATGTGAAAGGGTTTCTTGTCCATTCAAAATAGTTTTCCTTAAGGTATACTTCAAGTGTTTCAGCGAGCATTTGACAGGAACGTTTTATATTATTAAAAAAATCGTCATTTACTTTAATTCCGTGGTCTATTTAAAATTTTCTAAATTGTGAGAAAATTTTAGGTTTTATTTCCAAACTCTATTACCCATCATTTTACATTTCTTGATAAATTCCTTTATTTTGTCGTCTACTGAAAATCTATTTGTTGTTTTATCTTGCAAACTTAAATTTAAGTCATGGAGACGATTATAAATAAGCTAATGTGATCTACAGTTTGTCTGTCAATTAATCACGCAATTCAAAATCGGTCTCCAATAAGAGCAACTCTACCTCAGAATATAGCTCAAATAACCTGCTTAGTATTCTTCCTCAGGAAAGTCATCTCGCATCTGTATGTAGCAGCAACTGAATGTAGTCTATTTCAGAGCATAGTTTCAGTGTTTAGAGCCCGAGATTATATAAAATTGATCACCTTGACGGCCTCCTGCAGAACACGTTTAAATTGTTCAGGCAAAAAAAATATATGAGAGTAAACTTCGTAATTATTTTTCCTTGACGAACTTTAACAAATTCAAACACACAACAAGTACAATTGCATCCTTTTTATACATTTAAAAAAATGCACAAACAAGATAATATATACATATGTGTGTACTATTGAAAAATTATACAAAAATCCTAAAATATTCTATTTCAAAATAGAAACAAACCAAGCACGTTTAATACCTACAATAGCTTCATAAGAATTCCCGACGCCACTTTTCTTTACCTTATTGATCTGCATTTATATGAATCATATATTAAACTTGCAACACAAATGCAATAAAGAAATATTAAATAAAGAAAAGGAAATTGCTACAAATACCAATATATAGGTAAGAGGCTTGTAGAAGTTTAACCGATTGCAAAATAAAGCGATACCGACATACTATCTTAGTATCGATTCTTTAAACTATTTGCTTGGAGTCGATACCTTGAAATGAATACTTCGGTATACATTGAGATCGATTCCAGTAATTTATATAGTTAGCATCGATTTCTTGCTATCGATACCTTAGTATCGGTTTCTTGGTATCGATACTCTGGTATTGGTTTCCTAGGTATCGATACCTTCGTTATCTAAGGTATGGAGGAATCAATACCAGTTTTGGTATCGGGCATTGGACGCTGTATCGATACTTACGCCCAGCTTTACACATGAGTGATGTGAGGAAAAAAAAGTTTGAGAGCTCCTCTTACAGTTTCCTTTTCAAATTGTGACACTTTAATAAAATGAATGAACTTATCCACTTTTAACAAAGTAAATCGTTTAAAAGTAAGGATCTTGCAGGTACTCTTAGTTACACTATTATTTTATGTTGTCATTTTATTTCTATGGCTTATATTTTCGGCGTTCGCTGATATTTTTTTTATATTTTTTATTAATTTACATTTAGATATACTTACGAAATACGAGACACATTAAAGGTTTTGTTCTTTGGTATAATACTTATCCTAATATTGAATAAAAAAAAGTCTTTGACCAGATCATTTCAAACTTAGATGACGTACGAATATGTATAAAATATAGTGGTTTATTATCACGCGGTATCGGCAGTCAGGGGTACACGACGTCAGTGCCAGGGACTGAGCGAGGATATTATGTATTCCGATTTTACATTTTTCACACGCGAATCAAAATACGTACAGAGAAACAAGTACTTACCAAGTAAGAGTAAATACATTTTAATTTATAAAACATATCACACATTCTGACTGGTCACCGTTTATATCCAGAGTTCAAGTGATAGGAAATCACCAATAATTGTTCCATATGCACATTTGTTAATAATTGTCTCTCATCGTAAATCTATTTATACATTGAAAACGACCGATCAACATCTACCGATGAAATAGAAGGTTATTAAAAGTACATAAAGTTTTTTAGCGACGGAACATTTATCCCCGGTTCGGAAACATTTACTTCTTTACCATCAAACTAGTCAACAATTCGGCGCACAGTACGAAATCCTGGATTGTTATTTAGAACTGTTTCAAATTTTATTTTTATATTCTCAGCAGCAGCTCCAGGTAATTGTGAAAGGAATTAACGCAGATCATAATGCAATATTCCTAGCGTTGGTATAGAATATTGTGGGTTGGTCGGAGTAACCTCTAGGTGACGGATGGTTATAGTTAGTCTGAATAACGTCCATGAATATTGGCTAAATCTACCTGAATAGTTGGGTCCATAAATACTTGTTGAGCGCGTAAGCATCATTCAGATCCAGTTGTTGTATTATACTGTTAACGTCATCAAAATGCATTTGATAATAGGATGCTGCTTCTATCCATGCGCCCCAGCGAGCTGTAACAGGTTCTGGTGGTAGTAGCATATGTGGCAGTTTTTCACGAAATAAATTCTTGCACCTTCACAAAAACTTTCTTGACAGAAGATATAAATATCTGCATTCGTGTAGCATTTTCTGACTTCCTCTGATACTTGATGGAGACAATATGCGAAACATGTGATATGCGTTATACTACTGGATGTTTTTTTGCAAGAGCCGACCAGCCGCTTCATATACGCAGCTCAATCTCTTACAAATAATAACAATTTTTCTTTATTTACATCGTGCTTTTAACTCCATAGCGATTTGAAACGTGAAGTTACGTTACTTGATATAATGTAATAACTAAAGTAGAACACCTATTTCTATATATTTAATGTAACACTTATTTAACGCAATACGCCCTCATTAATGCATCTTCGCATTCTAGTTTAAGTATGTAACTAGGTTAGAATAACGTTAAGTAAGTAAGTTATTAAGTAAGTAGATATGATATATATATATATATATATATATATATATATATATATATATATATATATACTGAAGACAGAGGAGAACGAGTCAGTCTTGCAAGTCTGATCTAATCCATATTGTACATGTAAACATCGTAACATGTAATGTTGTTGTTATGTATTTATTAAATGTTATATTATATTTTTTCCGAGGGTATTATTTATTTTACCAATAAAACCGGCCTGTAATGAGTGTGTTTCGGAGATGAAGCCATAACGAGGACCAGGGGACATTACAATAAATTCTGCATTAGTTCTTTCGATTCTCTTAAATGCAAGTAGATGTGTAGGCATTGCCATGTTGCCATCCTTCACATATTTACGTAATAGAACTAAGTAATTAATAAAACTAAACAATAGATCGGTTCACTACAAATTCACTTAAGTCCCCTCCTAGAATGTACCCTTGACTGCCGATCCTAAACTATCACGTAAGATATTGCTGAATTAAGGTTATATTTTTTTAGAATCGTATTATAATTTTATTTCTAGTATTATTATTATTTATTGGTGACTTTTCTTGTGGGAAGTAAATAAATATATTAGGAGTATTATATAATGACATTTATTTTGATCGATCAACAACGCAGATAATTTTTTAAAATTTTGCACAAATTTTTGATGATTCCATAATATAGTTATGAAATAATTTTTTAACCTTGATCAGGTATAAGTAAGGCCTGTATGATATGATGTGAAAATTAGCAGCTAATTTCTTAGCTACATTGCAAATGCATACAAATTTCGCAACAAAACGGCATGCATTTGCTACAGAACATTTGTGGAATTGTTTGCGCTAAAAAGCAAAAGATCGCCAATCATCAAACTGTCAATTGTAGAAATTATTGCAAAAGATACCGAAACTGTGTGAAATAGCAACCAAGGCGAGTAAGAGACTTATTGACGAGAAAGACTTATTGTAATATAAAATACTGTATAATATATTTGGTAGTTGCCCTTATCTAGCGCTTCTTGTTTTCACATTAAATATTAGTTTTTACATATAAAAACTAATATTTAGGTACCTTTTAGTTAAAATTAAGAACACAACTGTTTTTAAATTTTACGGACGATTGTGTATTTTTTAACAAAAATTCTAAACTAATTTGGCTTATCTAATATGTCAGTGGATTTCTACATTTTCTACAAAATACGGTTAGTGTCGGTCTTAATCATAATATATTTTAATTGCTTTCTTTCAATCAAATATTGACAACCGGACTAAGAATATTTAAATATCAAAGCTTTTTGTATACAGTACAAATCTCTTCCCTATAGTCACCTACAAACGTGTATTACGTATGTGTGCGTTCAAGAAGCGAGGAGTGGGGACGCACGAAGCGATGCATACATGCCATTAGTTACAGTTTACTTGTGAAGTTGGATGGTTTGCTCAACTTTTGCGAATAGTCCGTATTGACGATGGATATTTTTACCCTTGAACAAAAAAAATATGTCGTAAAACAGTATCATCTTGCTCGCAGCATAAGAGAAATTGCACGCGTATTTCAAATTAACTTTCAACGTACCATTGCGTTTGAAACGATAATTGCGGGCGAAAATAGTTGAATCTATCCTAAATATTCAACCGCAAACGATTTTAAATGTTCAGAGAAACTTTTATGACAGATTAGGACATTGCTTGTTTGCATTAGGAGACCGTTTTGAGCATACAATACATTAAATAGTTTACTTTTTATTTTTTTAATTCTAGTTTTATTTATTATGTATAGAATATAGAAGTTATTATGATTTACCGCTTTATTTATTGTTATTGTTATAGGTATATCTGACATTGTTTTAAACGTTAAAAATATTAAAATCTTCCAAAAAGTCCACACTTATTTGTGTTAATTATTACATAAAGTCCCTATTATTGCCGCTAGTTCCACATTCATCGATGTTTATACTATGTATGTGCTCACTGCTTACATCCAAACTGATCTACAGTACATACATACATACATACATGCTATGTGCGTCCCCACTCCTCGTTTCTCGAACGCACACATACGTAATACACGTTTGTAGGTGACTATAGGGAAGAGATTTGTACGGTATATGAATTATGTTTCTTCATACTTCGTATAACATGTACTGAATTTATACCGGCCTGGGAAGGATTGAGGACTATAAGTTACAAAGGGTCTAAGTGCCATTTTGACTGATTTTGAATTTAGCGCATAAAAAGGGTTTATGTGTGAACCCCGATACTGTCATAAAGGGTCTACGTGCCTACCTTCACCATTGCTACTAATAGGTGGCTCTGGGTCTAAGTGCCGTAACTTATTGTAGGAAACACGGGTCTATGTGCCATTAGTTGATGCGTGTGGTTCATGAGTTGAACGCAGTAATTCAGTGTTTTCCGCATAAAGAGTAAAATGGACGAAAGAAATAAAATTAAAAGACGAAGCAAGGGGTTAGAAAGTTTGAAAAAAGGAGTAGGTTAAGAGCAAGTGGTAATGAATATAAATCACGAACTGGAAAAGTCATTAAAGCAAAGACCATTCCTGCAAGAATTGTAAGTAAACATAACCTCTTAAGATTTCACGTGGCTTTAACAACATTGTTTTTTACTTTTTAGTCAACATACAAATGCTGTTATAAGTGCAAAGATATTTATGTGGAGCATAATAATTTTTTTTTAATGATTATTATAAAATACCGAACCATAACCAACAGAGTACATATTTTCTTGGGCTCATACAGATTGTAAACGTTGAGAGACGGCGTTATGGAGCCTACGAAAACCCCAAAGAAAGTCGCCGATTCTGTCCACGATGGAAAATGCGTTCATATTCAGGTATGTCGAAGAACTTCTTCAAAAATTTTTGATTTATCGCATAAAAGGGTACTAGTTTTAACCCAAAAGAAACAGCTGGGCCATACTGTGTACGTAGACAAGAGAAGGGCGGCAAAGAAAACCAGAAAATATTTTCCTGAGCAGCGTGAACAAATACTGGCTTTTATTGAGTTATTTCCTATTGAAGAGAACCATTATAGCCGGAAAAATCTGAAAGGAAATTTCTTAACTCGGATCTTACCATGAATCGATTATACATTGCGTTTAAGAAGAAATATCCTGAAACCATAGCTTCATATAGATACTTTTGTGACACATTCAAGAAAGATTTTCCCAACTTAAGGTTTGGTCGACCAAAATCAGATACATGTTCGAATTGTGATTTATATCAAAATAAAATTAGAAGCTCCCAGATCCGATTAAAAAGGCGCAGTTTCGTCGAAATCTAGAATAACGGTGATGAATGAAGATGACGTTAAATCTCAAGAACCAACCTCCATTAACACTGTGATAAGTATCGACTTAGAACAAGTACTCTTCATTCCAAAATTAACACACATGTCAGATGTTTTATAGCAGACAGTTGTCCTGCTATAATTTGGGGATACACATTTCTGATAATAGCTCTGCAGAAATGTGCCTATGGAATGAATTCATAAGTGGTAGAGAAGGCAATGAAATTTCGTCTGCAGTTTTAAAAATTCTAGAAGGTAGAAGTTTCCCATTCAAGAAAAACCTCATAATCTGGTCAGGCAATTGTACTGGCCAAAACAAAAATCCCATGCTACTATTTTTAATGATCTATCTTGTAGCTACTGGGATATTTGACAGCATTTAACAAAAGTTTTTGATGAGCAGTTATTCATATCTAGCGTGCGACCACGATTTTGCTCAAATTGAGAAACGCAGGCGTGTTACTAAGACTTATGTCGCCAAAGATATAGAAAAAATGATAACAGAGGCACGCCATGATAAGCCTTTTGCTGTTCATCCATTGGAACGGCCAGATTTTAAATATTTTCAGAAAGCAAGCGATTCTATGCTGAATACTACGAAATTAAATATTGTCTCAGTATGTTGGATCCAGATTTCAAGCGAATGTCCTACAAAAGTGACAACCAAGAAAAGTGTTAACGATATGGAAGCATGGAGCATTTGTAATGCGTTAAGAAAGGGAAAAAGCTTAAATGACATTAAAAACATTCAAATTCCCCAACTCCAGTCTAAAACAAGATTTCCACAGAAAATTAAAAAATTTGGAAGACGTGTTGGGCTATATACCTCTTAAACATTTAGGTTTTTAAGAAAATTTAATCACGCAATCGACAGTAGAGTTGGCAGGAATATAATTTTGCGCATAGACCTTTTTTTTTAGGTGAAATCACTTTTTCACATTTTCCCTTTCTTATTGTCATGGGTATTGGACTTATCTTTTACTTAGTTTCACGTTAACTTTTTTGTAGTAAGAATTACCTTAGTAGTTTAGAATTACTGTTAAAAAATGTTGGGTAGAAAAACCATTATTTTTCCATAAAAAGTAGTTTTTCTCAATTTTCTTGGAATTTGCTTTTTGAGACTTAGACCCTTTGTAACTTATAGTCTTCAATTTATGCATGCTCGTTCTTTCCATACATACGGCCGACACTATAGCCGCTATGGCATATGCAATACGTTATTTATGTGGACCTATGTTATACACCTATGAAAGACCCGAACCATCATTATTTAAAAATAAAGGAAAGGGGATCTGTTTAATTAGAAAAATAAACTGGTATCTTACCATAGAAATAAGACTAAATTAATAAAGTAATTTTTGAAAATAATAAATGAAAAATTTATGATTTCAAGGTAAATAAATGAACATTCCATATCGAGATATGTTTTGTATTTCAAAATAATGCATTACATATTAATTGTGTTTTCGCGAAGTAATGTAATTGTAAATATTCTTTCTACACTTTACGACGCTATTCGAATTTTTCATAGAAAAAATTCGAATCAAATAGAGTCGTAAAGTGTAGAAAGAATATTTATAATGCATTACATCAAATCGTAGCCTGCAACTGTAGTAAATAAACAGTTAAAAAAGTAAATCCAATCCTAAAACTATCAGATGCTTCTAAATTCGAATTATACTATCTAATAGGTTGGTGCATAATTATCAGACGTTTTATATACAATACAATATCTGATAAATTTTTTAAAATTTATTGGTAAAAATATTCTTCTATTTTCAGGTTATAAAAATGCATGACGAATAATACTCATATTCGTCATATTATGCTTTACCACTTCGAGAAGGGATGGAAAGCAGCGCGGTCATTTCGTGATCTCAACTAACTTTTTGGCGAAGGAACAATCAGCGAAATTTGATGCAGAGAATGCTTTGCCAGTTTGAACAAATTGGACGACACTAGCCAGAAGGGGTCGATCATCGAATTTCGACGACCAGGCATGACCGACAACAAGAAAGTCGACTGTGTCCGAATTTTAACCGGTTTGCTGCAACTAAACGAGCAAGCTCCGTTTTTGAACAATCTTGTCACTAGGGACTTCTTTTTAAAAACCTCAAAAGAAAGAAGGTCTGCGCTTCAAAAGGAATAACGAAAAACGTGCATTGCAAGAAGGCAATGTGGTGTGTTTGATGGGACAGAAGCGAAATCATCCATTGGGAAATAATCTTAGACGGGATTTGTTATTGGTGGAATGACAACGATGAGCGTCAACAGTGGCGTATTCTAGGCAAGAACAGCAAGCTGAAATTCAGCATGTACAGTGAAGTTTATCTGGCTCAACTCGACCGCCTTCACGGTGCAAAGACCACGCACAAGGAACAGTATCGCCTTCCACCATGATAATGCGCGTCCACATGTTTCGAATGCATCGTCAATAAGGGCTAGGAACTGCTTTTACATCTGCCGTATTCTCCCACAAAAGCGCCTACAGACTACCACCTCAATCGATCGCTAAAAAACTGTCAGGCGAACAAAGTTATGACGATTTCGATATTTAGTGGCTGATGTCAAGGCATTAATTGCCTACAACAACCGTGACTTCTTTGCCCATGAAATCGACAGTCTTCCAAGCAAATCGGAAGCAGTTATTGAAGTAGATGGTGATTACGCTACGAAATAATCATTTCAAAATGTTATTGTTGAAATGTTCTTTTTTTCATAATAAATATATTGTTTAAAAAGTGCCTGATAATATGCACCAACTCAATTAAAAACAATCAAAAGAAAACTGTTTTAGAATATAAATACGAAATATTAAATGAAATAATACAACGGAAATAAATAATAAGAAAGTCAAATAAAATAGTAATGAATGAAAAAAAAATGTATATTCTATATCAGCCAATAAAGTACAAGCTAAAATCTGCCCTAGTAGCAATAGGGTCCTGTCTGAGTAGGTGTATCACAAGACTCCCATTTGTAGTTATATTTCTGTTATAAGAGGGGAATCTTGCTACAATACATATATATTTTAATGAGGATCTTTCTACAATATTTTCCAGATCGGTATATAAATGTGTCTACAGTTTCAGCATCTCTTGTAATATTTCTTTTATAAAGCGATGTTTTTCGCTGGTTTCGTTTCTCATTAATAAGTAAGCCTGCCCACCTTGAGTACATTCCGTAGACGTTGACTGCGCTATAATTTAGATGGAAAACACTATTTACTTGAGTCGATGATGACCGGAAATAATACCATACAAAACCTGCGTACGTTCCCCGGAATCTGATTAGTGACTGCTTGCAGTAATGCTTTGTAACTTTCCCCAATAGCTTTGAAGGGATGCAACTGGCTTGTAATCGAGAATGGGCAGCCCTATTATTAGGAAATATTATTTATCATTGTAAATAACATTTCCTTTGAAGTTATGTTATCTATATTGATACAGTACAAGAAGTGTCTTTATCTCTCTGTTCGCCAGAGTTTGAATTGGATTGAAACAGTTTTTGGACATTTATCAAATATATTAAAATTTTTAGAAATAAATTTGTAGAATATTTTAGAATTATTAAACGAAAAATGAACGGTATGCTGAACAAGGAATTGTACGTTTCTGTTATTCTTGCTTGATTCCATTCCAATTTATTGGTAAAAATTTTAATTACAACTACTTCCTAAGGCTGTTATGTAAAATGTATGCCAAATGTATTAATATAAGTACAATTTTTTATTTTATTTTTGTTCTTTTTTTGCATATGCATTGGGTAATTATATCTTTTATATTATTCACCCAATGAGGCATTTTAAAATTTCGCGAATATTTTAAATTGCAGGAGGAAGAAAATATTAATGAAGAGATTCATTAAAAAACGAAATCAAAATTTAAAACAAAACTCATATACGAGGTTGGTCTGAGAAGTACCCGTCTTTGGAGACAGATGACACCTTGTGTCAAAATCTATATTACCGACTGTGAGTACTATTTTTTAGTTGACGTCTATCAAAATTTCGGAGAAAGTCATCGAATAGTGTTGTTTTGAGAGCTGTCAAAAATGAGCAAGTTTATGTATTTGTGGAATCATGGAAACGAAACAATACAGGTCAGTGATTCGATTTCTTTTTTAAAGGGGAAAACGTGTGCAGAAATCAAAAAGAAGTTTGATGCAGTTTCTAAGGACCACCTTCGATGACTACCATCGGATACTGGTTTAATGAATTTAAGCGTGTCTTTGATGAGGAGGACCAGGTGGTCCCATTGAGGTGACTATGATTAATTAAGTTTCAACAAATCGATTGAGAGTATGCAAAAAATCCTTTATGAAATATTGTGTATGAGAAACCCATCGGCGAGGTGGGTGCCGCGTCTGCTGACGATTGAGCAGAAATGAAATCGTGTGATAACTTCAAAGCAATGTTTGGACATATTTAAGCGGAATACTGGTGAGTTTCTGTAGCGTTATGTGACTGCAGATGAGACATGGATACATTACTACACACCAGAAACTAAAGGTCAGCGGGCACATGGGTTCTTCCCGGCGAACGTGCATCAACGAAGACGAAGACGATTCCATCAGTAGGAAAAGTTATGGCGACGATATTTTGAGATTTGCAAGGACAATCGCGAGACAGTACTATGCTGATTTATTGAACCGATTCGATGCTTAACTAAAAAGAAAGAGTCTCTACTATCCTGATAATGCCCCGGCTCATCAACAATGGCGATAGCGACACTAGCCGATTTACGGTACGAACTGGTGCGTCATTCACTATATTCGCCAAATTTGCCCCCCTGTGACTTTTTTCTTTTTCCAAAATTGAAAATATGTCTTGACGGAAGATGTTTCAGTCAAATGAAGATGTCATTGCCGAAACAGAGGCTTATTTTGCAGAGTTCGACAAATCTTATTATTTGGATGGTTTAAAAAAGTTTAAAGATCGCTGGATTAAATGTATGCAGCTATAAGGAGATTATGTCGAGAAATAAATTACTAAATGCAAAACAATTGCGTTGTATTCCTTAACACAGGTATTTATCATACCATCATTGTATATTAGAAATATGATATTTGCTAATTTCTTTAATGGAATAAAATCAAATCTAACCTTTATTACTAGCATTGCCAACCCGCGAAATTAAAAAATATCTCATTGCCCACTTTTTCGGGAGTAAATTGTACAAATCATTGCTTTAAATACTTGTTAGGATTTTGATTATTGTAGCTTCATGATTTAAAGTAAGGATTTAAGTACTCTTAAAATTAATATTAGTATGCAAAATTGTACCACTGCGTATTGTCTCTGCAAAGCCGGTATCGATAAAGATTGAAATGGATTATTGTATAATGTTTGGGTTTGTTTTTATAAACAACTAGTAAAAACACTAGACTTCAGTGATAAAGACTAAAATATTTTTTCGAAAGCATTTTGTACATTATATTGTTAGCCGCACTACAATTTTTATAAATCTATCTATAGAAATTTCTAAGACACAACCTTCTTTTTCTTTTTAATGCCTTATTAATAACTATTCTACTACTGCTAAAATTAAACTGGTGTTCCAAAATCCGGATCGCCTACACCTTCCGCATTTAAACAATTTGCGTTGTAAACGTATCTAGCCAATAACTTCTCTCTCTTCAAATCGTTTTCGGTCGCATCACAGAGTTTGATTTCTTCATTGGGACATAACCTTAAAGCTTTTCCAACTCTTAAAGATCTTCTGACAGAAGAGTTACCTTTTGATGATGTGGCGCCCTCTGTCTTGTGTCCGTCGAAGTTTCTTCGAAACATTTCCGAAAGGATGTTGTGAATATTTTCTTCGAACTGTGGCGTGGTGTCAGATAAATTATATCGTAAATTGGACGAAGACGTATTTTCCTCTTCGGGATTGTTATTATTTTCTGTATTTTCGTTTATAGTTGATGAAGTTACAATCGTGACTGATTCATTATCTATTTCCTTGTAACAATTTCCTCCTTTATTGTTTAATAAAAAATCATCTCCAAAATCTGAAGCGGTGCTCGATACATCGGAATAAGCACCGTGTTTACTGAAAATACTCTGTAAGGTTTTTACACCGAAATATTTCTTTGTTTTATGACGACGTTGTACTTTCTTATAATCACGATTATTTGTTTTATGAATTGGTGAACTATCACAACTTTCAGTTGAATTTAACAAACTTTGATCACTTTTAGTGTTCGAAAAAGTTTCTATTGAGCCATACATGGTTGGTTTTTTATAATTCAAGCAAAATTCATTAAATTTCTTTATTTCATGTAAAGAATTCGCGTATGTAACATCTGCTAATTGTTTGATATTTTTATCTAAATTTTTCGGTGATTGTGAATCATTCGAAGCGATATCGGTGGATAAAACTTCTGAATCTAGAAACATGTCAGTGCTCGTTTGCATAGGTGAAGACAAATTGTCGGAATTAAGCGAATTACTTGAACAATTCAGATTTTCATCCGTTATTGTCGGAGAAATTTTTTTAAAATTTTGCTCTACGATTGGAGATGTCTTCGTATTAAGATCGCCATCATTCGGATTAGTTTCATTTCTGTTGATTTCGTTGTTATTCGACAATTCGGGTAGTATCACGTCGTTTGCATTATCAATACGAACCAAATCTGTTGTAATTGTTTGAATGGGAGATACGACATTCAGGTTAGATGGGTCCGTTGCTTGTAAAGTTTCGATAACTTTGTCGATAATGAAAGACTCGTTGTAGAGTCCTGCGGGTTCTGGACTGTCAAAGCCCAGTATAGGTCTTGAAGGTGTGCTGAAAATAAACTGAGTATTTAAGGGATTTCAAGTATACTGTCGTCAAAAATAAACCTTTTGTATTTACAATGCTATATTTTGAGAAATAACTTTTGAAGTAAATAGGACTCTAACATAATAAAAATAGTGCACTGATTAATCTGATTAAATAGATACTCGTATATATATTAATGCTAAATAGTAGGATAAACAATGATAAATTTTCTTCTGATCTTTGCAATGTATATCAGCGATATAAAGATATTTTAATGTTTCTATTGAACTTCTATAGAGTTTTGCTTTTAATCATTATCGATTTATTTATTTCCAAATTTAATTATTTTATTAAAAAGAGCATTTAGTTGTCTCTATTCATACTATTATATTTCAGAGGTCTAATTCTGCGTAATATATAAAATTTTATGTTTTTCTATACATCGATTATATGGTATTTCGTTGTCAATAATAACTTCTGATCATTCAAGCGAAGTTAAGATAGAAAGATAGAAACGCTGGACGTGAGTAAATTAAAATATGATACAAAAATATCCTTAAAGACTTTCCCAGCAACATGGTGGTCGGATGCAGTACTAAGATAATATTAGATAAACCTGAATTAGTGAGATTTGATGTGACGGGCCACATGGACCCAGGCTACTTTGGTTATCAATAACTTTTGTAAATATTCATATTTTATAAGTCAAATTAGCAAAATTTAAACTAATTATGAGTATCAAATTTACGAAAATATTACAAGGGAATATTATCAAATAATATAACAAAAACCGTTAAGAAATCTTGACGAAAATAATTTATTCTCCTTCAGCAGAAATACAACGATTTGCATGAACAAGAAATGCATCATATCGCTTTTTATGTCGCTTGTGCTAATTGTATTGAGATTGCTCGTTGTTAATTGTTTAATTTTGTACTTGATGCGAAACGATTCTTCATCGCTAAATATAGCTCAGAGACTAGAAATAATCACACAGAGCCCGGCGAATACGGGGACGTGGAGTACCTGAGTAGAAGTAGAAGTAGTAAGATGCATTAGTCCCTTTTGGGACATAGGGAAGAATTCGTTTGTCTCCATTCTTGTCTATTTCTAGCTATATATCCCAATCTTGCCACTGACATATTAGTCTCTTCTTGTAATGTTCTTCTCCATGTTATCATCGAGCGTCTGGCTTTCCTTCTTCCTTGAGGCTGTCATTCTAATGCTTTTCTACAAATTTCCGTTCTCGGCTTTCTTAAAGTATGACCAAGCAATCCAAACTTTCTCCTTTTAATTTGTACTTCGATCCTTTCTTCTCCTGCACGATCCCATAATTCTTCATTTGTAATTCGGACGGGCCAACATACTTTCAGTATATTCCGAATACATCTATTTATAAAGCTTTGTAGTTTTTGCTTGTTTGCATTAGTTAGTGTCCATGACTCAGAACCGTACAATAATATGGGTTTAACTGTGGCATTAAAAACTTTAATTTTGGCCCTGTTAGTAATGTTACACGATTTCCAAACATTCATCATCCCTATAAATGCACCACGAGCCTTCGATATTATTGAATTGACGTCTTTCGTTACACCGTCGTATTCGGCCATCACACTTCCCAGGTATAAGAATTGATCTACTCGCTCTATTTTTTCTCCCATCAATTCTATGTCTTTTCTATTTTGGTTATTGATGCTTATCATTTTCGTTTTCTTTTTGTTAATCTTTAAACGTACTTCTTTTACTAAGACATCAATTTTCTCCTGCATATGCGTTGCACTATGAGAGAGTAAACAAATATCGCCAGCGAAATCCAGCTCTTCTAGATATTCCGTCATATTCCATTTTATACCTCTGTTTCCTTTTTCAATCACTCTGTTCATAATTTCATTCAACACTATTAAAAATAGTAAAGGTGAGAGAATACAACCTTGTTTAACCCCTGACCTCAACTGAAACTCATCCGACACTCTCCCCTCGTGTAATAATTTTGCACTTGTATCCATTATATCCTTCCTTCATTAGGTTGATCATTTTCTTAGGCATTCCAATATTTTTAAGTGCTATCCACATACAGTCTCTGTCCAATGAGTCAAATGCTTTTTTATAATCTACAAATATGAAATACAATGGTGATTGATATTCCAGGGATTCTTCTATAATAATTCTCAGAGTATTTATCATATCTATACATGATCTTCTTTTTCTAAAAACCTGTTCTTCTCTCCGTGGTCTACATTAATTGCCGTTACATTTTCTTTTCCTCTATTTTCCCTATTCCACCTCTATTTATGTTAATTGCTTCCCTAAAGTGTTCAACCCATCTTTCTAGCTGTTCTTCTATCGTTGTTAGCATTTTTCCATCTTACTTCTTATAATATTATTTATTTTCTTATACCCACTTAATTTTCTTACACGGTTATAGAGTGCTTTACTATCACCTATTTCGAAAGCTTTTTGTGCTTCATCCGATATGTTTTCTATGTAACGTCTTTTATCTTTTTTTATGTATTTTTTAAGTTCTTTGGTTAGATTTTTTATCTATCACCCGAGTAAGTGCGAAAATCGCCAATCATTCTCGATATTCAAGGCAAAAATGACGTCTTACTAAACGTTACCGTTATTATTATGAGGTTATACATTACATTTCTTGAATTGAAGCCACACAATGGGCTCTACAGATTGATCATCCATTCCACTTTATACTTTGTTGCTTCACAGATTTGTATGTTTCAATTGTTCCTTAGCCATTTTCTCTACTATCCTCCCCTTCCATTTTGTAATTTTCACACTTCCTATATCTTTAAAATAGAAATAAAACTACGGTTCTATTTTAAATTATGGATCTTTATCAAGTAAATGCCGAATCAATTCAATTATCCTATATCTTTATATAATAACTGTTTTTTATTTTGTTATTTTTTAACAACTTATTCATTTCTCATACGATTGATATGGCCGTACCATTTTATTCTCTTCGATTTAATCACTCTTACTATATTCTTTCGTTTTAGTAATTTTTCAATCACGTTGTTTGCTAATTTCCTATACTTCTCTTCATTGATTTTCTTGTTACCATATATTTTTCTTATTATTTCTTTCGAAAATTTTCAGGTTTCCTTCGTTTGATAAAAATATATTTTCCGCAAATACGTGACCACTAACTTAACTAGTAACGTTGTCTTACTTATGCGTTTGTTATTCATTACCAATTCATATGTTGTATGCTTTATATATAGATTGTATCTTCTGATCTATCTCCTTCTTTTTACGGTTTCTTCTATTTATGGGCTAATAGCCTAGTGGTAATGTACTGGCGTATTATGCCGGGGGTCCAGAGATTGCAATAGGGGCTGGGTTGTTCGAGAAGGATTTCATTTCTTTAAGGTGAATGCCGACAGCTAAGCATCTTAAGTCGGTCCACGAACGCGGGCGTAATAATAACTCATAGCCTGCCAATGCCCCTTTAGCGTCAAACTGTTGGGGATGCTAAGACGTGAATTATTATTATTATTATTGTACCTAGATATTTAAAATATTCTACTTCTTTCATTTTATATTTTTCAATTTCTCTCACACTCTCTTTTACTTTGGCCCTCGGGTTCCTTGTATATACTTGAACATTCCTGATTTATCTCTGCCGTCTCTTCGAAACTCCCTTCTTGTCGCTATCTATCGCTGCAATGTCGTCCACCTAAAGTTTTTTTATTATTGTTCCTTTTATTTTACAATTACGTATGATTATATACATTCATTGCTAGATTAAATATTAGCGGACATAATTTTTTAGTCGCTGTTATTTATATTATTTGTCGCGCTCCTACCGTTAAATCATATATACAATAGTCATTGAGTTTCATCCATTATTTTGAGTTGTTATATTTCGTGACGGTCTCAGATCTTTTCCTGACAGCGCGCTTGTTCAAATCGCGGAGAAGGATGCTGTATTTCTGACTGATCGTCGAACGTTTATTATAATGGATTAGACGGGATGCTTCGGCCGTAATACGTTGGAATATATCATTCGCAATGTTCAATCGTCTTGCTGTATATGGCTGTATTTGGATGGGCCAGCATGAGCACATTGTAAATCTAAATCGCACAACTCTCCTTCATGCGGCATTTCTTCTTTTTATTGCCCTTTGAAGTATTCTTCTGGACTTTGCCAACTTTCTTGGTCGCTTTACCGCTAGTCTTCGGTAGAATGGTTATCAATAATTAATAATAAAATAGCACTGTCAAACGTGTGACGGTCAGTTTCCTTGTCGTGCACCTATATTTATCTCTATTTCTTTTGTTAGTCCCTCACATGCAAGTATTGATGCTTTCGAACTTTTCAAAGTAATTTTGATCATTCGTCAGTAATTCGAAGTTTTTCAGGCATACCCATACTTTTCGTATATTTTCTAATTGTAAGAATTTCATTTAACGTAACAAATATATTCTTGAAATTTAAAAATACTACTTCTGTTTCTCTATCTAGTTCGTAACATTTTTTTAAATATTAGCTTAATTATATGTATTACATCCGTTGTCGATTTATTCTGTCTAAATAATTCTGGTACTCTCCTATTGCTTCTTTTGTATGTTTTTTCAATTTTGTTATTATCAGCGTGGTTAATATCTTGTAAGCCATATCCAGCATTGTTAGTCTTGTATAATTCTTGTACACTGCATCTTCTTTTTTTGAATTGGTATTATAATTCTAGATCTTTATTCTTCCAGCATATTTTCTTGCTTCAATTCAATCCCTCTAATTTTTATCACTTCATTATACGTATATTATTATCTGCCCTGGCAGCTTTGTATTAAATTTTGAATAATTTCATTGCACTCCTCTTTTTTGGTTTTTCTATATTCTCTTGCTTTTTTTTGTAATTTTTTTCACCCTAATTTCCAATACTTTGCTCTATTATTGTCACTTTACTCAAATAGCTTTTCCTAATATAATATATACAGGCCTAGTGGCGATTGGCTTTGAGTTCTCCCACTCTTCTTTGTTATTTCCTTTGATTTTTTGCCTCTCTTTTTTTACTTCCTGCAACCATCTTTTCCTGGATTGTCCTCTCCTTCTTGTCCTCCTATTAAAATTCTTTTGACTCATCTGTCGTCAGACACTCTAGCAATGTGTCCCAACCATCTGTCTCTTTGCATTTTCACTACTATTGACCAAGTAGTGACCAAGCTTGGTTTATTGAACAGCTCTTCTATTTCTCTTCCTAATTTTTTTGCCTTCTTTAATCCCTCTATAAATTCTCCTTTCCCATATTTTGAGTTTGTTTGCATACTTTTTCATTCATTACATTTTTTGTCCTTACAATTTTTGTTAATCTTCTTACAGCTCCATTTCCTTTGGTTAACCTTTTATTATTATTATTTCCTTTTATTCATCCGCCTTGACTATATTTCCTAATATAATACTTAAGGGTTGTTACAGTTAAAATAAAGTCTTTGCGGATAATCAGTTTAGAACCATAAAAAAGCAATACCTATTGTTTTAATTTTTGACTTCTATAAACGAGAATTTATTTGAATTTACTTCATTATTCGGCACTTTAGTCTTTGCTTTCTAGATAGAATTGAACATTGTTTCATCGCTAAAGAAGTTTTAGTTTCTTTGTGCCTCTTCGTTGATGTCTTTGCAACGTCTGATTCGATACAATATTTGTTCAGTCGTCAATCAGTATGAAACAAACTTTGAATTAATCTACTAAACATCAAATTTTTCAGTTAAAATGCGATAAATTATTGTTTTGTGTATTCAAAGTTCTATTTTCATGAATCTCACTTAAGATTTTTCGAAATTTACACGAAATCATGCATTTTTTCAATAGTTCCTTGTCATTTGTTCAAGTGATTGTCTGAACCTCTTTAATCATTCACATCCTTTTTGTCTTCTCACAGTTGTTGATGACACTAAAAAACATGTGCTCATGACAAATTATTATTATCTCCATAAGCGTTTTTAACACAAAACCTAATGATAATTCTCTGTTCTTTATTAGTTTGTGTAAATTATACTGCCACCAACAGATGACTCTACACATTTTTTTAAAAATATTCCTGTTATTTTCGCAGTACATGGTGCAAGAAGAGTGCAGTATTTTTCTATACTGTTAAATTTAAACATTAAATTTATACATAGTATATCAAAATTAATGAACAAAAACTACTTTCGGGCATTTCATGTCCATTTTAAAATAATGCATAGATGTCAAGAGAATATATAGCAAGCGCCAATTAAGTTGGCGCGAGGGCGACAATTAAGTTGGCGCGAGGAGGGGGTGCGCAGAAGCTGTTTTTAAAAACGTCCACCCACACTACTCAAGTAATTGTCAGAATACATTTGCCATTGACGTTTGACGGAACATAATGTCTTTGCTAGGGGATCATAAAGTGATACACGCTCCGAAGTTAGAATTATCTGACATTTGATGTAAAACCAAATACAAATCTCCCCACTACTTCTAATCCTGCGCGAACTTACCCCTCCTCGCGCTAACTTAATTGGTGTTTGCTATACTACAATAATCTCTATCGAATTTCCGAATTCAATTTTTTAACTTGGAGAAATTGTTAACTAAATGTTAACACGTTTTGGGGTATAATCGTACGGGACTTTTTTGTGATATATGAATTTAAATAGCAAAATATCTATATTACCTCTGAACAAAATTAATTTTCATATTTGTAAGGCGTTACTAAATGGTCTACAGCACAAATCATATGCATATATCCATAGAATCTAGAATTAAATATCTTATTGTAAGTTCCTTACTAATACCGTAAAATGTGTATCTATTTGAGCAGACTGATCTGTACAATAAGTCTATTTATACAATTGTTCGTTAATTTTAGTATAAATGTATGTACAAGTGATGTATGTACAAGTGAAAAACCACAAATATAAATTTACGGATATGTTCAAAATTTTGTTTATTTTTGACATTGTTACCTATATAGTTAAACTGCTATTTTTTTGTAGAACATATTCCACGAAAATATATTTAGCCATGCAAAGACATACACACATGCTTAAAAACAATTGGGTTTGAAAAAAAAACATTTTCGTTTGTTTTGAAGTAAAAGATATGCTTTATTGTAAGTGATGCTGGAAAGATTTGAACGTGGATATCTGCATCTACAGTAAAAGATAACTGAATAATAGATTCTTGCAGCAGTAGGCATAATTGCTTAATTGGTAAAGTTTTACTTAGTGAGATTCTCGAATTGGCGAAGTCGCCGTTAACATACACAAAAGTAAAAGAGTGAAAAAAAGAACTTTGGAACGTACACTAGCCCAATGAAGTAGTGAGGCACTTGTTTGCGTATAGATACAAGGTCGAATTAGTAATTACTGAACCTGACAAAAGAGAGCAGTACTAAAAGAAATATTAATTTTTTTTTTATTTTCAAAGAATAAAGAAACTATGAGGTCAAAAACCTAGAATATGTTTACGGCGACCAATCTCCATTGATTTCAACCAAGAAAACGACGGACAGCTGCGTTTAAACATGCCTGGACCAGTGTATTTAATTAATAACACCGTGGACGCCTAAAAGACACGTGTATTATAGATAAAAAAAGAAATATTAATTGTTTTTCAACTTTGTAATCCTTCAAAACATAACTAAAAATTTATGTTCGTTTCGATCATAAGGACGCTTGTTATTTCAGTAGAAAGTAAATTGTTTTTAGCGGTTTTTTAAGTGGAGTACCGATCAGTAGTTAGGTTCTTATTTTCAAAGAATAAAGAAACTATGAGGTTAAAGACCTATAATATGTTTACGGCGACCAATCTCCATTGATTTCAACCATAAAACAACGGGCAGCAATTCAATAAACATGCCTGGACCAGTGTATTTAATTAATACACTAGGCTGAGGCTATGGCTACTGCAGCCAGACTTTTCTTATCGATTATCTTCAAAATGGTAAAACAGTAACAGTCGAATACTTATGCATCCCTTTCAGATCAGCTGCACGATACAGTACTTGCTTTTTCCTCACGATAATGTATGAATTTACACTCTTAATTGTTTCAATGAAAAAATTCTTGAACTACACTTCGATCTGCTTTTCCTCATCCCGCACATTCATCAGATTTGCCCCTTCAGACTTTTACTCAAACCGAAAACTTGGCACGGTTGGGTCGAATGAGGCAATCACTGAGATTAATACATTTTTCGAACAGTTTAATAAAGCTTACCTTTCTGAAGGCGTGAAAAGACTTGAATATCAGTGGACTGAATGTAATGAGTTAAAAGGGAAATAATAACAATTTATGTATATACGAGGTAAACGAAATTGTTTTGCCTATTCTTTACAGTGGATAGGGGCAGATTCACCGTATACACAATCCAAGCATTGTTTAATATCTTTAGGATTAACACTTTTTCAGAAATTTAATCACATACCGATCTGTGATTAAATTCAATTTTCAACATCATGAAAAATAACGCGACACCACCAACACAGCTGTTGCTATGCGACTGAGACAAGTACGCTTCTATAATTTTTACCATTACTTCAAAGAACGTGGTGCTACATATTTGTTTTCTGTCATTACCGGAACATGGTTAGGCCGGAAACTTCTGGCGCTTACCTCGTACTTCTCCAAATTATGTGTTTGCGCATTCGTTCGTCCTGTTCGAAGATAGTCGGGAATGTAGAACAATATTTTTGTATATGTATAATGATTGAAAAAAGAAAAAAAACTGATTGACAGCAGAAGACGAATTCGAAATCATTGCTCAATATAAAAGCGGTGACGCATTCGCAAAAATTCCATAAAAAAGAAATTAATGAAAAAGGAAAATATTTAAACACGGAAAAAAAAATCGAAATAAGGAATACTTTCATGATTGACATGGAACCACTTCTATTCATATGGAATAAATATCGTAATTAAAACTGAATTCCCTTGCTTACAATAAACTAAATCAAAACATTAAGTGCTTTTAATCTCTGAAAGAAAAAGAAGAATGTAAAGAAAATGTGGAAACGTCTAGGGCAAATCGAGGATGGTTTGATAGATTTTGTAAAAAATGTGGATATCATCGCAGCGTATGTATTGTAGATGAAAATGTAGACAAAACAGTAACAATAAAATTTCCAAATAAATAAAAAAAAATTCTTGAAAGAGATTAAACTGAAAGCCAAATATTTAATATAGATTGGATGGGTTTCTTCTGGAAGCGGAGGCTAACACGTACTTATGTATTCAAAAAAGAGTAATCCCAAAATTTCCAAAAATCGGTTGACATTGCTGTTAGTAGGTAATGTATCTGATGATATAAAACTAAAACCGTAGCTTGTGTATAGGTGAGTACGTATACTGTCTGGAAACGTGGTAAGTTAACGGCGTAAACGTGAACGATACCCCACCAATACACTAGATAAGAGAGAAGGGAGGTACCATACCAGGCTCTAGGCGTGTCTGTTCCCAGTCTGATCAGATACGTCAACGATGGATACGATAGAAATACGAATACATACGCAATATGTATGTGTTTACCACACCTACTTCTGACCTATCCCTATTGCTTATCCAATTAAATGCTACACTCTACATTGAATAAACATCGGGGAAGTTGGCGGGGGCGTGTCTTGCGCAGCAGTATCGTTAAATTACCACGTTTCCAGACGGTATACCTATTACGATTCATACAATAAGCGCGTATAAAAATAAATTTTATATTTATTAGATTATAGAATTCCAGAGCTTTGAAAAATTGTCCACTTGACAAATTACTAGTAAGTAATAGGGGTATCCAATAAAAGGCTCGAGTAGAATGATTGACTACTTATTATTGTCCTGTTTGTGAACATTATTGCAAAACAAAAATATAAATTTTATAATACTTTTAATTTTAAATAATGCGTCACGTCATTTCAATAAGTCGAATGAAAATACTACGTCATTACCGCGGTCAATTAACCACGTTGAAAACATACTATTTAAGATGAGTATCTTCGCAAGCTATCTTTTACAACGCGAGAGACTGGAATTACCTAAGTTGCCAGAATTTTGGAAAAAATTTGATATTAAATATGTTATGGAAAACGTCGGTGAATCGTAAAAGGATGGTACCCATCTGCGAATTAAGCCATACTATAACACTGTGTTCAGTGTTTATTGTGGTCCCTCGTTCCATAATGTCTACAAGAAGGATGCCTTTCTTGTCCCAAAAGACAGTGGTCAAGATTTTTCTCGCAGAAAAGGTAAAATAATTGCTGCAACGAAATCTAATTTATTTAAATATATAGATAAGTAAATAATAAAAATAAATTAAAACACTTGGCTTGTTTCACTATGAGATTTATTTAAATACTCTAACAATTGTTTCGGCTGTTATGCCATTCTCAAAGAGATCTATAAATCTAACTTAAAGACTATCGCACTTGTTCTTATATGTTGTCTGTTCTTGTGTGTAGTGGGGGTGGTATTATATTGTGTATTACGGTGTCTATAAAGGGTGTATTGGCATATTCTATCTGTGTGTTGGTGATTAATAGATTTTGTTTTTTCGCTATTTTTATTTCTAATATTTCTAGTAGGTCCAATCTCTTGCTTTTTGTGATATTGTGTATTAATTCGCAGTTATCTATATCGGGGAAGTGGTTGAGTTCTATACAGTGTTCGGCAAAGCCTGTGTTTTTCTCACTATATAAAATTGACTTTTTGTGTTCTTTAACTCTGTTTTTAATGGCTCGTCCACTTTGGCCGATATAGATAGCTTCACAGTCTTTACATTTTAATTTATAAACACCTGATTGGTCCATTTTATCTCTTTTATCTTTGTTGTTGCTAATCATTGTTCCTAAATTTGTTTTATTTACCCAGCTTATTTTGATATCTAATCCTTTTACTATTCTGTTTATTTTATTAGTGAGTTGTGGTATGTATGTAATTTTGTGCCATCTTTGTATATTTTCTGTTATTTTCGGGTATAGGTATTTGTTCTTATTATTTTGTATTTCTTTACGTTTTAACAGTTTATCTACGATTTTAGGGTCATATCCATTATTTCTTGCGATTAATTTAATTGTGTTTATTTCTGTATTAAAATCTGTCTTGCTTAATGGTGTGTTTGTGGCTCTATGTATATAACTATTGAATGTTGACATTTTTATTTTCATTGATTGTTTCGCGTTTGCATGTAATATGTTGTCTGTAAAAGTGGGTTTTCTGTAGATTTCGAATGTAAGCTTATTATTATGTCTGTTTATTGTAATGTCTAGAAAGTTTATTTTCTTGTCTTTTTCTGTTTCTTTTGTAAATTGTATCTTGTGGTTTATAGAATTTATTACTTTTAGGAACTCCGTTAATTGCCTATCTGTACCCTTCCATATGCAAATTACGTCGTCTACATATCTGGCCCAGAAATGGACTTGTTGAATTAATTTTTATTATTTACTGTATGAAGTTAAAATGTTTCACCAAGAAGTATCTGCAACAACAGCCGAGAATATATAGATAAGTGCACTATTGTAACATGTTCTAGGAGCAACAACCTTATTGTTTATTTTTGTGATTCGCGGATTATACATTATTAGGTTATCGAAATAATGGATTTAGTTTGACGCTCAACTTGAATTTTCCAAGCATATTTCTAGCAGATATAATTCAGCTTCTAGTATACTTAGCTTTGTAGTTTTAAAATCTTTCAACACTCTGAGTTCTATTTCGCCTCGAGTTGATTATAACTCATTGCTTGTCATGACTTTTTCAGATAATTTTCTTTAATAATTTGTTCGAACGAATGTTTACCTTACTTACATGGCAAGAAATAGAAATAAAATCAATATAATATCCGTTTGATCATTGATAATTTGTATATAATAGCATATTTCTTTTTAATTTTGTAAATTAGTTTCTCGCATTTTTAATGTTTATATTAACAGTTATTGGATCTTTTATATTGTTGGCATATAAATTCTTACTTTCTTGTTTCGCCTGTACCTTATCTTGGCAGTCTTTGATTTTTATTCTTAGTTGAGAGCTATATATTTTCGAATTAATTGTTATCTATAGAGGCAGTAGCTCATAATATGTAACTACTTTATAATCTCACTATGTATGTGACCGTTTGATTTACCCCACGAGTTCTGTTCTTGTTCAGTGTTGATACAAAACAATCGTTTTTCTATTCCCCAATCCGTTTTCGTTTCATTTCGACAATGACTTACATATGGAAAAACATATGCAAAATTCAAACACCGGGCTTCTTTTGTCACTCCTAGCTTTTTCATACATTTTTAATATTTTTTTTACAAGAGTACGTTGCTTAAGTTTAAGTCTTGCTGTTTCCTTTCTTGTAACTCAGAATCGATCATGTCTGAATTTGGTCGCCTTCTGGTGCTCTGTAATGTTTGGAGCAAGGAGCATCTAGTTTTCCGAATTTGGAAAATCACATCCGGAAATTGCATATGCTTACGGTATCCTTTCTGTATATGGTGCATATTTTTTTGTAAGTCTCTGTCGCATTTTTTTCTTTACAAGGGTGGAGTAGAATGTTCTTGATTTGACCAAGGAAACAGCTGTACTTCCAAAGCTTCTTTATACTACCGTATAGTAAGATTATTCGAGGCCTTCAAAATAAGCATGACATTTAGATATTACTAGGTTAGTTGAGATAAATTTCTATCCAGCTAACCAATTTTCTAAATTTAGGAATAAGAATTTTTTATTTTCTTTTTGTGCAATTAACAATGCATGAATATATAACCATTTGTTTTTTATTTGGGTATCCAATTTGTTCCATAACGCTACATAATACTCCTGCGATTATTCTCCAATTCTCAAGGTAGTCAACGAGCACTATACCACGTGCATCACCAAAAAAACTCTAGTTAATACCTTCACAGGCAATAAAAATATTTTTGTCTTTTTCGGAGCACTTGAACCAACTTCTATCTATTCGTCCTAGATGTTCTTTTGTCTCAGGTGTGTAGTAATGGATTCAGACTTCATCATCAGTTATGAAGAAGCGCACAAATTCAGAAGAATTACTTTGGAAAGTTCCGAACACTGTTCATCTAAAATGTATCTCACCAGCTCATCTGAGGTGTTCATAATGTCAATTAGCTCCTTTATACATAATCGATTCAGTACTGCATTAAGAAATTTTTGAATAATATATATTGTGGTCGATTTTAGCTTTCCAATATGCTCATCGTCTCGAATAAATTAAATTCTGTTGCATATTTTTTTATTGTTCAGAATGAAGTAGCATCATCATAGACTTCATCTGTTTTATTTCAAAACGTAGTATTTTGTTACCGCCTGATACTCTTCTTTTTCCATTTCAACAAAGCTATAAAAATTGCTTACGCCAAATTAGGATGAAAACTTGTTGAATGTACTTTAATGAATGACGTATGGTAACAGATTATAGCTTCAGAAATAAACTCTGTTTAATACTTTGACTGGCATATGTATGCCAGGCCTATAACATTTCACATAACATGTGATACGTTAACAGTTTATAATGGTGTATGAAACCCAAAGAACCTATTTGGTTTATTTTGACTTCAAATAATTAGCCTAAATCTGAAGAAATATTACAATGTATTGAGATGATGGAAATAGTTATTTGATAATATGAGAAAATCGATTTATAATCGTATTGTTGTGTCACCGAATACAAAAAATCCATTTGTATATGTACAGCGCCGACCATAAGTATTAGGCACATATAAAACTTTTTTGAAAAAAAAAACAAGATTCCAGCTGCACAGAGTTATCAGTTCCGAGTGTTAAAATGGTAGAGTAATATTAATGGAGAAATCAATAAAAGACCTATAGATCGTTCCAACATCCGTATTCAGTATGGGATATAATAGCAACTTTTATCTCTTACTATCCTTAGTTGCTGTCATTAACGCTATCTTCACTTACGGTTGCTATGTTGCAACTTATTGACATATGCTGTCGGCATCGACAACAGTATTTATCTGTCTATTAATATCAACTGTCAACCGTCATCGTCCTACTTTTAAAATATTTCGTTAAATCGCTAAGAAATAAGTAATTAAACTTCTAGTTTCAAAAATTCTTTTATTGTAAATCACTACAAAATTGTTTCGCCATACAATGGCTTCATCAGGTGGATGAATACTGACAGTATTCATCCACCTGATGAAGCCAGCGTTCTTAGCGTTATAATGAAGTTTCAACAAGTATCTCCTTCGTCAATTAACTATTTCGTTAAATTGTTAATTTGTTTATATAGTTGTACAAATTTTTCTTTTCAGAACACTTCTATCTTTTTCAAGCGTGCACAGGGTTATATGGGTATTTTTATTGATTTTTATAAACGTTATAACATAATATAAATGTAATTACAGTTTTCACTGCATTAATGGAGCCTGTCGGAAGAAAACGGCGCAAAGGAGACAAATTTAGCCGTAAGGAGAAGTGTATGATTGCAAATGTTTTCAATTATTTCAATAAATCAATGAATGTGAGTGCTGCCGTTCAAGAAGCAAGTAAAGCTTTGGGTATCTCAGACCGTGCAATATATCATGTAAAACAGGAGCAATGAACTGGTTTATTATCGAGTCAAAGAAAAACTAAAAAAAGGAAAGGCATACAACTAAATGATCGACTACATACATATGATGAGATCACGCAAGCAGCTATTCGACGTAAAGTGAATGGCTTTTTTATACAGAATATGCCACCTACATTAAATACAATTCTTGCTGCTGTTAATGCTTCCTAACTTCAGTCGAACAACTTTACATAGATTGTTACACGATATGGGTAAGACGAGTAAGTAAGACGAAAAAGTATACTCATTGAACGAGATGAGATTATTAGGTGGAGGCACAAATAGTTACGAGAGATCAAAAGATTTAGAGAAGAAGGTACAATTTACTTCTTGCTATTTGACATGGCTGTAACTCTATATTATTTCAGGTCGAACTATTATATACACTGACGAGTCATGGGTGAATACAGGGCATGCGGTAAATAAAACTTGGACAGATACTCCTATTCAAAATAGTCGACAAGCTTTTATTCAAGGACTAAGCACTGGATTGAAAACACCAACCGGGCTTGGACTTCCTTTTGCATCAGTTCATGCTGGTGGTGATAATGGGTTTGTTCCTGGTGCTGAATATACATTTCTTTGCAAGAAAAACACTGCCGACGTTCATATGAGATGGATTCAGAAACATATGAGGATTGGTTTATAAATAAATTACTTCCAAATAAACCACAGAAGTCAGTCATTGTTCTTGATAATGCTTCCTATCACTGCAGAAAATTGGAAAAAATTCCAACAACAGCATGGAGGAAAAACGATATCATTGATTGGCTCAGTGAAAAAGAAATACAAATCAGTAACGATATGCTAAAAAGGGACTTACTGTATTGCGTGTCACAAATTAAACCGCAATATGATAAAAGTAGGATTGACGAATTTGCAAAAGAAAAAGGTCATGAAGTTCTTCGATTACCACCTTACCATTGCGAGTTAAATCCCATTGAAATGGTATGGGCACAACTTAAAAACTACGTAAGAATGAATAATATCACATTTAAGGTAAAAGATATGGAGCAATTAATTCGAAGAGCGTATAGCACTGTAACAGCTAATAATTGGCAAAACTACATCAAACATGTAAAACATATTGAAAAGGAAATGTGGATAGTGGATAATTTGCAAGACGACATCGAAGAATTAATTATTAACGTAACACATTCGTCATAATCTGAAGATCAAAGTGATTCCTCGACTGACTAAAAAATTTACATGAGACATAGCTATGTGTGTGTAATTGCTATTCCTTTCTTAAATATTATTGTACTCGTATTATATACGTATTTGTATGATCCCAGTTTTTTTTTGTTACAAAAGTGGAAACTATTATTTGTTAAAGGATCATCATCGTTTTTAATTTAATAAATTGCATAACACCCCAATATCGAAGTAAATATTCACTGTACGTTGCATGGATATCGTTCATATGTATATTTGTGTAGAAATGTGTGTAGTATTGTTAATAAATATTGAAATACAGCTATTTTCCTTGTAGTATTCTTTCCTATAATTTTACGTGCAGCGAATTCGCTATGCACTGTTAAAATTTAGTTACTTTAATAAAATAATAAGCAAAATGTCATATGAATCTCAATAATTTTGCACCTTCAACGTCAAAAAACGTAAATAAAGGTTATGATTTGATCGCGTGAAATGTCAAATAATTAACCGGAAATGGTAATGTACAGCTGATTGGATGATTTGGCAATCATGAAACAAATTCCCATAAGACGTATACTGAATACGGAGGTTGGAACGATCTATAGGAGTTCTATTCGATAGTTCGTTTAGTTTTGACGAACACATTACTATAGTCTATTTTTAAACTAAGAGGAGTAAATGGAAAAGCCACATTTACACTGTAAAAGTTCCCAAATCAATATATAAAATTGTTTGAAAGTTTAGTTAATATTACCAGTAGAAATAAAATTAATTGGCAACGGCCATAGCACGCTGAAAAGACCGGTTCTCGTCCGATCACCGAAGTCAAACAGCATCGGCCGGGGTCGGTACGTGGATGGGTGACCGCAATTTTTGCATAACGTAATCCTACCTCTGAAGCAACCAATCACGCATAGTAATTTTGGCGCGATTAATTTAAAACGCTCCTCTTAGTTTAAAAATAGACTATAGGATATGTAAACCGGCTTCTAAAACTCTCGGATTTGTCATTCGTAACTACAAACTTTTGACCAATCTCGAAACTATAAAGTGTATTTACGTGTCATTGGTACGCAGTAAATTAGAAATCGCTTTGATAATATGGCATCCACCATACGTCTCTCACCAAATGCAATTAGCGAGAGTTCAGAGGCGATTTTTAAAGTACCTTTTTTACAAAAGAGACGGTTCGTACCCAGAGAGGAATACAAGTCATACAAATCTACTACATGAACACAAGTTGGTTTCTCTACTAACACGTAGGGAGACAACTTTCGCAATATTTCTATGCAAACTTCTTCACAACCAGGTAGACTGTATGCAATTTTTGTCAAATATTGGCTTCTGTGTTCCGAGGATGGCCGCGAGACATGTTGATACATTTCACACGGTTCGTCATCGTACGGGAATTATGCTGAGGAGCCCCATATTTTAAATGTGTTTGAAAATACTTACTATGAAGACATTTTTATAGGGTGTAAGAGTTAGTGACTTTAGTGATTTTTTTTGTCAGTTTTTCTCTTTTTTTTTGCTGGTTTTTTAACCGAAATGAACTCAATATGTAATTTTTATTTTAAAGTTATTATACACATTTAGAGTTATGTTGTAACCCGTTTTGGTTTTCACTGTTGGGTGTAATTAAATAAATATTATTATTATTTCTAGGTAATTGCAGTACTGATTGTGTACAAATGTACAATGAAAATAGAATTTGACTGTGCTGAAGAAACGCGAATTAAGTGAGTCAGAAAGGATGAGGATTATTATAGTCCATGAAAATAGAATTAATAAAGTCAGAAATTGAGAAAAAATGAATTGCGCCGGACATTAGGAATTTCCAAAGGTAGAACAACATCTAGCAGAAAACCACTCTTGAACGAAAGGATTCGAAGAACTTTAGTTCGTGAAAGCCTCCGCTTCCAGAAAAAGCATCTTCTGAGTTAGCTGCAGATGTAAGAGTGTCTACCAGTACCAATATTTTATCGTGTTCCGTTTGTCGGTTAGATTTGTAAGGCTAGAGAGAAATCACTTTTAACGGTGAAAAACAAGTCAGGCAGCCTTAAGTGGACGAAAAATACGCTTATTACAACAGGAAAATTTTTCAAATATCGCTTAGTCCGACGAAAATTTTGAGTTTATTCTTTAAATACAGTTTTGTATATAAATAACCAGTACATTCTGTATATTCGGAAGATAGAGGCGTTATATGGTGTAACATACGCCGATATGGATACAAGTAGTAAATATTGAGAGTTGCGCATTTGAGAACGGCGGCTGTAACTGCGAGAGCTATAATTGCAGTTAAAAACGCTGACGTGTTGACATGTTCTTGACAAGAGAGGGAGGTCGTAGCGTTACTGAAGCGAGTTTGAAAGAGGACAGATTGTAAAGATGTATCCTTCCACGAGATCAAGCGTCATCTGGGTCAAAACCTCAGTATGCCACGGCGTGCATGGAATATCCAAGGTATAAGGACTGTAAGGCCTCGATCTGAACGTCCCCGTATGATTGCAGTCCGACAGCGTCGGGCGGTTGTTAATGCGGCGTTAATTGCGCGTACTTCTTCTTCTAGACAATTAGCGCATGAATGGTGTACGAGAAGGGTGGAAACATTCAGTGTGAGAAACGTTCGTCGACATGCACTACAATGAATTCCACTGACTGCGGAATTCCGACATGCACGCTACGACAAGTGTTATGTAAAGCAAAGGTGGCGTGGCGAATGGACGTGCATCTTGTTCTCGAACGAAGACAGTTTGAGAACCCTCGCAAGATCCAATAGATCTCTTCCGAAATGTTTCTGTTTGAGTTCCTTCACTTCTTCGCACGTGCATATTACATGAAGGCTAGTTTCCTCCTGTTTTTTTACATCTCCTACACCAGGGATCGCTAACCAAGCCCATGCTATACAGATGCTTCCTTAAAGCGATAATGTCCGGTTATTAAGCCGGCAATTATTTTAATTTCATTTTTGTTAGGTTGGCTGAAAACCTAGCGTCCAGCTCTCTTAGTAGTGTTGTAGTATGGAGTTGACCTTAGCAATTCCAGGTTCTGGTGCTATGAAGTTCCTATTAGTACCTTGCTTGGCCAGTTCGTGGATATTGCCTTTAATTCCCTCATGTCCTGGCACCCATGTTTGAGACACAGTATTGTCTTGTACCAGTCCATTGAGGACCTGTTTACAATATTTGACGAGTTTAGAGTTTAGAATTCACAATGGCTTTAATAGCTGCCTGACTATCAGTCACTATGTTGTTTTTTTTTTGTTTGCGCAACCGGCTTTCCGAATTTATTCGGCGCAGGCTGCGACTGGAAATAATTTAGCCTGGAAAATCGTCCTATGTTTCTCCAGACTTATCGATATCTTCCTTCTGGGGCATATTCAGCATATACCTGCACCTGTGCCTCGATTGGATTGTGATACATCCGTGTACCAAGTGCCGGCACTACAATCGCAAGAGACTTTTTGCCTGTTCCTTGGTCGGTATAAATATATTCATCTTAGCTGTAAATATAATCTCAGGTGCTATACTGTCCTCCAGCATTCGAAATATCGGCTTTCTCAGTATAGTTCCTGTGATATCTGTATGTCCTCCTACAATATTTTTAAGACACCATACGCCATTGGCCTTCAGCCTCAGGATCGCGGCCACGGCCTCCGCTTTTATAAATAGTTACAGCGGAGGGAGACCCGATGGCCGCCATGGAGGCGGTTTCCGTGCTGTTCATATCTTCCGTGATTGCCAACAGAGCCTGTCGCTGGAAAGTCGTGAGCAGCACGCCGGACGATGACAGCGTCGTTCACCTCCACCAGACAACTACCCTATAGATAATCGTTGATTTTACTACTGCTGCCCCTCAACCCTTATTACTGTAACCGTAAAATACATGAATCCATAGAGATCCTAAAGGATTCCAATAATATCAATGTCGGATATCCTCTACACAATACCTGACAAATTCCTCTATTTCAGAAACTCAACCGTAACCGTGATGCTTGTAACCCGGGACAGCTCCTTTGTAACCCCGTCCCAAACTAACAGAATTTCAAGTCAGTAACAGTAGTAGCAACCATGAAGTGTCCCTTGTAATTGTCGACGAAAAAAAGTCGGCTAAGAAGGAAGCAGTGCTAAAGAAGCAGTTCCAGCCCGGAATTTCAGAAGCGCTCATACCATGCCTTCAATTAAATTTTCATTCAGAGTAGCCTATGATTTCAATATAAATTTGGGAACACTGGAATAGTAAGGTTTTTCGAAAGTCAAATTTTGACCCCTGTCATCTGACAGATTACAATTTAGTAATCTTATTTCTTGTGAAATGTTTTAAAAGGCATTTATTAACAGAAATGCGTGTATTGTAAAAATACTACGTTAAAGAAGGTGCTCGAAATGTTGCCCTCTTGTCTCTATGCACACACGAACTTTGCATTTGGTGTTTTCAAATGCGTTTGACAAATGAGCGATTATATTCTCACAAACTTCTCTAATACTATTGAAATGTTCTTCAATTGTATGTGCGGAAAAATGAAGTAATCCAGAATTGTGAGATCTGGAGACCTTGGAGGAAAATTCACTATTCGATTATCCAAGAATTCTTCCGAACGAGCCATATGTGGCCGAACATTGTAAAAGGTTCTAATAAATCATTTTGGTACCTTTCAACATTTATTGTTCCATTGAAAAATATTGGTCCAATGATTCGCCGCCTTGATACCACCAGCCAAACACCAATTTTATGCGTATGTACCACAAATTCATGAGGATTTTCTGCCGACCATATTCTCATACTGTGTTTGTTTAAATATACCGAAAGATGAAATCAGGCCTCATCAGTAAAGAAACATTTATTCAGAACATCATCATTATTCAAGTACAATTGGCAGTACTCGGTTCTTCTATCGTAACTAACGAGACCGAGTTCATGAACAGCTTATATTTTATATGGATATAATTTTAAATCTTTTTTAAGAATAGTGGGGCATGTTCCAACTGATAACTTAACTTCTTGCGACAGTTTCGCAGTTTGGATTTCTTTGGTTAGTTTTCCATTCGATGTCGAACATCTTCAATGCAATCAGCAGTTCTTTTTTTAGGCGCTCCGCTCCCACATTTACGAAATACTATCCCCGTTTCATGAAATATGTATGATTATGAACCACATTGTTCTTGTTTTATTTGATAAAATCATTTTTCTTTAGAATAGGATACTTGAACTTGTGATTAACGCTTTGTAAAAAAAATTCAAAGACGCATTTATTTTCATTTCGGGTTGTACTTTCAACACATTTGAAAAATAAAAATAAAAAAATGACATTAAAAATATTCCTTAGAAATGTATTATGGTTAAGGGGAAAAGTGGTCTACTTCAAAAGCTAGAAGAGTAACGGAAATAAAATGCAGAAAAAAAATCACTAAAATATATTGCACAAATATAGTGTATAACAAAATATAAAGATAGAACAACTTAAACTTTCAAAAAATTAAAATAGTAAAACAACATCAAAATTAAAACTGTGTACAATGCAGTTATCAACTACATTCATCGTAAAATTAATAATACAAAATGTTTCTAGCTATAAAAGAGGTTCTTATAGTATACTCGTACATACAAATTCTACGAAATAATATATGTCTAAAACTTACAATCTAAGCCATTTGGAATTTCATGCTCTTTTTTGAGTTTTAGGTGCACCATGTGGAATTTGCGGTTGCTCTCTTTTTGACTCACCCATTTTGCGATGTAGAGTCCGGGGTTCGCGGAGCTGTGGGTGTTTTCACTACGCCGAGGGGATTTAGAGAATGTAACGTAATGGAATCGTTGGGACTACAGACTTCCGTATCAAAAAACCTATAACTGATATGGTTAATATTACTGATTACAAAGCTATTAATATAATTAATATTTAATTAAGCGTTAATGATTGGAATCAAAATGCAGTTCCGTTTTTAAATTGATCTACCAAAATATGTAGATTGTAGTAAAGTGGTTTTGTAGGCTTTAAGCTACTATGATCTTTTTCAAATAATTTTACTGTGGTTCAAAGGCCTCTTAATTAAGGAATGGTTCTTTCAATTAATCTTCCTCTTTTAGGTTTATTGATTATTAATTCTTGTAGAAAGTACATTCTTGACAGGCTCTAACGATGGATAGGATTCAATATTTTCTATTTTGCTTGATAGAATCTGATTGCGACCTTTTCTGATAGGTTAATGTTATTTGAGTTCGTAATTAACTAGTTGAAAATAAAATAATTGAATGCAGTGAATATCCTTGTTTTTGGATTCCTGTCACTATTTTAGGATCTTTTCCAATACATTTCGAGAACCACAAGTGAGGATAGAACGATATATTTTCCACTATCCAAGTAGCCGTATGGAATGATGTGTATTCTACCTTTATTGTTACTTCTTTAATTTCCGAGTTTGTTCAACGAATACATATATGCATTCCATATACACTCGCTAGAAATCTAATGACTTTAATGTCGTTTAAATATTGTAAGTGTAGAATCCGTCCTTTTCAATAGTATAAATAAAAGTTACCTTGGATTAGACATATTAATTTGATGGCCCATCGACACTACAAGATGGTCAAAGCGGACGTTTTTGTAATGTGTAGTACATACAGCGGTGGGATCGGAGAAAGTCGCCGACCCAGTCGACTCGTAACTCACTTCGGGAAGTTTAGTTGCAATGGAAAACTGGAGCGTGCAGCATCGCGTGTTTGCCGTGGAGGAATTTATTCGCAATGGCGAGTTTATCGTGGCTACTAGGCGTGCGTTCTGTCGTCGGTTCAACATCGCGCCACATGCTGTGCTTCTTTCGCGTAACACAATTCTGCGGTGGGTGAATGATTTTCGCACACACGGTAGTGTGAAGATAAGAAGAGAAGAGGTGGTCGAATTGGTAGTCACACCCTACGAAACCATGGTGGTTCAAAAGCTCCTTCCGACTGACTATCGTCAATGTAAGCAATTCAATGTGCGGATGTTGGATATTTTAGAGGATGAAAATGCAGTGGTGATGTTCTCCGATGAGGCTCACTTTCACTTGGACGGTTTAGCAAACAAACAAATTTACCGCTATTGGGCACCTGACAACCCACGAGAATTACATCAACGGCCTCAACACAGCGAAAAAGTGAGTGTGGTGTGGAATTACCAAACTCGGAATAATTGGGCCCTACTTTTTCGAAGAGAGAGAGCAGGCAGTGACGGTCAACTTCGCAAAATTTGTAATCCCTCGTCTTGAAGAAAATGAAATCGACGCTGACTGCTTTTGGTTTTACCAGGATGGAGCTACAGCTCACACGGTAAGGATTTTTATGGACTTTCTGAGACCGACTTTCCCAAGTTGCACAATTTCCTGAAATGGTGAAGTTCCCTGGACATTTTTCTTTGGGACTATCTTAAGTCTAAAGTGTATGTCGACAGACTAAGAACCATCCAAAAATTAAAGGAATCTATCAGAAATTAAATCATGGCGATTCCAAACGATATGATGCAGAGAGTCCTGAGAAACTTTAGCCACTGCCTGGAAGAGTGCACTGCAACCTAGGATCGTCATTTAAATGTGATTATTTTTCACACCTAATATGTTTTTCATTTCTTCCTTTCGGCAATAAAATTTGCTGGGTTTCTGTACATATTATGTTTATTTTCAATCCTGTACGATCAAAATTGAAAATTTGACAAGGTTTTCAAATTTGTCCGTTTTAGTTTGACCACAATGTATACCGTTTGTGCTGCAAACGTCTACTAAATATGAAGACAGAAAGTAATAGTGCGGGCGATTAATAGATGCTAATAAAATCTTTGAGGAATAACGAACAATGTTTGTCACTTTTGAAGCTGCGACCATGGTTAAAGTTTGGAAATTACTAAAAAAAAAACAGATTTTTCTCAGTTCCTTCACGTAACATGTTTACTACATGGATTTTATTTGGCGGCGGAAACAATTAGATACTGCTTTTCGAGAGCAGACCATCTTATATCTAACACAAACAAGGTTTTCCTCAAATTCCCTGAATAGATTCAAGAACTTTAGTCCAGCAATTCCACCACCACCTCAAACTATATTAACCAGATGGGGTATCTGTCTTGAGGAAGTATCATATTACAGTGAATATCTATGTTGAAACTACAGGATTCTGAAGCTAGTTAACGAAGCCAAGAATTATTATCAACTTGAAGATATAGCGGCAATTTGTGAAAAGTGCACTGTTTTTGGCGTATTACTTGAATAATTGCAAAATCGTGCATCGTCTTTATCAGCATCAGTTAACATAGTCGATATCAAAAGGTCCTAGAAAAACTTGACAAATAATATAGGGCATCATCAGAAACTTACCACCGCTGTAAATAAAATAATTTACAGAAAATGCGATATATAAGTCAACGTATAAATCACACACCTGAATGTGAAAGCTGAGAGAAATATTTAAAATTCTTAACTATTACTTCAGTTGATATAAAGCGATCATTCTCCAGTACAACTACGTATTTGCACCAGGTTGCAGACGGTTAAATGAATCATCAATGGAAGCAATATTAGTGCTGCAACTCTATGCCAGTTCTTTTCGGTATGATGCACCTTGTTTGGCATCCGAACGCCAACAGAGTAAGGAAGCACATTTAAATATTTTCTTTATTCCTCTCTACCTTGTTACAATTGTACTCTATTCACCCAGTATTCATAAAATCTGCAGACTAATATACGTATTTATATACCATATTTCTTAACTTCAGGCGCCTCTTGTAAACTTAATTTTCACTTATACATTTGACAACACACTCAACAATAAGAACACAGGAAGGCGAGCGAACTGATTCAGATACAAATAGCTGCTGTATTCGGCTGTAAAAACAGGAATTCATCTGGATAAATAATTTTAAAAACGTCGCATTTTAACAATCATTTGAAAATAGCGCAAAAATTAGACTTTAAAAATTTACTTCTATACTGTAGGGCAATGAAACCGGCAATTAAGCACCCGAAAAGGAGAATATTAAATAAAACCTATCGAGTACACATTACTGATAGACCATAAAATCAACTTCGAGGCAGCAAAAACTATTGCAAACATCCAACGTCTACACGCAAGAACGATTAGAGAAGCAAAAGATAAAAATGAGACCGAATAGCTTGAATACAAGAGACGACAGACAAAGATTGTTGAACACGTGGAATAGTATATAACGCTACTAGCACGGTAAAAGGGTTTTTACTGGCGGACAGAAGGATATGACTAGGGAGTCGTTAGACGAGCCTGTCATCTTCTGGAGCCAGTGAAACCTTGCGTGTATTGTTCTATATTTTATTTGTTATTCATTTGTAAATACAGGGTCTGGCAACAGGTATTGACGATTTTTAAGGTATGATGGTGAGCTTAATAATTGAAATACAAAGATTAGTATGACATATTTTTAGGATATAAATATATAATTTTTAAAAATTACATTTCATAAATGCGCTCCATTTTGTCTTTCGCAGTCTTGGAGTCGATTATGAAATGACTGCAACACGGTGCAAAATATCAGGACCGATGTCTCTTATTTCATTTCTAATGTTGTTTTTTAATTCTCCCAATGTGTAATACCCCCATAAGAAAAAATCACAAAGCGTTAAATCCGGTTATCTTGCCGGCCAATTGATATTACCGCGAAGAAAAATTAATTTGCCAGGAAAGATGTGTTCCAAAAATGTGATACAGGCTCGAGCAGTGCGACTTGCTGCCCCATTTTATTGGAACCATAGCTCATTGATGTCCCTTTCCAACCTCTGCAGTTCTACTGGTAAAAAAAATTTAAACACCATCAAATACCGTTGCGAATTAACAGTAACCATCCGATTTTGTTCTTCGAAGAAATAAGGTCCAAGTATCCCGCCAACAGTTACGCCATATCACACTGTGACTTTCTGGGACTGTAAGGGTCGCTCTTGAATTTGTTGGCGTTGCTCTATCGATCAGTACCGCATGTTTTGTTTGTTTACATAACCCATTAAATGAAAATGTCATCATCGGACATGATCAGATTGGACAAAACATTCATATCATTGCGCTGAAAAACAAGGAAATCTGCGCAAAACTGGCTACGTGTTGCGAAATCTTACGGCTAAAGCTCTATTTGGATTTTATAGGGATGGAATCCTAAATCATCGTGTAAAATTCGCCGAATGCTTCTAATCGAAATGTTTAGTGCTCCCGCTTGATGAACTGCCGAATGAAGTGGACTTCCCTGTACCGCTTGTCGTACTCTTTTAATATTACTCGGGTTACGTACCGTTCTCTGGGCCTCGCGGTAAACGTTGTTTACATTCCTACTTTCCATAAAACGTTGGTGCTATTGCGTAATTGTGTTTCGGAAAGGAATCCTACCACGTCGAGGAATGTTATAGTCTCTCCAGAATCTCCGCTGAACCTCAATTATGGATTCAGTTCGAATAAACGTTGTAACATTCATTACATCAACGTCATTACATATGAAACAAGTCTCATACCACACTTTCCCCCATCCGTTGTTAATAATCCCACCACAACTCTCGAAACTCGTCAATATCTGTTACCGGATCCGGTAAATGAAAATATATTAGATATCTATTCAAATTTCGATTAGAATACAATCCTCAATAATTTGTCGTAAACTTTGGAAGCATTACCATGTCTACGTATGTTGTTTATTTTACTGTTTATTTATTTTTATGAAAATGAATGTACAGAAGCGATTATTAAGGAAGCCAGTAGCGTACGAGGGATATTTGAAATGTTTCCGGCCTTTTTAACAGAAACACATATTTCGAAGCAAAATAAAATTTACTTTTCGACGTAATTTCCCTGCAACTCTATACATTTGGTCCAACGTTTTCCCATCCCTTCAAACCGTCAGAAAAAATTGATTGTCCAAACTTGAAAAATACTGATTTACAGCATCTTCAACCTTAGTATTTGAACCATATTAGGGCACAGAAAAAGTCGCTGGGAGCTAGATTTGGTTAATAGGGTGAATGCGGAAGCAATTCAAACTTCAATTGGTTCAATTTTAAGATTGCAACCATGTACTTGTGATCCCGAGCGCTATTCTTTTTTGCCACATTTGGCACGTTTATTATAATTGCATATAATATAATATAATAATAATAATTGTTACCTTCAATTTATCTAGCAATGCAGCGTAGTACTCTGTTGATTGTTGAATTCCTTGCAAGGTAGTCGAAGAAGAATTATTCCTCGCCATCTGTCGCCACCACTTTACCTGCAGAGAGAACGACCTTTGCCTTCTTCGGAGTTGGTTCTCCCACCCCAATCCACTGCATTGACTGCTGTTTGGTCTCGGGCGTATTGTGGTGTACCCAGGTTTCATCGACAGTTATCAATCGCCGTAAAAATTCTGCCGGCTTTTTTTGATCAGGCTGACACTCGCCCAACATATCTGTCCGTATGCGCTTTTGGTCGAACGACAACAAACGCGGGACCCATCGCGCGGATAATTTTCTATGTAAATCTTGATGTAAAATCTTGTGCCATAAGTCTTAGCTATATCCATAACAGTTAATCGACGATCTTCCATCACATTTTGATGCACTAAATCGACCATTTCGTTAGTTGTAGCAGTTTTCCGGCGCCCGGAACGTTTCTCGTCTAAAACGCTCGTACGACCACGTTTTTACTCAGTCACCTAATGTTTTATCGTTAATGAAGGGGAGGCTTTACCGTATACAGAGTCTAACACATCTTTTATTTCCTGAGCGTTTTTCTCTTTCAAATGAAACATTTTATCACTGCGCGATACTCAAATTTCTCTATTGTTGAACGACAATGTGAACTGACAACTTTAGAAGCGTACCATAGACAAACTAATGATCAGTATGACTTGCAATTTTAACAGTTTACATATCGCACCCTGGCAAGAAAAGTGACACAAGTCAAAACCCTCTCCTATATTTACCTGATAACATCTTACATTCGACGAGAGCAGAGCACAGATTCATGTTACTATTCTATAGAATATAATAAAATTTACCGCCATATATACTTGCCTAACTTCTAAAAGAAGGTTATATTATTTCAATATAAGTTTTATAGAATTTCTTTAGTTCATTTTTCTCAAATACTACATTTTTGAGTTATGTCACTGTTCTTGCCGGGGTGCGATATGTCGAGGTCATCTATCGGGCGGCGAAAGAAATTTTTTTCTACAATAACTTTATGTCGGTAGGGCCTGAAACATTTCAAATATCCCTCGTATCTTCTAGTTTATTGCTAGAAAAATCATGTTCAATGTATTTACGTGAATATTATTATAACGCGACTTTAAAAACTGTCAGAGAAAAAAGGAGAATATGTTCTGTTGGTATATATGAATCACTATCCGTTAGATTCAGTCCGAACACATGGTCTGTGGTAAAAAGTTGGTTAGAAATCAAGGAAAATTTTCAAGTTTGCAGGTTTGCTTTTTATTGGAAATTATATAGAAAAATGTGACCGTGTATTTGACATTTGTAGACTTCAAAAGGTAACTGTATTTCCCAAACGTAAGAATGAGCATTATAAGTATTTCAAAAGAGGTGAAAGTTTTAACTAAAACTGAGGTTGAACGTTTTTTGTTGGAAACTCCTGATGACTATTGATTGCTTGTGAAAGTTATAACAATATTCGAGATTTTTTGTTATTGTGGATGTGATGAACTTCTTTGCCTGACTATGAGTAACATAGAAGATATGGACAAATATGTTATCGTGACATTGCGACAAGCCAAAAATTTTACAAGAAGATTTATCATAACAATGATGGCTGCAGCTTCAAGCTCTGTATGTGTGTTGTATAGAAAATAAGTAAATCTTCGGCCCTTTAAATCAGAAAGCCTACGTTTTTTTAACATACAAAAATGGAAATTAATTTCCCTTAATGCTGGTTAGCACACTATTGCGCTGTTGCAAAGCAAACTGCAAAATATTTAGGTTTAAAAGAACCAGAGTTATATACCGGTCATTGCTTTGGCCGAACTGGAGCAACTATGGTCGTGCAAGCGGTTGGGGATATTTTAGCACTCAAATGGGCTTGAGAATGAAAATCCAGTGAAATTGCCACGAGTTATATCGATGATTCCATCAATAATAAAATCGAAATGTCGAGAAAATGATTTCATAGTATTTAGTAGAGACCACCATTTTTGCGCACATTTATTAGTGACGCTATGCTATCGAACCCAAATGGTGGTCCCTAGTAACGAGTCCACAAATACTATGCTTGTCGTTTACTTCAGCATTTACTGCACCAGCAGATGGTTCAATTTCAACTAATAATTCATAGTCCGAATTTTGTATTCATACATTGCATTGATACAAATAAGACATAATTATCCAATGTAAATTAACTTGTAATACTGACAAGTAATTTGTAAAAGTTTTACGAGTCAGTAATTTGTAAAATAAAACTTTCATAATTAATACGGTGTTTTGATAAATTGATGTTTGCAAATGAGTAAGCATTTCACCATCTAATAGATGCAGTGGCCTAAATATCACCTACGCATTGAAAACAACGCACGGCAAAATAATGGGTCTTTCAAATTGAGCGCCTTATTTTAAAAATAAATAAAATATAGATGGCTCACTGAATTCGTCTGGGTATTCGTATTTACGAAGTGTTATGTATGACATTTATCAAAATGCCTTCTTACACGATACAACAACGCGTTCAAATTGTTGAATTATTTTATGAAAATCAGCCTTCTGTGAAAAATTTTTTTAGAAAATTACGTGAATTTTATGGTTTACACGATCGTCCATCTGAAAGAACTATTGGTCGAATTATTAGAAAATTTCAAGAGACCGGTTCGGTCGATCAAAAAAGAGAAAGACACAGTCGTAGTGGTGATTTGATTCGTGAAAGTGTTGCTGAAGTACCTGAAATGTCCATTAGTCGGGCAAGTTGAATTCAGTGAATTAACAAATTTTACGAAAGGATTTAACTTTAACGGCACACAAGGTTCAAATAACACAGAAATTAAAGCCATTGGACCATGCAAAACGTCGTGCATTGTCAGTTGTATTAAAGAAGAACCAGATGATTTTTCACAAAAAATTATCTTTTCTGATGAAGCGCATTTTGAAATTGGTGGTTTTGTTAACAAACAAAATTGTCGAATTTGGGGCGAGGAAAATCCATGTCATTCATGAAAGACCTTTACATCCTCAACGAGTCATTGTTTGGTGTGCATTATGGTCAGGTGATGTAATTGGACCATATTTCTTTCAAAATGCTGCTGATGATGCTGTAATAGTGAATGGTGTTGGATATCGTAAGATGTTAACTGAATTTTTGTGGCCTGAACTGAATGAAATTGATCTAGAGGATAGATGGTTTCAACAGAACTGTGCAACACCTCATTTTGTTAATGAAACAAGTACTTTATTAAGACAAAAATTTCCTGGAGGAATTATTTCAAGAAATGTTAATTGGCCACCAAGATCATGTGATCTAACACAGTTGCACTATTTTCTCTGGGGTTACGTAAAAAGTCAGGTCTATAAGAACAACCACAATCGATTCCTGAACTAAAGGATGAAATTATTCGTCATTGACAAATAGAGCCTCAATTATGTCGAAATGTAATAGAAAATTTTAACAAAAGAGTGAACAGCTGTGAAGCAGAACTCCATATTATTTTTCATGTATAAATGTTATAACTGATGCTACAATTATCAGTAAAAGTTTTTGAAAATCAGTGCAAATTATGGGTTTTATTTATTTCTAAAAAAGGCGCTCAATTTGAAAGACCTTTTACATCAGTTACGGTCACTCCTACTCCCAACACACCCGACAAGATATAAAATCCAATCATATAAACAAATAATAGAAGACGTCTAAGGAGAGGGGGCTGATTGAACTGAAGATAAACATTACCGGGAAGATATTTTGGAGACGATTTTGCATAAGAACAAAGAAAACTCCTTTGATACAATTGCGCGAGGAGAATGTACTCAAGCATATAAAATGTCTATGGAAGCCAAAACGAAGAAAAAAAATGAAATTAGAAGAAGCTATAAGTATTAATAGGAAGATTTAGAGAGTAAGATGTTGTAAACGACCAGCTTAGCTGTTAGGAGACTGCCAAATAATGATTTCCACAAGAAATTTTAAAATATATAGAGTTATAGAGATTCCTTTGGATTATGATTATTACAATTTAACATGCAAGAATTTGTATCGCACTTAGTATTCTACATCTCTAATCAAATTATTAGCAATATTACTCACCGGAAATTGTAACCGTCTTCTTCTAAAGAATTATCACTATCATCTGCTGCTATATATTGTACTTGAAGGCGGCATTCTTCACTTGGTTGTTTTAGAATGTCTACGGCTTCTTTATGGCAAGCTTGGCGAAGATCTCGATCATTAACAGACAATATGGCGTCACCTATGTATAGTTGTCCAGATAGAGCTGCCGGACCGTTTGGTTCTAGTTCTGATATTAAAATAGGTACCCCATGTTCTCGGCCACCCTTTAAAAATGATACTACAGTTAATATGAAAATGTAAATTTAAATGCGCAAATTATTTACAATGCTGTGACAAACTCCAAATATTTATGTTTATAATAAGTAATACTATTGTCTCTAATTTTATTGCTCATCATTACTGTTTACTCACCGTAATGCTTATTCCTAATCCTTGACCTGGCTTCCTTTTAACGACAACAGTTCTTATATCACCAAAGTTTTCTCCACTTTCATTTAAACCTGGAGCTTCTGGTTTAGCAGGAGTCTTATCGCCGTTATTGTTCATCACACTATTCCGCCTACATTCCCGAACAACAGTCTTATGTCTTTGCAATAGTATTTCAGATTCAAGCTGCCTCCAGAGTTTGTCACGAACATCTCCTCGCATTTCACGGCCTGCCACATCAACAACATAAACGTGTAATGAAATATATTTCTAAAATACACAAAAAGCAATAATAACTTTTTGAAATAACATAAATGCAGGGCCTTTTTTTCGAAATTTAAGAATGGAATGATAAGCTTGAGAACAAGAAAGAAAACATAATTTTAGTGCCCGAAATTGTAACGAGCCATCGAAAAAATTCATAATTGGAGTAGACTGTGAAATTTTGTTGGTACTTTAGCCACTTCCACATAATGACCCATTACTTGATGCTTGACAGTTTCATTTGGTTTCATTGTAAAAAAAGGTTATGGCATTGAAATGATACTACAACAAAAAAGAAAACAAATAATTTATTTAATATCGAAATCATAATCAAAATTTACATATAGCTAGCAAACTTATAGTTTCAATGTCAAATAATAAATGTCATTATGTGGATGTGGCTAAAGTGCCAACCCAATTTCACAGTCTACTCCAATTATGAATTTTTTCGATGGCTCGTTATTAATTTTTAGCATACATATTTGAATTTGGTATATATATTTTGTCGCTTTTGAAATTCTGCCGGTCTTTTTATATTTGGGATATAATAGAGTAAGCATTTGGCTACTAAGGTTTTAACAATTCTGGCGCCAAATAGAGTAGGCGGAATTTATCGTCTCTGAATAGCGTTCAGCGCGTCATCGAACTTATAGTTGGGGAGGATATGATGATTTGCTCCAATATTAACACGTAAGTATGTGTAGTTATTACTAAGAAATTCGCCAGTACTAAAGGGTTTACTTTTTCTATGTATTTTAATGATGTATTTAAATTTATGTATTTAAAGCAATTTGTGAATACCTAATTTGATCATATTCATTATGGGTGTTATTGGAAAGTTAGGTTTTAGTAAACCACTGTTACATAATTAGTTTCTTTGGGTGTTGTTTACAATTATGATAATTGTTCCTGTGGTAATGGATTTGTTTCTGAGAATTTGTCATATTAGCTCTGGTATTCCCCAAGGACCTCATCTTGGATCGCTACTTTTCCTATTAATTATAAATGATTTTTGGCGGAACAAGTTAATTATGAATGATACTTTAATGTTAAATTATATACGTCTATATATACCCAGTGAGATTGAGCTTGGCTTCAATTAAATCTGTTTATTGTTGGTGTATTGGTAATAAATATAGCAGACCAATTTCCGTGCGCTATGAGCGCCGGTATGGGAGTGTAATTCGTAATATATTAGAATATTCGATAGAAAAGGGACGCAACATGAGCTTGTTACCGATATAAGTATAGAAGTAGAGACATTTATTCTATCAGAAATAATTAAATATACATTTGGTTTTCTGCTATTAAAGTAATATGCATAAACACACGAAAAATAAGAATAGTACATATTATAGCAGCGTTGTATGTACCTATAAATAAAATAATAATAATAAATAAAATCGTATATTAAGTCCAGGAAATCCATAATAAACTTATTCACTTCGTCTGACAACGGTCGTTTTCTCGATTTATGTGTCGACGACATTTTATTACGTATCCATACAATACATGCAGTCTAAGCAAGTACCAAATACATACTGAATGCTTTTTATTAGTTCTGATGCAATACAATCATCCTCACATCGGCACACATGGCGCGCACGGAAATTGGTCTGCTCTAGTAATAAATTAAACTTTAATATCCCTTAATGTTAAAGTTATGTCGTATGCTCATAAATGATCTCAATCACTTTTTGATTATTCTTTGAATTTATTTCTTGTTGGGATAGAATTCGCGATTTAGGTGTTCGTTTTGATCTGGTGACTTTTAACAATGACATTCAAAACGTGGTGGCACTTACAGCTAGTAGAAAGTTAAGATTTATGTTTCGTTATACCAGATTCTTTATCAATTTATCCACATGTAAATGTTTGTTTTCTATTCGTATGGAATCCAAATTATCAGACCCATAAGCTTTCATTCAAAAATGTCAAAGACATCTCTTAAAGTGTTTATGGTTTGTAGATCTCGGTTTCCGGGTTGGAACCGCGTCGAGTTAGGCGTAATTGCCAACGTTTCGTCCACTGTTTCAAGGGACATCTTCAGGGCTGTACGTAGATGTTCGTCGTTTTGCAGTAGCTTGAATAATGCTATGACAGAGACCGGCACAACTTATACAGGGGGGACCGGGTCAGATGGTGGTCTGCTATTGGCTGGGGACAATGAGCCAATGGCACGCGTCGTATGGGCGTGGTAATTCTTAGTAGAGTTCAGTAGAGTTTGCCACGTTGGATGTAACGTGTAGCCATCGTCTCTATTGAGATTGAGGGGATGTTTGTAAATTTCAATAGATTAACGGATTTTCCTAGGGAAATAATGCGATTCACGGGACAGAAGCTTGACATCTTTGAATAGAATTTGATGACCGGAGTTGAGTTTGTTTTCTGCCAGCGCTGAACCAGCTATATGTAACAGTCTAGTACAACGTACATGTTCGCACACACGCACACCAACCGGCCGCTTAGTTTCGCCAATGTACACACTCGGAATGCGATACACTCCTTGTGCTTGGAGAGGAGATATTTTGTCTTTAACCGAGGGTAAGAGGTCCGAAACTTTAGAATGGGGTCTGAAGACAGTTTTGATTTTATTTCTATGTAGAACCTTTCCTATGATCGGTGAAACCTTGAATATACGGTAAGAAGGCGGTGCTGATGTTAAGATCGGGTTCACTCCGAGGTTTGAGGTTACGATGTCTCACTTAGTACGGTGTATGTCGTGGGCGTTATAATTATTCTGGAGTAGGGTGTAAGAAACATGCTTAAGTTCGGAGGGTAATGCCCTAGGTTCTGAGATAGAAAACGCACGATGTATAAGAGTATTTATGACCGCTTGTTTGTGTGCCGGGTGATGATGGGAAAACCCGTTCAGATATCGGTCCATATGAGTCGGTTTCCTGTAAACCGTGTGGCACAGTTTGTCATTGATATTGCGTGTCACTAAGACGTCTAAAAACGGGAGACTTCCGTCTGATTCCACCTCCATGGTAAAGCGAATGTCCCGGTGCTGGGAGTTTAGAAAAAGTAGGAATTCATCTAAAGACTGCCGCCCATGCGGCCAGATGACGAACGTATCGTCTACATATCTAAACCAACATTTAGGTTTTAAATGAAAGGAGCTTAAGACTTGTTGTTCCAACGCTTCCATAAAACCTAGGGCAGTACCCTCCGAACTTAAGCATCTTTCTTACACCCTACTCCAGAATAATTATAACGCCCACGACATACATCGTACTATAGTGAGATATCATAACCCCAAACCTCGGAGTGAACCCGATCTTAACATCAGCACCGCCTTCTTACCGTATATTCAAGGTATCACCGAACATATAGGAAAGGTTCTACATTGAAATAAAATCAAAACTGCCTTCAGACCCCATTCTAAAGTTTCGAACCTCTTACCCTCGGTTAAAGACAAAATATTTCCGCTCCAAGCACAAGGAGTGTATCGCATTCCGTGTTCGTGTGTACATTGGCGAAACTAAGAGGCCGGTCGGTGTGCGTGTGTCCGAACATGAATGTTGTACTAGACTGTTACATATAGCCGGTTCAGCGCTGGAAGAACACAAACTCAACTCCGGTCATCAAATTCTATTCAAAGATGTCAAGCTTCTGTCCCGTGAATCGCATTATTTCCCTAGGAAAATCCGTGAATCTATTGAAATTTAGAAACATCCCCGTTGTTCTGTTAATTTAGTGCTTTTTCTGGAAATGTATTATTATTTAAATGCATATACCGGATTACCACAAAAGAATCATCGGATTTGAGAAAGCTATATTTCAGAAAGTATTATAGATAAAATAGTAAATGACATGTCTATAGTCAGCGACAACCTTCAAGTTTAGAACGTGCGCCTACGTACATTGCTGACATGCCCACACCGAAGCTAGCACGAAGCGACATTTTATTTAAGTGGCAAGGTGAATCGTCATAGCATTCGGATATGGGGTATGGAACCAGCTCATGTCATTGTGCAACATGAAAGGGATTTTACAAAATTGAATGTCTTCTCTGCTGTATTCAACACAAAGTGTACTGACCGTTTTTCTTCCGTGAAACAACTGTGACCGGTATATCCTATATCCTACCTCGATATGTTGCAATTGTGGATATTTCCGCAATTTACAGATGATTCAAACAACTTTATATTCCAACAAGATGGTGCTCCACCTCATTGGCATAATGAAGTACGTTGGTATCTAAACGAGGTGCTACCTCAATGTTGGATAGGCCGTTGTGCTGAAACAGATATGGCATTGTAAGCATGGCCTCCCAATTCTCCCGATCTTGCCCCGTGCGATTACTTCCTTTGGGGGTATATTAAAGACAGGGTGGGTTTATGTACCACCATTACCTACAACACTTGAGGAACTCAGAAGACGCATTACTGCTGCTGTTAATAGTATCGACCGAGACACCTTGCAGCGTGTATGGACTAAACTGGACTATCGTTTGGGCGTTTGTCGTGTGACTCGAGGAGCCCACATTGAACATTTGTAATGATATGCTCACAAACTTCATTATTTTCTCTGCATATAGACATGTCATTTACTATTCTATCTAAAATACTTTCTAAAATATAGCTTTCTCAAACCTGATGATTCTTTTGTAGTAACCCTGTATTGTTATAACTAGATGGTTCAATTTGTCGGCGCACAGTAGCGCATCCGGTACAAGTTGGTCCGAAGTCGGACAGGATTATTTTATATATACTTCTAGTGCGCAATTGTGTATTAGTTCACTTGAGTCACTTTTCCGTGCGTGAAATTACATGTTACAAACACTGTACATGTAATTTCGTGGGCGGAAATGCCTTCGCAGTTAGTAGGTAAGTAGCTAGGTAAATTCCAAGCTAGAATATAATTTTCCCAAAATGAATGAAACGCTGATTGTACGTCCCGTATAAATGCAATAGGAAAAATCATAGCTACCTTAATTGGCATACTTATGAGATAAAAGTTCTGATAAAACTGAAATCTAAAATGTTCAAAAAATATAAGGTAACACATCTTATTAGTGACCCAAACGATTATAAAACTCTTCGCACTCCAATTAAAAGTTTATTGAAGAAGCATATAACCAATATTTGATTAATGCTGAAAATTCAATTGGTGAAAGTAATAATTTTTGGACGTTTATTAGTAGTAGGAAGGGTCGAAGTAGGATATCGAAGAATGTACCTTGGTGGATCTGGTGTGGATGAACACTGCAAATTGGCAATGTATTCTCGCTTTTAATAATGATGTGTCCGCACTTGAATGTGCTATATGTATGATTATTTTACACATACAAATATAAACCAATCAGATTCGCGTATTACTGAAGCAACTCGAAATTACAGCGGTAATTTATCGATAATTTTCATAGTAGAATAATTAGGCGTTGTTATGGAAATGCGGTTAATAAGGATAGACATTTCTAAAGTTCTGTCAAAAAACCGGTTTCATTGTCACAAAACAATGCTGAGATTTGGGGAAGAATCAGTTGTAAACATTGATCAAATAGTAAAACAAGCTGAACCGGCTAATACGAAAAAGAGTAAAGCGTCAATTTGGCGACAATTTTGTGAGTTTTGTGATGCGAAAAACTACAGCATCGAACAAAATGTTACAGAAGAGGAACTTGCAGATATTCTGAAAGACTGGGCCTTCAATATGAGGAAGAATATAAAGAAGGTGTTGTTAAAACGATGTGGAATGTCACGGCAAAATTGCTACAAGAGAAGTTTAATAACGAATTTAATAGAAAAATTGATCCTTTTCAGAGCATCGTATTTAAAGCAGCCCGCGACGCAAGGAACTCCAAAAGGAGAATTCTTCAAGCGATACGTGGTAAACGGAAAATGAGTTCTGCAGCTTTACAGAAGAACGAATATGAAAAAATGATAAATGTTTGGGATGAAGAAAATCCAGATGGACTACAAAAGAAATTTTACCTGATAGTGTCGATTGAATTGGCATGGCGAGGAGGAGAAGGCGCGGCATGTTTGATTCACTACTTCCGAGAAGAAATGAACGTATACAATACACCGACTGGAAGAATAGAGTACAATCCCATATTCACGAAAACTACCCAAGGTGGAGCACAAAAATGTGCTGACAGTAAATGGTTGATTCCCAACAATGTAAAACCAAGTAATTGCCCAGTCAGACTTTTTAAAAAACTAATTTCAAAGAGGACAGAAAATGCTCGTATAAAAAGTGATAGACTCTTTTTAACTGTCAATCCAGCGTGGAATAAGAAAAAAGGTAGCTGGTATAAAAATATGCCTATTGGAAGAAATGAAATTTTGAAATGGTTTAAGAAAAGTGCTGAACTCGCTGGTTTCAACACAGAAAACCAAAAAATAAGTAACCATTCCAGTCGCGTGACAGCTGTCTCAAATTTAGCAAAAGCTGGTGTAAATGAGCAACAATTAATTAAAATTTCTGGCCATAGTAGTTCGCATTCTATTAAGCCGTATCTACAACTAGATAAAGAACACCATGAAACTATTATTAATCAAATGCGAGGAAATAGTTACAACAGTGGAAATATTGATTCAAGCACATCCAATAAAAAACAGAATGTATATAACAATTGTACTAACTTGATTTGTACCTTTCAGTGTACTAATTTATACATGAATTAATAAATAAAGAGTTTAGATAAATTTAATTTTGTATTACGTAAAATAATCTAATCAAATACCATACGAGCTTTGAATTAAAATCGATAATTTCACTCATACTTCCTGCATAGCGACTTCGACTCGTGTCAATTTGACAATTAAACCACTCCAGCCCTACGGGTTGTCGTGATTTAAATGCTTGTCAAACTGACACTCGTCTTCGTCGCTATGCAACAAGCATTCGTGAAATTATCGATAAATTCAAAGCTCTTATGGTATTACTACAGAACATTTCCATTATATCTAATGCTGATATTTTAAAGTAATCGTGGGTGAGCTAACAGCCTGCCATGATCGAATTTCGAGTTTTTACCATTTTAACTATTTTTGTTCGTCCATTGGAGATTATATTCAACCTTTCGTACCTCTATTTATCCTGATCTTTGGAGTGTTTAAGATTTGTACGATATTTACGGGTGAGTCACCTGATGTGTCCAACTACCGACACATATCTATTATTTCTAACATTTCTAAAGTACTCGAATTCGTTTTATATAATTGTCTTAGTGCTCATGTTACTAAAATTATTTCTGATTCTCAACATATATTTACACTGAAAAGGTCAACAGTGATTAACTTGGCATGTTTTATCCTATTTGTGACTGATATTATGATGGAAAGGGTCAGGTCGATGTTGTATACACTTTGCTAAAGCGTTTGATATACTCGATCACGGTCTTCTGCTAAATAAATTATCTTAATTGAATATTGGTGATAGTTTCGTAGAGTTTTTGCGGTCATACTCATATCTGTACAAGGAAATTTTTGTGACATTTAACGGATATAGCTCTAGTAGGGTTATTGCAACGTCCGGAACTCCACAGGGGTCTAATTTGGGTCCATTACTTTTCCTTGTATTTATTTATGATCTGGTTGTAATCTTGATTGTGAATTTTTATTGTTTGTTGTTTATATCATTATAATGCTTTACAGAGAAATATTAATCTTGTTTATGAGTGGAGTATTAGAAACAAGCTACATTTCAATATAATCAAATGCTGTGTTATGTCTTATAGGCGCAAAAAGATAAGCATACGTTATGATTATAGAATCAATGGTATCGTTCCACAACGTTCCGATGTCATAAATGATCTTGGTGTATTGTTTGATTCAGAGTTGTCTTTCAGTCATTTAGCTTCTGTGCTCTCAGCTTCGAACAGGATGCTTAGTTACGTTATCCGTACTTTTACATCTTTTAACTGAATGGATACTTTTATGCGTTCTTTTTAATTCGCTTCGTAAAATTAAAATTTGAGTACGCTACGTTAGTTTGGAATCTATTTTATGAGATACATAAAAACCTATTGGAAGCGGCACAGCATAAATTCGTAAAGTATAGTTTAAAATACACGGTAGTTACCCCGAAAGAGGAAACTCTTATCAGCATTTTGTCTAGAGTCACTGGAAATGAGACGTTCTATTCAGGTACTTAAATTTTTAGTTAATGTCATACATGGAAACGTCAATTGCGCAAAATGATTAAGTAGCTTGTCTTTTTTCGTACTGAGGTAATCTGCACGCTATATATCAACGTTCTATACTATCACATCTCGAACGAATTTAATGATTGAGTCACCAATTAGTTTTATATGCGGTGTCTACAACAGTATCTGTTTTGAGTGAGATATTTTTTGCGATTAATTCATTAATTGAAACTTTTGTTAAAAAGGATATTAGCTTTACTTATAATTTATATTTTACCTCTCTTTTTTTCAACTCCTACTGTTTAGAACTACTACATATTTAATTATGAGGAAAAGTCAGTAATTAAGTCACAAATGAATATAGCATAATGTAAAGTATATCATACAGCATAATGCATGATTGTTTGAATTTCCGGAAAGTGTGCGCATGTTGGGTCCCCTGACAACTAACCAAGGAACACAACAAAAATCGAATGGGTTTATTCTTGCAACGTCTTTTGCAGTATGCTATTGATGGTGAGGGTATGGTTGACAGAATAATCACTGGTGATGAATCTTGGGTTCATCATTACTAATCTGAATCAAAACGTGCGTCAATGCATTGGAAGTATCCTTCCTCACCCACCAGCAAAAAATTCAAAGTTACATCCTCAGTTGGTAAGGTCATGTTTACACTGTTTTGGGATTGCAAAGGAGTGCTGAGTTTACAAAAAAGGTTGAAACTGTGAATGCTCATACTCTGATGTTATTTTCAAGCTTCAAGCGCTTGTTATCTTTTATTTGGCTTAACGCTGTTGGATAAATAAATTATTATTACTAAACCACCGAGACTCGGGTGATTAATCAGAAATGTGTATTTCTGCAAATTTTAAACTTGAAACATACATCGGTGCTGGATTCTGGAATACATTGATATCATTGGTTACGTTTGTAAAATAATTAATATCCATTCGTAACTTTGAAGGAGGTACAGAGTTCAGAACAGAATTGTTCTCTTGCAATATCTGTTTTTATACCGGGTATCACACAAAAAACACCCTAAGCTGTAACTGTTATTTACATTTCGATTTTCATGAGACAGCTACCAAATAAAATGGTTTGATGAAGACTACGTTTACTATTGTCCAATGCCATCTTCAATATCTAGCGATTGTCAACTTTTTTTTTTCAAATTGCACGGTATATTTTGCATCATTGAATAGAGATTTTTTTTCTGAATCCATTCATGTACAATACATCCATTTTAATTGTACATTTAGAAGAGAAATAAAATAATTAAAACACTTTCCGAACATTCTCTTAAAGTCACTTGTGTTATACTGTATTGTGCCATCAAAAAATAAGTGTAAAAAATAACGTATTGCGCATGTGTAAGTGTTAAGTAAAAATTACAAAACTGTGTTCTTCGAATTGGATCATTTTCATCTATTACTTGCACTTTTTGGGCAACGTATGGATTAAATTTGTGATCTACAAACTATGTTCGCAACTTCACGAACGAGGTTTTGACATTTTCTTATAGCTAACAAAACATCCAGTTCCACGTTTACAGAAAATTACCTTCGGTTTCATGAAACATCCAAATCTTCTTAAATTTTCTTCAGGTCGGCTAAACTTACGACATTCTGTTGACTTCTCTTTCCGGAAAACGTAAACTGTAAATTTGCCTGATGAGTTTCTATTACAATCAAAATAAACTTGTAGCATGTCAGTAAGTTGATTGAAATTCATGATTTATTTCAAAAATGTCAATATAAGCTTTAGTAAAGAAAAGTCAAAGATGACTGTTTTAATAATTTTTTTCTTCTAAATTTAACTAAAATTGATGTATTGCACATCAATGGATTCAGGATAAAATAGTTTATAATAATAATCATTGATATTTAATTCAACAATATTTATTATTTACTTCTGAATATTAAATTCCGACACCAAAAGGCATAAGGAATTTGAGTTGTATTTAGAGCACATATAGTTATTTAAAATAGTAATTTTTACAAGAATATTATATATTTCTGAGAATTTTCTTTCTAAATCTTTTTTATACACCCTACTTCAAACCTCTCTTGACAAGTAATGAGTGAAAGCAACAAGATCGGATTTTACCAATATTTTTCTTACCAAGATTTCACAATTCAATTTATTTGGTTTAAGTAGAAATATTATAAGGATTATGTATATGAATCCTTCATTACAATAAAAATTAAATATAGAAATAGAACACAAATAATGCTACTCCATTTATTATGCTTCGTAATTTCTGCGAATCATGTATTTTCTCGAATCGGAGTTGAAATATTTCCACCGCCACTAACGCTATCCATTCATCATGTACTTGATGATCACTATATTCTATGCTTATTGAAAAATTGTTGACTGTTATAACCATTTCATCTTGAATCTCATCCACTGTCTTTATTTCATCTTTCACTAAAAAAGGACACAATGTAAAAAAAAGTTAATATAATTTAAAATAAACACATACCTCTCTTCATATATTTTATATAGTTTTTTTCTGTCACATGATACTTGTTTATGAACAGTTGAGAGATATATTAATTACAACACTAATTAGTTGGTAAAAGAGGACTGTGAAACATAAACTCTGTACTTCCATCTAAGTTGTGAATAATCTATAAGATGATTCTTAATATTGGTGCGATTTCGATTTAGTATCGATTTAATTTTTATGGGTAAAATTTAGGATGCTATTGATAATGATCAATGTCAAACAATGATGCGACCACCAATGCGACGAGTAACATTGTCATTAAGAAAACTATTTTATAATTATATGTAAATAAGCGCACGTGAGACAATATAAGGACTTGATCAATAAACAATAATGTCGTGATTGGGATTATACGAGCGGAGTTTTTTTGTTATGTGCTATGAAAACAATATGCTATCGCGACAATTTTCTAACGTCAAGCTTGTGTCACATTTTGTAATGTCATCTCCAAGTTTGGTTCGAGTCGCTTAACATTCGTTGCTTTTACATTAGTTTAAAGGAGAGAAAATGAGTGATTTCAAACTTGAACAAAGAAGCGTTATGAAATTTTGATCAAAAGAAGGCAGTAAACCTAAGAACATGAGAGAATGGTGGCAGTGTATGGAGAAAATAGTCCGTCCTATTTCCAAGTCAAATTTTGGTGTAAGCAGTTTAAATGGGGCAGAGAATCTATTGGTGACCCAAAATGTGTAAGACCTCTGGAAGCACGAACCGAAGAAATCATCAACAAAGTTGAAGATTTGGTGTTGACTGACCACCGAGTAAAAGTTTTAGTTATTGCTAGAGAAATAGGAATATCAGAAACGAAATTCTGAAAACGAAATGTTTTTAGAATTTCACACGATGATTTGGAAATGGCAAAGTGTCGGCACGATGGATTTCCAGGCTGCTCAGTCCCGAACAAAAATTGTGTAGACAACAAATTTTACTGTTTTATCTCTTGAATAGAATCATAACTGAGGATGAAACTTGGGTACACCACTGGCATCCTCCTACGAAATAAGATCCCATAATGGGTTCACAAGGGCTCTCCACCGCCAAAGATTGCAAAAACATATTTTTTTTTGCTGGAAAAGTGATTGGCTACAGTTTTCTGGGATAGGGAAGGGATTCTCTTAATTGAGTATACCCCAAAATGCACTACAATAATGGGAAATGTCTACAAAGACACAATTAAGAACTTAAACACGGCTATACGCGAAAAAAGTCCTCACAATTTTACTCAGAAAGCTTTGCGTTTACACAACTGCAGGGTGCATAAGGCATGAATTGTTCAAGCAGTAATCAATGAATGCGGCTTTGAGGAATTGCAACATCCATCCTACAGTCCTGACTTCGGTCCCTGTGACTATCATCTGTTTCTAAAACTTAAGAAACACTTGAGAGGGCGTCGATTTTTATCGAATGACGACGTGGAAAACGCTGTGGGATCATATTTTGCGGAATTAGCAAAATAATTTTTTTCGAAGGCATAGCATTATTAAGGAAACGTTGGAATAAGTTGTTAGTGTTAACCGTTCTTAGATTGAAAAATATTTTTTTAATGTTTTCTAACTCGTTTCATTCATAGTTACGTAGGTAGATAACTAAAAAACTCCACACGTATTTTCAGATTTACTTACATATATCACTCATATTTAGGGCGATTATGATACTTTAATTGCATAAATGTTTCTCCTACCGTCATTGTTATGCGTTTCGTCTATAAAGAAAAATAAGAGAGCAGCTGGGAAAATTTTTGTAATCTAGTAGTTGTATTCTAAGTAGTGTTCGTCATATTTGTATTATTTGATATTTTGAGCTAATAATTTAGTCGACAGTTTATAGTTAAATAAACTAGTTTTATTGACACAGCATTTTAAAGAAAGTATTTTGTGAAAAAATGGAACTCTGCATGAAAATGCCCTGATTTCAAAGGTGGTTTAAAACTGAAACAATCGATTTTATTTGGCTTTTGGGAATGAAGCACTATCCAGAAGTAGTGTTTACAGTTGGTTTGTCGAAATTCAGCGTAGACGCACTGTTCTCAGGGACGAATTTCGTGAACGTCATTCATCGACGTCTGTTGTTGTCATTAATGTTGATGCTATGCGTGAAATGATTGCACTAGATTGCCTTGTCGTATACCGCGAGAAGAGAAGTATATTTGGGCATTGGCCTTAAAGCTATACACACTATTTTTTTGTTTGACAAAAACTTAAAAACAAGGCAGTGTCAAATGGTGTAAAGAAATAGTCAAAATAACTCAACTGAGGGGCCTTTCAAAATGAGTCAAAACTTACGAAAATTATTTGTTCACGGAATGTCACGAATCAAAATATTTCTTGGCTTTTATTGGACACGTAACAATTTTAATCCAGAATCGAGGAATCGTGAATATTGATTGGTATACTACTATTTGTTTGCGAGAAGTTATCAATGAAAGAAGAAGAAACAATTGAAATTGGCGAATGATTCTTTTCTTTCATAGCGTGTTACTGACTTTGAAAATGTTATTGAAAAGTTATTCTTTAATACAAACTAGCAATTTAATGCAAACTATTTTAGTAGTTTGGCAGAGAATATAAAATATTTTGAAAATCAGTTTATTGCCATATCAACTTTAAAAACCTACCTAAAACTGTTTTTGTACTCGCTTATCAAAACCTGTCATTTCACGATTCGATTTGCGTGCGTAAAAAGTCACTTTAAACACGAGTGCGTAAAAGTAAAGTTGGTACTTCCTGGAACTTGATTAATTTAGTGATATTTTAAAATCATAAATCCCTAACCTTAATAATATGCTATCCAGTTCGTTGTTTTTCTATGAAAATAAAAGGAAATGAAATAGAAATTGTTATATTTGGAAGGTATGTAATTCAATGTCAGAACAGCAACAAATATTATTTTTTAAATTTATAGAAAACTAAAAAAAAAATTGTCCGAAGTGGGATTCGAACCCACGCTCTCAGAGAGGACCAGAACGCTCGAGAACCTGTATAACGGGCAAGGTAAACCTTGAGTCTGGCGGCTTAGACCGCTCGGCCATCCTGAGAGATACAAGTAATATTGTTAAAAAGACTTATAAATATAAAAATTTTGAAATTATATTTATATTTTATATAAATATTATTATTGTTTATAGTTCTCGTACAAAAAATATTGTACAAACTTCGTGCGTGAAACATTTCGCGAATATGATTTCATGCACTTGGTTCGTAAATAACTATTTTGGGTAGTTTAAATATAACTAAGAACACATATATGAACGTATGACACCAAATAAACACACTCTGAAACTAGTGATCATTTTCAGTCGGACCTCCGTCAGTAGTTAAAGAACCTTGCCGTTGAAATAAATTTATTTTTCTCATAAAATATAGAAAGCTTTGACTACACTGGTTTACAGTGTAGCTGTACAATGTGCACGTAAAGGTCTTGCGCAATTTAGTAAAAAAGTATTACCAAAATATGCGCAAATCTCTACGTAAATATAGTTTCAGCCATGGTTTATAAACTTTATACCTCTGTATTCGTAATCGTATTAAATATTTGTCTCAAGTACAGCAACTTGCGCATGTTTGAATTTGTCTGAGCGTACGCTGACTTGTTTATAGAGTTCACTCAACAACAGTATATATAAGTGGTATATTTCTTGTGTAGTCACAGTACTCGTGAGCGTTCGTTGTGTGTTACCTTCGGATGCGTACGCAGAATTTTTCAAAAAGGTGTAGGGGGAAAGGATTATGCGTATCTTGTTTACTTTTGTTCTGAAGGTCAGCGAGTTGCCAGTGGGTTTAGTGGAAATATTTTTAATTTTGGCATTATCGTTTGTGAGTAATTTATGGAAAATTAGACGTCCTGAATGCGGTAGATATTTCGAACTAAATACCCTATCAAGAAAACAGGATAGGCTGGTTCAAGTTCAAGATTTCGTAATTAGAACCAAAGACTTCCGCTTGTGTGTAGAATATAACACCGTCCTTGGTTTAGTAAACTCCAAAAGATCACGTGGTGGAGAGCTGAAAACCGTACGATATTCTGAGCACGTGTTTGTTTGACCGAGACCAGGGCTTCAATCCGACGTTGCAAGTTCCTTTACATCTTCATGTTTTTGGATAAAGCTAAGTGCAACTGTATAATTGGTATTTCAAAAATAAATATAATTACATCGATCTGTTACTTATTAAATCACTAAAAATTGAAGAGAGACAATTTGTGACGCCATTTTATGCAGTCGAACGATTTCTTATATTATAAATGCCGTATGAACCGTTTTTCATAGGTAATTCGCTAACTTAAATTGTTAATTTTGCGTTGGTAATATTTCTGTACCGATTTTGAATTTAGAATTCAATTGTTTTAATCATTTCTGTCGGATTGGTTTAAAGAGTAGCTATTTATATCGATTATACTTTTTCGTGTTAACATTTGAGTACTGAAATTTTCACATAAGTCAAATCTTACTGTTTTCTTTTTTTTTCTTGTTTTCTTTGTAACGCTAGTTAATCGTATTAGATGAGGTCTTTGCATTAATTTTCCTTTGAAGCAAAACGCGTGCGCGTAAGAGATTAATGTTAATGTAGACTTTGCGAAAACCTAGCTTGCGATCTTCAATGATCTTTTTTTTCGGAAATAAATTATACACTGTGGTAGAATTAATTTTGATCCATCTTTGCATTTCATTTAATTTTGTTTTATACCCAGTGTTACACTACTTTATTGTTTAAGATTTATTGAATTTGTGTTATATACCGTATCTTTAATTTTTGATTGATTGGCAGCCGATAATTTTGTTATACAGAGTGATATTTTGATTCCAGATATTTAAATAAAATGTTTTTATGATTGTAAAGAGAAATTTGAGAGATATCTACAGTTTATTTAGTTTCTTTTAGTTGATGCTGTGTAAAATAAAATTATTTACTATTTTTTTATTTTGCATGAATAGTTTGACTTATGTAACTTACAGACATTTTGGGTTTAATAATTTGATTTACCTGAATTAAATAATTGTTTTCCTAGTTATTATGAACATGAAAATAATCTCAATAAATTTGGTAGATTCTTTGTTATACCATCTTTCATTTATTACAACCTGGTGAGTTTTAAGATTAATCCTCTACGAGTTCCGAGTGAGGTAGACCACTCCATACAGTCCAACTAAGTTTTTCCCCCTTTTTCACATATTTGAGCTGACAATGTTTCGGAAGGAACTGCAGGTCGTCTTCAATGACTAGTCTAGGTCTGGCTCGTTGGTTCTGTATTTGGATACACACAACATCTCTCTCACCAAGGTAAGTCCCAGGAGCGCTACTACCATTTGGGAAATTTTAGAGCTAGTTTCGTTTGGGTTAAATAGAGTTACGATTTTGCGTATCAAAATTCACTTTTTGCATGCGCGTCTTGATTTTTTCCCGAAAATCTTGGACAAAAGAGCAAAGAACAAGGACAGAGGATCATCAGGACAGAAAAGAAATGGAGCATAGGTACCAGGGAAGGTGGAATACAAACATGATGGCTGACTACTGTTGGTGTTTAAGAAAAGACATCCCTGCGTTTGTGCATAAAGGAAAAACGATTAAACTGATTTTTTTAAACAAAGAGACAACGGTCTTATTAATGAAAGTTTCAGAATTTCTATTAATACTATTTAGTATTTATGTATTATTTGATGTAATAAAATGTAAAAGTGCCAGTTTGTCACTATTAAATACAATATAGTTATATACGTTCGTAAAAAACAATGCCTTTTCATTTCGTAAATTGTGTTGTATCGATGTGATAGAAAAAAAATCTTAAATCATGTTTAATTAAATCACAACATATCTAGTCATTTATTAAAATTCAAATCCCAGCGAACAAACTTAAATTTGTAAACTAGTGTTATTAATGCAGTTTGCTGCTATTATAGTTTCTATATATTTTCAGATATCTGTTTGTTTCAATATATTTAGACTGCACAATAGTAGTACATTGGCGCCCTGTTATAGATCGTCCAGACTTTACCGTTTATGCCAAACTTTTGCTGTAGCAAACATTTATACTTCTTGTACGTTTTTGTGCTTACTAAATATATAAATAAAAATATATTACTACAAAAATTGAGTGATTTCCTCGAAATATTTAAACCGTTTCACGTTGCATTGTTTATATACCTGTTATTAGTCGTCATGTCATAACGTTGCCGTATATTTGTTGTCATGTATAGGGAATAAACATCCTTTTGTACATTGTTATTATTCAAGTATTATTGTTATTATTAGTAAGATAGTCTTAAACGGCGTTTTTGTGAGAAACTTTAATTTGTCCTTGGGCAAATGATTTTCTAACATTAATGATATGTTGGAGACACTATTGTATGTATGGATCATCAATCTCACTACTTTTTACTTGCGCGTGTATGTGAAGTTCTTTACCGTACGTAAAAGACAAGCTGTGTTAAGAAATTAAGCAAAATATTGTACTATCCCAAAGATATGTAGCGTCGATTTAATGGATCTTAAAATAAAGTTTTTAGATATGATACAAGAATGCTGTGCTGAGAGAAACTTTAGTGCACTGGTTGAATTTTAAATATTTAAAAGTGGCAGATTGTTTACTTATTGAAATTATCAAACCCCCTTTTGAACAATTATTGCTTCAAGTTTAAATGATCATTGTATTTGTGTTACAAAAATAAATAGCAGGTACGCAAGAATAAAATACAAAGAAATAAAAAGAATGTTTTATTATAAAATTTGTACAAAATAAATAAATCTCGATATGTACAAGCGAAAAATAAATGTTAAATATAAAGTTAAATAAATAATGAGATCATAATATTATATATACAAACGGGGTTCAATAAATTCAAACAGTAATAGGAAAAACAGTGGAGGCTGGTGAACATAACTCTATTCTATAAGATAGGAAATTACCTACCCGGTTTGATGTCGAAAAAAAATTAAAAAATCACATCAATTTATCAGAATTATAATAAAATAATATCGATTCAAATTGTATATTTGAAATGTCACAAATTAAATATAAAAAAAATCCATTTTATAAAATAAAACTAATTTTGACTAGACATGAGGGCTAAATTTCCAGTAACTTAAAATATTTCTAAAATGAAATAATTTAAATCTAAAAATTAGAATGTGAAAGAAAGAATTTAATATTAAATCAATAATAATAATGGAGATAAGAAAACGTTTGCAAAATATGCTTTTTTAAATTAAATTTTTGCTAGTTTATTATCACGAGCCACCACTGCGTTACAAAACATTAAGCAGCTTGAGACACGCTAAAGCACAAATATTTAGGTATAGATCATTCTTATAAAATGAAAAATGTTATCGCAATATATACTTGTTCAATTAATTTTCTAATAAAATAATAGACAATGTAAGATATGGCAGTAACTTCGTTACAAATTGTCGCTAAATATTCTCAATTTTATATTTCAAATATCATAAAAAACTTAAAATATGTACAATAAAAAGATTCTACTCTCATAGCCGTACGTTTATCTTCGTATAGTTATAATAATGGGTTGTTTTATGTATCTAGGGGAATTATCAGTGCAATTATCAGATTTGATAAATCAAAATGGTGCATAAAAACAATTTCTCACGGACCAACATAAGCAAGCTAGGGACACCTTTGAGCATAATTATGTTGATAGTGCTTCATCAGAAAATGCGAGTGAATTCCAGAGCTCGTCAATTTAGTCGCGTTTTCTGATGAAAAGGCTTTTCAGTCCTGCCGTAACGCGCCAATACGCTTCTATCGACCATGGAATTCCAGATATCTTAAACGCTATACATAAAATTATAAAAATAGTGGTTGATTTAGTATCATCGTTTGAGTATGGATTTCCAATAATGGTCCAGGTGTTGTAGCCAACCAATTTTGGACAAGGCTAAGTCGCCTTGTCCAAAATTGGTTACAAGAAAATCGTATTAACGGTCATTCTTAAGCCCCGATCTAAATCCAATGGAAAATGTATGGGCAACGATAATTAAAAAAAATTATAAAATAAATTTTCGTTCTGCCAATAGACAAGAATTGTGGACAGCAATAGAAAACGCTTGGGAAGATTTAGAAGAAAATTGCATTACAAATTTGGTTGCATCCATGCCTAGACGTTGCAAGCAACTGCGGAAAGTAATGGTGGTCCTGCAAAATATTGATTTTTTACTTTATTGCTGTATTCCGTTTTTCAAATAAAAATATATGTTTTCGATTATTCATTATTAAACATGTTAAGCATGTGTATGTTTTATGCGAGTGCATATAAAGTCAGTATCACAATATTAAAATATCTCGTAAAATGTGTATAGAAGTCGTTCAATTTTCCATGCTCCCGATGGTACATCCAAATTTAAAATAGAACAATAACCGAAGTCGGTTATTCTCATTAGCTCAAGGACTCGAGCAATTTTCAACCTTACAGCAGATCATCCAATAAGGTTGAAAATTGCCTGAGCCCGTAACTTAATAAGAACGAGCGATTTCGGTTATTGTTACATTTTAAATTTGAATGACTGTATGCACTATTTGCTCTTTTGTGTTTAAAATATCCAGGTGGCATATTTGATATATTTTTATGTAAGATAGAGAAGCGCCTGCTTTTGTATGGTAATTTCTATTTATTTTGAAAGTTTCTTCTCCCAATCTTACCTGCTGTTATTATATGTTTAAGAGCTATAGATTTCATAAAATGTAGATAAGGAAACCCTCCAAGTTGATTCCAAAATGAATTTATATTAGACAAGCATATTATTATTAATAAATCAACATTTGTTGTGTTAGTACAGAAAATAAAATAGAATAACCAAAACGAATGCTTGCTTATATCATATTTAAAACAAGAAACAGATCACGGTTAATTGTAGATGACGCCACACGAAATAGGAATAAGTAAATGAATCAAAATACGAGGTCGGGATGATAATTAGGTACCCTCTACGTAGATGGCGCTGCTAGGCAAATAATTTGGTTATAGTTTCAAGCTGCGTCCTTTAGTTGGCAACGCTGAAAATTTGATAGTCATCTGACAAATACTTTGTCGTGAGCAGCTCTTCAAATTAAACGTGTTTTAATTTTGTATTGAAATGGATAACGTTGAAAAACGCGCCGTCATTAAATTTATTTACGTGAAAGGTTTAAGTAATGAAGAAAATAAATATTGGAAGAGATGAGAAGTGTTTTGGATGACTGTGCTCCTTCGTACGCAATGATAAAAAACTGGGTGGCTCAGTTCAAACGCGGTTATACGAGTGACAAGGATGAACACCGATCGGGACGTCTAAAAGGGTCACTAAAATACAGGATATGGTGATAAAAGACCGATGGCTCAAATTAAGTGAAATAGCCAATTCCGTAGGCATTTCAAAAGAGTGGGTGTGGAATATCGTCACACAATAATTAATAATAATAATTGCCGCGTTTACTCACAATGGAACAGAAACGTGTGAGAGTGCAACTGACACAAGCATGCTTGGACCGTTTCCAGAAAAATCCGTCTGATTTTATGCGACGATTTATTGCCACCGACAAAACAGGGGTCCATTATTATACCTCCGAAACAATAGCCATGGTCACTAAGTCAGCTGGTAAAGTAATGGCACCGGTTTTTTTGGTTCGCAAAAGGAAACCATGTAACCATAGTAAATTACTATGGTTATATGATATAACCATGGTTATACCGCAAACATCCTCAGCTCTATTGATTACCTTCCAAAATATAAGGTGTACCAAACAATTTTTAGAAAAAAGACCTGGGTTAGGACGCAAAAAATATCTTTGACAATGATAATATACGTTCACATACCAGTATCGTTTTAATGGCTAAAATTCATGAACTCAAGTTTGATTTGCTTCCGCACCAACTATATTTCTCCGATTTGGCTGCCTCGGTCTATTACCTATTCTCAAAGCTTAAAACTTTTTTAGGTAGGATAGAGGTCTTTCATGGACTAGGAAGTATGTTGCTGCACTGAAGAAAACACTCTGCGATGGGATAAGAGCATTGGAATATCGCTGGAAAAGTGTATTAAATGTTTGGGGGATTACATTGAAAAATACATATTTTTGTATACAGAATCGTCGTTTCATTGTTAGGTTACATAATTATCATACCGCCCTTGTACTTAGTAGTTTCGGTGGGTTGATAATTTTGGCTTGCGTCAGTTAAAATATTCCATCGCCTCAAAATACGCGTTAGTGTGTATTGCTGGTCATATATTTGGTTCTTTCCACGACTACAAAAATATATATTTATAGTAAACTCTAGGTCAAAAATTTATTCGCTAGTATTCATGCTTTGTTTGTACGAGGCTAGGCTGAAAAGTAATACACACTTTTGTACAGCGTTTGTACAGCGGAAACGAAATGACCTTCAGAAGCGGAAGAAGAATGTGGAAGTGACATTCCCCCTCTATACGCGTGTACAGGCTTGAGGTAGTTGAATTCAGTGTATTTTGACAAGCGTAAGTATAGAGACGTGCCCGAGTGCTATGTCAATGCCAGTTAAATAACGTGATGTTACCGAATTTTTGACTGCTGAAAAAGTAACTCCTAGTGAAATTCATCGTCGTTTAAAGGATGTTAATGGTGACGATGTTGTTGATATGTCTACTGTAAATAGATGCAAAACCAAAATTGTTGATAAAACACGCAGAAACGTCCGATCACAACCACAGACGATAAAAATCGCAAACTCTTCAATGATTTGATTCAAAATGACTGGCGAATCACTCAAAAGCGTATCGCAAACCATATACCAAATCAATAATCTTGCAATATGATAACGCTCGTCTACATACCTCGCGCACAACTGCAGAGGCTCTGTGAAACCTAAAGTTTGAACTGATTCTACATCCTCTATACTCCGATCTTGCGCCTTGCGACTCTAATTTTTTTTCCTCTACTGAAGACAGACTTCAAGGGCAATCATTACACCACGGGCTATGAGGTGAATGTAGCTGTCAAGTCTTGGATTTGAGAAAAGTCGGAAGACTTTTTCAGTGACGGAATGAAAAAACTTGTCACGGTGGGAGAAATGTGTTAGCCTTAACGGTGACTATGTAGAAAAAGAAACATATGATTTTGAAGCTTGATAATTGTACTTTAATGTACGTTTTGCCCGATCTTGCTATTTGTTTTTGTTCGCGCTGTACAAGCAGTGTACTTTTCAGCCTACCCTTGTATGTAACCGTTTAAAAACTTAATATCAATTAGTTATAAGTCATTGGTTTCTTAAAAGAAATTAATTGATTACTTTTATCTCGGATGTGAATTGTACCCATTTGTGAAATTTTATTATACGTAACAAAACTAAATGCAAAAAGTACATTTCGCACAGCCGCCAATATATTTTAAGACTGGAAGCTGGTGAATAAATTCGTGAGCTTGGATTGCAAAAGGGGGTAAACTGTAGCACAGTCTATACAATCTCTTTGTAATCACACGCTCTGAGATACATATATGACCGATACATATGGATATCTGTACTAGGTTCGAAATTAACCGTTCGTATCCTAATGAAATGGGTCAAAACTGTCAGTGCATAGCCAATTCCAGCCGAAGTAGGATTCACAAATACGGGCAAAATATTCCCTTCGTGTGATTCTATGAGAATATTTGTATTTATACTTTATTTAAATATTTCTTTTCAAGTTATTTGCACTAAGTTTATCAAAATTCTCTCTACTAAGAGTAATTTGTGCGATGTTCATACTGCTGCAATGCACATAGTATTTTAAAAATATTTGTGAATACACTTCTACACAATTTAAAAATAGATTATTACATTAGTTACGAAAATTGGAGATCTTTTTTTTTGTGATGTAATCATCAACAATTATTTGTTTGTTCTTGCATTTAGTAAATAACGATATATATTAGATGATAAAATACTTGCTGATTATAGAAATATACTAAAAATTTACTAAATGAAATATTAGTTTATGTAAATTGCTTGACATTAAACATAAAATGATTCTATCGATTCATTTTAATAAGAGGGTTTATAGTTAAATTGAATTTTGATATTTTAAAAGTGCACTGAAGTATGGAATGTGACATGCATTTGAGAAATTACAGCTTATCTTACTTGCCACTCTTGCCTCATATAAGAACATAAAGCTTTACAGTTTGTTTCTGTTATGAGTAATGTGTATAATTATATAAGAATGATCCATAACTTCATGATAGTTGTATATGAATACAAACATACATATGTACATAAAAAATAATAAAGTAAACAAAAGACGATCACAGTATAAATAAATTCTAAATTATTTCACCTAGTAGTTGTAATTGTTGAATTCTACCGGCCAATTCTTTATCTAGGTATTTCGCGGCTAACTTAGCTCCGTATACTTCGCTATTGAGTGCTAATATTGAGTTTCTTAATGCTGCATTTTCTATTTGCAGTTGGGTTTTTTCGTTTTTAAGTTGCGTAACTTCTAAAAGGGTAGGATTGAACTTTAATTCTTCAGTTTCTTTGTTATCTGAAAACAAAATTAGAAGGTAAAAATGTATATTAATTTTAAAACAACATATTTTTATACCAAATATATACAATTAACTTTTGTAATATTAATCTAACTTTTAGTCAAATTGATTTATGAATTGCTAAGGATAAGATATGTGTGTTTAATGAGACTAAAAGGTAGGTTCGCCTGGAACTAATACGCACTGGATATTTCAGAATAGTTTTTTCTCGTTAGTAAGAACATGATAAGTGAAATAACGAATATTTATTTTTTTGTTGTGTATATAGCGGCCCACTGTCTTAAGCTGAGAGCTTCTCAAGACTCCAGGACCGTTTAGAGTATATATTATTGTGTGTGTAGTGTTCCGTGACTTTGCTACTACACTTCCTCACCATGAAAGGAAAGAAATGTTGATTTGACTTTAACTTCCTTAACATTTAGGTTAACTGAAGAGGATACTGATTCCGAAAAAAAAACTAAATGAGATTCTCAGTCTCGTTGTCCAATGCTCTTTCCCCTTGCGCCGTTCAGCCGTTTAAAATGACATTTCTGTGCATTAATCATAATGGTAGCAAATGTATAAATTTGCCACAGCTAGATATGCAGGGTGTTAGGGAATGTTTTAGCCAAAATTTACAGATCGATTTATTTCTAAAATACAAACAAAAAGGTTATATGCCATTTTTGTGAAATATGTAGCGTTTTTGGGAAAAAATCATAGTTAAATTTGTTATTAATAAACACAAGACACAAACAATAAAACTGTGTGTTTTCACACAGGCAACACGTTTATTTGTTACAGATGCCTATGATATCTGTGACATTTTAAGCACTATCAATATGACGTTTAGTTAAGTAACAAAAATAAAAACAACGCAAAATTCATAAAATTAAAGTAAATGTTGAAAATGTCCACCATTCGCTTCAAGACAAGCTTCAGCACGTCTGTTTAGTGACTGACTTACTCGACTTAGTTTCCTTATTTCTTATAAATTCTGCAGCCGCCATAACGCGATTTTCAAGATCTTCCTAATTTTCTAAAGGAGTTTGGTAGACCAGTTTCATGTAGTCCCAAAAATAGTAATCACATCTATTAAGATCAGGTGATCGAGGTGGCCAGGCATGTGGTCCACCTCGTCCAATCCACCGTTCACCGAAAACTGCATTTAAAAAGCTTCTGACCTGCAGTGTAAAATGTGCAGGGGCACCAATCATACATGAACAACATTATTCTACGTTCTTCTAGTAATGCTTCTTGTAAAAAATGTGAATACCTATCTCCATTTAACGATAAACGATTTGATAAAACATATGGGCCTATAGTTGGGTGCCAATTATTCCAGCCCACACATTGATAGAAAATCGACGTTGAAAATTTTGTTCAATTATTGGGTGAGGATTGATATCGGCCCAGACATGTCTGTTGTGTAAATTAAGAATTCCACCTCTAGTAAAACAATATTCGCCAGTCATTAAAACTTGTTCCGAAAACAGAGTCTTCTGCAATTTTTGCCAGTTGCAAAATCGACGTCTAACGTCAAAATCATCCCTGTTCAAACTTTGAACACTTTCGAAATGATAAGAATACTAAAGAGATTCCTTAGGAGTCCTCCACACTGTCCAGTGACTAACTCCAACTTGGTGAGTTACCTCTCTAGTGCTAGTGTGAGCTAGTTCTCTAGTGCTGATTGAAGGATCTACTTCAACAATTTGAAGAATATTTTCCCCAACAGCCACCATTCTTTCATCACGTCCTATTCCCACTTCTTGTTTTTTTGGTACTACCGAACCTGTTTCTGAATCATTGGTGCATCGCTATGAAACCTTTTTTGTTAGGTATTTTACGATGCGAATATCGTTCTGAATATCTTCTAACTGCGTCCCTGGCATTTCAACCATACTCAACATACACAAAGTGCATGTCAGCGTACTTTTAAATGGAATATTGAACAATTGTAAATTGAGCAGAATTACTGTCAATTTGACATAATGTTTTACTTTTTTTAAATTGTTAACTAACATCTTAAATATTTTAGTCAACAGGTCACTTGATAGAAAAAAAGGAATTGCCTAAATTTTGGGGGTCTATCTTGGACATTGTATCTCGAAAACCATACGACTAGGAGAAAAGCGATAATAAAGCTTTTTTGCAGAACTTTTTATGAAGAATCTGTGCTTTAGTTTTGGTTAAAGCATTCCCTAACACGGTGTATGCAGAGACTAGAAGGATTTGTCCAAATATAGGTAAGCTACTACAGCGTTACCAAACTTATTATTATTGTATTGTATTGTTATTGTATTACAAAAATATCATGGCAACTATTTATAGAACTGCAATAGATTTTATGTTAGAATCCACCTGAATAAGCCAAGAAAGACATAAATGTTAGTTTAGTAAGAATTAGAAACATTTCTCTAATCTGGTGGCTATGGAATAATGTGCTTGGCCAAACAGTAACAAACAAGCGATGAAGCTTGATATGGTGCATTATCGTGATGCGAAAATCACTAGTTATCTTTTCATAATTCAGGGCGTTTAAGACGTAGGGCTTCGCACACACAACGCATAACACTCAAATATTTCTTGTACCACGGTAATAAAAAAAAATTGTTAAGTGGCACTACTAGTGTGAAACTTTTAGAGAATTGATTTTTTTTTGGAATTTTCGGTTGTTTATACTGTTAAAAATAACATACTGAAATTTTAAGTATGTATCTCAAATATTTTTGGGCTACATTTTATCATTTGAGTTGGTCCGATGACAGCCCAATCCATGTGAACTGTCCGGAAGGCGCTGAGAGCTGATGCGCTTATCGCTGGGCAAAGGCTGAAGGATTAGACTTGACTAATTTCAAGCACGATTATCAGCCACTTGCTCTAAAGGTTCAAGAAGCTCTGAAGCCAATGTACGAGGACTTGACTAGACGTGAGTTACTCGACAGATGTAAGAGAAATAATACACAAAATAATAACGAAAGTTATAATGGTTTGCTGTGGCATTTTGCTCCGAAACATCTTCACAATGGCCTTAAAACCATCGAATTAGCGAACTACTTTGCTGTTGACATTTTCAATGATGGGTTTTCATCAGTTTTGAGAATGTTGAGTGTAATGGGAGCAAAAATTGGACCTGCGCACGAGACTATTCCGCTTAAAGAGACCAAACGAGGCTACGCGTAACTGAACATCGTCACCTGGCATTATATAACCCTGGTATAGTAAATTAGCTGTAGGCATGATATTTATCGATTTATAAGAATAAAATCACTACTTCTATCTTTAAACACGCTTTTCTCAAAACTACGTTTTTCAAATTAGCTGCTGTTCTAGCTCGATAACAAATCATCTGATCGATTTGATTCTTGTTTTATGTTATTTAGTACTTGCTTCTCTATACAATGACCATCTATTGATTCTATTTATTGATTGCATAGAAATTGTAATTTTGGCATGCCGAAAATCATCAGATTTTTGAGCAAAATCTAGAATTTTTTTTCAAAATTCCGCCATTTTTTTAAATTTTTTTTTCTTCTCCATCCTGGGTCATTGTACAGGCAATACCTTCTTGTTTAACGTGTTTTTTGTGTTTTTTTCATGCACTATGAAGGCCGCAATCACTGCAGCAGTACGGCAACTTTTTTTTTAAGACTGGAGAGATAGTCAATAACTACCAGACAATTGAAGATTATTACTCTAAAAAAAATTGCAATGTTATCTTTAAATATAGATATAGCCTGAAAATTTCAAAACAATCGATGCAATAGTTTTCTTTGAAAAATTCCCGAAAATCACCTTTTTTTTTAGACGGTCACTCTAGTGGTGTTCCTTACATGCTTCTGATTTTTAATCTTGCTTCAAGCTTGCTTCGCCTTTGGCACGATATTCAATGGATTGATTGGGTACTTTCGCGATGATAATCATAAATCCATGTCCTATAGCCGTAATAATGCGTATTATGGTAGACGGTAGTCAGCAATGACCTATAGAATCTTTCGAAATTGTATGAATCGATCCAAATCAAATTCTAATATTCTATAAGGCATCTTATTGTCAACGGTGATTTTAATGCACGAGATCTTTTATTTTCTTGACGTGGTTTTTATTTATTTATGTTGAAGATCGTCCAGATTTCTGTTCATCTTTAACCGTTCTCTACTTTCTTTGAACATTGTGTACCATTAAAAATCTAAATTCCTTTTAATCAACAAAATTAGACATGGGAATTGTAGAAAACATTTTTTCATGACAAAACAGTTATTTCTATATTAAGTGCGTAAAGCAAAGGTTTTTGAGCTTGAGAATGTTTGGTTTAAAAAAAATATATATTCGAAAGCTCAAAATAATGGCTTTGCGTACATAATATAAACGACTTTTTTTTCTACAACTGCACAGCTTTAAACACCAAGCTTATTATTAAAAAATATTGAATTGAAGATTCTGTGGTCTGAATAAGTGTCGCTTTTCAAGTGTTTTCTATAAATTCTCTGATAATGGAGGCCAGCAAACTCATGGAAGACTCCGGTGATTCTGAATATGATGTGGAAGCAGTAGCCATTGAAGCGAATGCGAGTATTTTGCCGAAAAAGTCAAGACGACAGTATGAAAAAGTTTACACCGATTTCCGGCATTGGTGTGACTAAAAAAATGACGGAAACACAACGGAAAACATTCTACTAGCATATTTAGAAAAGTCGAAGATATTGAAACTATCAATATCGTGGTCCCTTTTTGATGTTAAAGGCAACTTGAAATATAAGAGAAAATATTGATATTCGAAAGTTTCCCAAAATAGTGCCTTCGAAGCTACAGCCTTCACTCGAAACGAGATTTATAGTGGGAAGTAATTTTAGCTTTAATTTTTATAACGAGCGATCAAGATAATTTGTAATCGAGTCATTCATGAATCCGAAATTGTATATCGATACTTGGACTGCACTTACATTACAAACGTCAAGTAAAACGTCAATTGAATATATAGCTATGCAACGGTTACAATCGGAAAAGACATACGGACTCAAATTCATGAAAGACTCGATTACAATTTATCTTGATCGCTCGTTATAACAAAATAAGTATATTGACATGTAATTGTCTGTTATAATTGTTTAAATAAAATATTCTTCTTAATTTATTCTTAATTTTAGAAATGTCAAAAATTTTTTTACTAGGGTGCGAAATTTTTGAAATTGAAAAAAAAATGCGTGTTTTGCGCACTGAAATTAATTCGTAAACACCTATTTTTTGAGCAATTGTAGAAAAAATAATTGCTTGTTTAGTTACTATCCAGAAGACTGTACAAATGTCGAACACCTAGGAAAAAATATTGAGTCCGATTAAGTTAACTCTTGCAATTAAAGGAACAAGTCCGGATACTTTTTGAGCTTAGTATTATATTCTTGTTAAGAAAGTCGATTACTATTGGATATATTTTAGGAAATTATCAACTTTCAAAACAAAACAACATAAGGGTTTGGTTTCCCAAATGATGTATAATAATTAGTTAATCTGTTGAGCTTCAAAATAGTTTTAGATTGTGCGTTTTGGCCGATAACTTGTCTAGGCAACGAATGTTAAAATTGTGTTCAATTCGATCAGTCAGGCACAGAAGGTAAAAATCACCTCCTGTGAGGAATTGACTTGGCAATAATAAAAATTAATGGTTGTTGCAAGACGATAGCGAACCGAAACAACGTTGGAGATATTGCATGCAGTTGTAGCTTGAAAATAGTATTTCTAATGTGACATCTTGTCTTTCAGAGTTTAGACAATCAGGTAAGAGCTTTGTATTAGGCGTTGCTGCTCAGAACGGAATCTCTGAAGATATGGCGATCATTATAAACTAGTTATGCCGAAATGTTGACAATGAATATGGATAATAAGGCGACGTGGGCAGGTTATTTACATTGACTTGTCCAAGACTTTTTTGACCTAGTTGATCATAGAATTCTTTTGCGAGAATTAAGTTCGTTTGGTTCTGCTCAACTTTTATTAATCTTTTGAAATCTGACTTGGTTCGACGGAGATACTATATAATATGTTGTGGAGTCTCTTATCCTCCTTCTCCCTCACCTTTTGCTTCATGGTATTTTAATGATAGTAAATGAAATAATACCGAGAACGAAATTTAAGGATTTGGCCGTTCCGCTTGGTTCTCGCCTTTCTTCTAAATCTTATATCATAAACATATGTTCCGAGGCATTTAGATAGCTTGGCTTTGTAAGAAAGGTTTCGAAGTACTTCCAAAATATTATGGTCATAAATAGAGTGGGCCACGTTTGTCTGCACGCCAGGACAGTACTAAGTTTTATGTATGTATACGTATTATATTACTATATTACTCATTAGGGTTTAACGCAAGTATATATCGGGCAAGAGTAATGCTAGTTTATTTATTTAATTATAAATATCATATATTTACGTGAATCACTTGCCTTATTTACGTGGATAAGATTGCTGAAATACCGATTTATCGCAAACTTTACAAACTAATTTTGCGCCATCATAATAAAAACCGATATATTTTTTACATTATCAAATGATGGTCGCTTACATTACGCTGCGCGCGGTGATACGTACTGAATTCAGTCCTGATATGCTGACACGATGTCCCACTAGTCATAAAGGCTATATATTTTGATTATGTCGTGTTCTTCAAGAGTACCCGAAGAGATGCTCTATGTGAAAAATTCTTACTTGAAATTAATAACATAATTTATTGTCTCTTCCTATTCGATAGAATGTGCTTTTTGTATCTCGGATCAACTCCAGACAGTCTACGCTCTAGGATTGAAAATAAACATTCTGGATATATTTTGTTAATAATAATGTTACCTTCCTTTTTGTCTTTATTATATCGATTATTCATTTGATTAATAAATCTATCTTTTTAGTTTTATTTAATTGTTTTTTTCTTTTGTTTATATTGCACCATTTTTTATATTAATTATTTATTATTTTCGCTTCTTATATTGTATACAACTAATTTGTGAATATTATCCTGTAATGAGACCCTGGCCTGTTGTGTAATAAAGAATATTATTATTTTTATTATAATGGCTCTTAAGTAATCTAGTCTGCCGTCTTTAGTAATCACTGACAACGACAAAGATTGGACACCATAGTAAACATAATTTTTACAATATATACAAAATATAAAAGCGAAATTTTTAATGAAAAAAATCCAAAAGATCACATGTACTATTACGTTGGTATAATTTTTTTTGTACATTTAATCCGCAACACTTGCAATATTTAAAATTCAAGAGATAGTCTCATTTCCATTTCACGGTGGGATCCTTTTAGCTCAGAAGATTTAATATAAATCGCGTAACAGAAATATGTAAAATTTATGTATATTTAAAGTGAAACATATATGTATAAATGAGGCTTCATGATTTGAAAGTTGTACTGAAAAATTAGAATATAAACGAAATACAACACAATAAAAATTATAACACAAATTTTAGAACGTCAAACTTCGACTTTAAAATAATCGTAAAATTAAAAACGGTTGCATACAAATCCTTCTTGGGAACCTATTGGATTGAATTTTTTTCCAAAATGAAAACGATCTAGTCAAATGTTGTCCATCCGATTAAAATAGTAAGAATACTATTTTAAAGACACGAATATGAGGGATTTTTTTTTAAGCAAAATAAAATTTGATTGCTTTTTCTCAAAGTATTTCCAGAATTATAATTTTTATACTTTTCCATTTGAAGAAACCAGTCACTGAGTTTTTTAGTTGTATGAGTTTCTAATGCAAGATAACGTAGGTAATTAGTTAAAAAATTGAAAAGACTAGCAACACCAGAAATAAATTAATAAAAATGATTATTTAGAACTATAGAACTAGGCGGACGATGCTGCTATGTTTACGACCACCCTGAGCGAGATTATCTGCAGGCGTTTGTAGAATGCAAATAACATCTTTCTTTATCATGCAAGTGTGAAGCTCTCGGAATTATTAAGGGGCTCCGTCTCCTACATGACATTATCGGGATCGTGTCCTTTGGGGGCCCTCGGTCAAATGTCTCGGTACTGTCTTCGATTCTAGACTGACCTTCAGCGTACACGTAAAGGAAAGAAATCTGTAAGTCCGTGTAATTTGAAAGTTGCCAATTTATCATTTTTTTAAAAACCAGTTTTTGAGTACAGCCCTTGTTTGGTGCATCCTCATAATTTTATTTTAGTTCAAAAACCAGAATGTGAGACAGTGCAGGTCTGCTTTAGATCGCTTCGCCTATAGATCTAGTACACAATATCATTATATGGGATGATACGTGGGTGGATCCTATGTTCTCTAATAAAGGCAAAAATGGGGGAGTTTGGATCTTTGAAAATGAGTTGACTCCATTAAAAACTGTCGGAGAAAAATGCCCAAACAAAAATGGAATGGTACATTATAGTTTGTTTATCTCGAGAAAGGATCATTTTGCATTACTACGAGGGATGGCTTTTATGTTTTGCATGCTGGGACGTAGAGGGCGCCACTAATCAAATGTCTAAAAAAGTACTAAAAATTAACCTCCATCTTTAGTTAGCCTAAATTCTAAGTTTCAGTGCGATACGTGTAGAGTTGTAGCTACAACGAACTGTCAAAGTTGACAAGTTAGTCGAAAAATGTAACTAAGCCGTGAAAGTTTTCACGCAATAATTTTTTATAATTTTTGAAGACAATTATCTCAACAAGAGTGCCTCGCTGAGTTGGTTTCTGTTTTCGGTAATGAAATACCATATCAGCCAACAATTTCTCGTTGGTATGGAGAATTCAAATGAGAACAGGTGCACAAAAAACGGCAGTCATTGGGGATTTCAAAGATCTCAATTCAACAAATTTTGAATGAAGAATTGTGTGCAAAAAAATAGTTTCCCGTTGAATACCGCATCTGTTGACCGAAGAAGATGGTAGCATGTAGCAACGATTTCTCTACATGATCAAAGAACTGTTAACTGCCGATTAGTATACAACCATTTGTTTGTCGCAAGTCATCGCTGAGTTCCGAGAAACCAACCCACAACGACGAATCATCTTCCAACAAGACAATGTAAGTTCGCACACAGCTCGCAAGACAATTGAATTTTTAACGCAACAAAACGTCGAATTGTTAGACCATCCTCCGTACAGTCCGGACCTAAGTCCCAACGATTTCTTTACTCTTCCGAAAATCAAGGACGGACTGCTTGGTCAAAGGTCCCAGTCGTCAGAAAGAGCAGTCTATGCTTTCAAAAACGAAATTTTGACTGTACCAAGAAACGAGTGGAACAACTGCTCCAGAGTTGGTTCGAGCGCATGCAAAAGTGCATTAATCTTCGTGGAGAATACTTCGAAAAACAATAAAGTCTTTAAAAGCTCTCTACTGTTTTATTCCAGCTCTATATGCAAAATATAAAGGACTACCCTCGTATAATGGTCACACTGCTACTCGAATGATTGAGTATTTAAATGCCTAAGACATTGCAATAATGAGCCATTGGCAGTGTAGTCCGGTCGAAAAGGTATTGACGCATTTAAAAATGAAATAACGTAACGCAGAAATGGAGCAAATATTTTGAAGGCAATCGATTTTCACGATCGACGTATTTTGTCAAACAATTATGTATTACCTTACTATTTGTGTATACGTTTAATTATATAATTTTTGATTTCTTACTTGTAATAGTGTGACTAGGACTTCGTCGCAGCTCATCTTCTAGTTTCTTTTTAATGTTGTTGACGTCTGGTTTGAAGCCCGGATCCTGCTTGAAGTTTCCATTTATTGTGGGTAACTGTGATAACTGCGCTGTATGTAGCTGAAGTAATAGATTGTGCAATTCTTGTTCTAATATTTCTCGTTTAGATTTTGATTCGACTAGTTCTGCCCGCATATGAATCAATTCTGCCTGAAAACAAAATAAAAAAAAGTAGAAAATATAAAAATAACTCTTATTATATAAATATATAGTTTACTATATAACAGAATAATTTGATGAGTAGGCAAAAACCTCACCAATTTTGTATAATGCAAAAGTATTTTTAATATTATTAAAAATCTGGTGTGGAGAACACAATACAAGTTCAAAATTAATATTTTTATGAACGTATCCCTCTCCAGAAATACGGCAGTGCATTCTGATGGAAACACTTTGTTAGTTCTGCAGTTGTTATGTAGACAGAGCTTGTTGCTTCGGCTGTTTGCTAATATGCAGCGCTGAATATTCTTCTATATTTGGTCTTAATAATTTCTGTGAGATGGCGAAGTTATTCTTTGTTGTGAATGTATCCTTCTCCAGTAGGGGCGTACTGACGAATCTGCAGAAAGATGAAATACTGCGTCTCTGGAGAGCAATACGTTCACAAAAATATTAATATTGAATTTGTATTGTGTTCTTCACACCATATTTTTAATAATATTTTATATTATTAAAAATACTTCTTGTAAGTTTACTATAAACATGTTTTTTCTTTCAAGTTTTAAGAGGTTATGTTGAATACTTGCTAAAAAAAATAAATTTAAGTGTCTACATAGGTATGTATATAAAATAGGGCGGATTGATATATACGGTCTACAACTCTATAAAATAAGAATAAAAAAAGACAAAATAATGAAACCAGCCTGAACATGAAGTAAATTTATTGTACTACCAATGTACATAATTATTTTTCGACATAATTGCACCATTTAGTGCAACACATTTCTACAAACGCTTAATTCATTCCTTCATTCCTACAATGAAAAAAATTTCTTGTTTACTGTTGATTAGGGCTGTGTGAAACAACAGTGAAAATCAGATCGAAAAGTTGTGCAGTATCTTATTGAATTAATGGTTGACCCCTTCGGCAGCTATTTGGTATGAATGACTACCTTTACATCCCAGAAAATGGTGAGCATAACTTTTTGCGCTGACGCAACTCTTGAATTTTTGTATGTGGAGAATTGGAACGACTACATTCCATCGACTGCTCCTTGTTTTCAGAATTATAATTATTGCTAACGCACATTTTTCAGCCAATTTCTTTTTGCGTAATTCGGCGTTTTTCTTGAATCAGTGCATTCACTTGTCTTTGATTCCTCTCATGTCTGACTGATACTGGTCGACCTGACCGCTTTTTGTCAAACATCTTCATTTTGCCTCTTGGGACAGAGTTTTGCATGTAGAACCCAATGCAGAACATTCTTTACATCCATACAATAGTTGCCGTACACTGTTTCCGAACGCCTGTAATTTTGATGGACGAGGAATCTTTCAGCGTTAAAAGCGGATCGTTGCTTGGTACGCATCTGAGAAATCGAACTCATGACAGGTGACACTGTTACTAAACGACGGTACACAGGAAAATGAAACTTTGCATGCATGCCGAGGTACTCGAAATTACCATTTATAAGTTGGAATTTATTTCTATCCCCACTACTCACACAATATAATTGTTGGAGATTTTACGAGGAAATATCAGAAAATAACGAGACTGGTGCTGTAGTACAAAAATGAAACCTTTGTTTAGAAAACTTCAACAACTATCGAGTACATTCTATTATGTGCAATACACTTGTCCCATCGTTTTATACACTTTATCCACAGATAAACATCTGAGAAAATATTTTTTTAGAGTCCATTTAGTATATCACCGATTTGTTGAGGTCTAAATTCAACTCAAATTTTCGATCTCTCAATTCTTTTCTGACTTCAGGAAACGAATGGAAGTCACATGGGGCAATGTCAGGTGAGTAGGGAGAGTGAATCATAATTTCAACCTCCAATTCTTCAAGTGTTTGTTGACAAATCGCTGATTTGTGGACCGGAGCATTGTCGTGATGACAATCCGAAGATTATTTTGTATCAAGTCGTTAATTTCTGCAATTCTTGAATCAATACGTGCAATTGGTGGTCGCCCGCATGGAGGTTCACCTTCCATTGATTCACAGCAGTCTTTGAATTTCCTATGCCACTCAAACATTCTACATTGTGATAAACTATCATCGTTGTATGCAGTTTCAATCATTTCAAAAGTTTCAGTTGGAGTTTGACAAAAAAAATACAAAATTTTATCGCACATCTTTGCTCCACTTTTATTTTTTCGATGGGTACGTCAAACACTGACAATTCAGTAATTAATTTGTAATAAACGTCAAAAGTTAAATCAAAGCCTATTTGAGGATAAGTACATTAGAGATGGGGGTTTCATGTTCTAGTCTTGTGTTATAGAATTCTAGTTGTGAAAGAAGTTATAGCACCAGTCTCGTTATATTTTGATATACTCTCGTATATATCAATCCGTTCTCGTAATTTAGTACTCTACACTGCACATGTACCTATACTTTATACGTATTTTGAGAACGATGTTGTCATTTTCAGTTCAACTCAATTTAGCGTCATCGCCGAAGATGACAATATTTTGTCAAAATATGCATACGGTTTGGTATTTCTTTATGCCGTGTAAAGTGCTACGTGTAATAGTGAGAAGCCGCAGTTCGAAGAACAAATCTGCAGTAGAAATACTAGTGCCTTACGTGAGAAGAGAAAAAAATCTAAATTGGATAGCGTTACCTAGCAATAGTGTACTTAAACTGTTTCAAATTGGAAAATATGCGCCCTTGAGTAACTTTTATTAAAACATATTCTTCTTTTCAAAATCAATGAAAACAGTGTATAGAAGTACATTTTGAATTATCAGTTATCACAAAAAAAAAAAAAATCTTCAAGTACATATATATTTTGATCGTCTATAAGTAAAGAACGCAATGGATCGTAAAAAACAGATAATTTCCATTTGAAAAGCTTACTATATTAGTTTACATAACGCAATATGTGAATGTATCACGTGATTCAAGCGGCGATGTGAATTATCCGATCATATAACGTAAAGGCAGACGTTTGCAAATCTTCAATGTCATCGATAATGGAGGAAAAAACATAGCATTTCATTACAAATTCAGGCCCTGCTCTAGTTCGTAGTACCCCATATTTAATATTTAATTTTCTAATTAGCACTGCGGTACATCATATTTTGTACAGTTACAATTTACTTAAATGAACATTCTTAAAATTGATGAATAAACAAAAATGAGGTGAATAATACAGGAATCTGAGGCATTTTAAGGAATTATGAGAATTTAATTCAAAATAATTTGTGTTAATAATATTCTTTGCTTATTTAGCGACAGCATTTAAGTGTATCTTTTTGCTGTCGATTTTAGTCTCAAATATATGTATGTAAAGTAGATAGGGAAGGTATTTGTTCACGACGAAATACCAATTTTTATTAATGAATATTCGTTCATTAATACTTAATTTCATTAATGTATTTGAATAATATACTCATGTATACTCAAATAATTCGATATAATTTTTACAAAATTGTGTAATTATTGAATTAATTTTTAACATTATCCAAAAACAATTGAACTGGAGATAATTATAATTTTTTAAAATGGAAACGTATGGAAAAAAAATATGAATTACATTCAATTACAGAATAATACAAATCTGTATAAAAACAAATTTGTATCTGTATATGCATGGACACACAGTACGTATTTACCAGCTTTTGCTTCAACTACCAGACGCATGCTGTCTGGTAGTTGAAGCAAAAGCTGGTAAATACGTACTGTGTGTCCATGCATATACAGATACAAATTTGTTTTTATACAGATTTGTATTATTTTGTATCAAAGCTTGATGTGAATTATCGCATCGACATGCAATCTGTTTTTTCAATTACAGATTCAGAAACAAAACGATATTTTTGGAAATCTGAAAAAACTGAAAAATCTGATAAAATGGTACGAAAGAATAAAAGTTAATAACGCGTGACATCTCCCCTAGCTCTGATAACTGTTTGTATTCGCCGTGGTAAGCTCACTATAAAATTTTGGATCACTTCTTGGGGAACATTATCCCACTCGAAAAGAACGTCTTGTTCCAATTCCTGGAGATTAATAGAAGCTGATAAATGTCGCCTTACTGATCTTTATAGAGTACCTCAATCAATGACTTGAATATTGACCTCTTGTAAGTAATCCAAAATTTGTCTAGTGATGTGGAGCTCGCAATATCCTGCATGAAAAGGAAATTGTTCCCTATAAATGATTTAAAAGATATTACATGGTCCTGAATAATGTTTTAGAGGTAATATTCAGCATTCATTAACCTTTTGCGAATAGGGATTAACTCTGTGCAGGCGTCAAAGCGAATAGCTCCCCAGAATATTCTTATCCACCACTAAATAGTTACCTTCGAGAGATTGTGCAGTCATGATATCTTTCTCCAGTTCTTCGCCATATTCTTTCGCGACCATCTAATGATTTAAACTTACTCCGACCTTATCCGAAAACAAAACACGCTTCCACTCGTCAATTGTATAATCTGCATGATTTCTGGCAAAATTCAAATGTTGTACTCTGTGTTGCGGTGACTAATGGTCCCCTACTATTCAATTTTACTTGAAATTGAATATTAGGGTGGAATGACTTAAATATTTCCAAAATGTCATTTATTGCTAGAACAGGTGATGTGCAAATTAAGTCGTCTACATATTTATGTATGAATGCAAATTCAAATGGTAGTTCTTTAAGTATGTTATCTAAGCAAAAATCCATTACCAAGTTAGCAAGGACCGGGCTGAGCGGTGAACCCATAGGCATTACAAGTAAAATAACTATGATTGAAAATGAAGTTTAGTAATGTAAAAAAGGAGTCATAAGTTAAATCTGTCACCTCTGATATCTCCCTCCATCTGTTTCTTAGTACATGTAAGACTAAATCAGTTGGTATATTAGTGAACAAAGATACCACGTCTAATGATATTATTTGAAAGTCATTTGGTAATTGAAAATCTTGATATTTGTCAGCGAAACTAAAAGAATCATGGATGTCATTTCCCTTCCATACATGTTCTAACGGCAAAGACTCCTGGTCTAATTATATATATATATATATATATATATATATATATATATATATATATATATATTAAAATAATAGACTTCTTCTTGGTTTAGCGACCTTTAATGAATTTCAGTTTTTTACTACGACGTTTCGACTTTTTTATTATTAAGTCTTTTTCAAGTGATTAGAACTAAAAAAATAATACAAAGAAAGGTAAGAAATATATTTACATTTGTATGTATTAAAATAAATAAGAAATAAATTTTAATTCTTATTAACACTAAATATATATATATATATATATATATATATATATATATATATATATATTTGTCCGTTTGTACTTACATATCTATATATTTCTGAAATATTTTGGAAAATGTATGTAATAAATGTCATTACTTTATTAATTCGTTGTGCCGTAGTTATTGATTTATATCTAGAACCCCTTGCTATAGACCTCGCACCTTGTGGGTACTTTATATAAGCCCCTGTGTGACGTATGAACTTTACTTACGATTTAACTTTAATTAACGGTGACGCCATTATTCTCTTTTATTTTAGTCAGTCACGCCGTCTTCACTGACCGTAGTTTGGGCCTGGCTAGTTAAATTGTATCTTTACCATCAACCTTCCCACACTGATGAGTCTGAGGACTGACCTTACCGTATTTCAGATTTGCGAAATCTATTTTTGTAACTTGCCAGTAGCACTACCCCCAAACAATGTCTACGACTTCTTTCACAAAGGGTTTCAAAAGCTTGGGATAACATACCACAGGACACCTTTGATTCGCTAATTTCAAGTATACCTAATAGACTAGCTGAATGCGTAAGAAACTAAGGAGGATTAACGCATTATTAGTGTTTGTATGAATTGTTACGATCATAAATTTTATTAAAAAATACGAACGGCTACTGAGCGTTCATTTATTTATACCGGCCAGTATATTTTCCTGTTCAATCGTGAAGAAATCTATGCATTCCTATCCTGTACAAGTGGGAATTAAAAAAGAGATACCGTGTAAACGAGATACGTCTCTTTGTATAGAATAACAAGTAATCATCTTGAAAATAAACAGATTTTGCCAACGGCTTATGATAAAACACTCTTAAGTAAATTAAACATCTGTCGCGTTTTGCGGGTGTTAAATCAGCTTTCCATTAAAAAAACTGCGAAAATAAAAAAAGAAGACTACCATGTTTTAATGGCATTAAAAGTATCCCTGAATAAAAAGAATTTAAAAGCTTTCAGAAAATATTGTGTCTCAAAAATAACAAGTTTTTTACAATTGCTTTTTACATTACTGAAATAAAATTATCTCGGGTTTCATAAAACCAAATCAATTGGTAAAACCATATGTATGAGGCGTGCTTTTTAATTATATCCTTTTGAAAATATGGCCGCTGTAGCGTTGCCTTTTTCGTAAATGTCATTGTTTCAGCCGTGTACATCATTATAGGTCTAAGTTTTTAATTTACTCTGTTCGAAAGTAGTTTATACATATTAGTTCTCTATATATCAGACCTAGTAATAATTCATGTCGTTTTTCTTTGTATTGGTTGGTGATAATAAGCAAAATAATCTCAAAATATATTTTGTGTAGAAAAATATTGAAGTTTAGTGAATATGTTTTATAGGTAAAAATTATAGCTTTTCAGTATGGAATATTTTAACGAAATTATTGGCGCCATCTGTATGTGGAATATTGATTTATGAAGTGTCAATCTTTCTAAATTATTTGCAAAAATTCCATTACATATCGTCTATTAGAAGCTAACGTACGTTACATTCAAGTGAGCGTAGTTTTGTATAGGTTGGTAGTAAGGCGAAAGAAGAACAAATAATCAACAGTAAGTTCTTTGTTGAAAACGATGAAACTACAACGGAAACATTTGTTGTTTATCGTTTCTAGAGATAAGCATTTATTCAGAAAAAAAGTTTTGTTTTATCAAGATAACGCGCCCCAAGATTTGTCGAATAAAGATACGAATTGCTGCCTTATTCACCCACTAGATTTGGCTTCGAGTGATTTTTTCTTGTTCTTAAACTTGAAAAAATAGCTTGGTGGAAAGAGATTTAGGACAAACGAGGAGGTGACAGCCGTAACGAATGTTTATTTTGACGAGCTCCCGAAAGATAGCTTTTTGAGACGGATTAAAAAAAAATGGAAAGTTGCTGGAAAGTGTATATATTGAGCGCGAATTACGTTGAAAAATATATATACTAAAATAACTATTTCATTGAAATGCTTCCACGTCACACCACCCTCGTAAGTATAATATAATAAATCATTATATTTCAGTTGTTCTGGTGAAGGGGTCTTGAGTTAAAATTGAGTATAAATATATTCCAATACAATATCGGAGTATACTCATAAAAGAGCCAGGTCGAAGTACAAAAATGGTATATGTTCGGAAAGAGAGTCTCGAGAGCAATCCCGATGTTCTTTCCCACCGAATCATCACCGGTAACTTTAATGTTATTTTGCAATATCGTTCATTATTAGATTTCATGCTCAGCGAGTTCAATCTAATTTACATTAGAAACTTCTTGTTTGACTCTAGCTAATACTTGTATTGATTAAACATTCGCCAGAAATCTCGATGTATCGTGTATTACTTGTTATATCATTAGACCTATCATAATTAAAATTGTAATATAATAGTAATCAGATGCTTCTTTGATTTTTTTCCCGACATCAAGAACATTAAAACGAACTAGAACCCACAACCATGGTATTGTCAGGCGCCAGCCGACATATCCATTGTAAAGTTTAATATTTTTCACGATATAAGTACTCAGAACGTTTTGTCATACGGACGTTATTTGTGTTGGTTACATGGACTTAAAAATTTCATTTCAGTCAGAAAATGGAGTTCACTCTTGAACATTTTCCTGCGATACGTTACCATGACTTTCGACGTGGATTATTTCAACAACAGTGCATTGATCAACTCGCTTCGACTTTTGGCGATAAAGGACCATCACTGGTTTAGTAATTCAATCGTGGACGTTGTCCGCTCACAGAGGAATTTAACAAAAATCGTCCAAAATCGGTTGGAAAATATTGATGCTACGCATGAACTGGTAATGCAAGAGCGTCATGTGGCATACCGCTAGACTTAGATATTAGTATGACGAGCATACATAAGATATTGCATGAATTTAACAGTGAAAAACATATGTTCCTGTTGGATCCCGCATAATTTGATAATCACTCAAACAAAGGTTCGTGTTGATTGGTGCAACGAAATGCTCAAAAAATACAATCGTGATGCGTCAAAAGCCGTGTATAGCATCTACACAGGCAACGAATTTAGGATTTATTGGATTTGCGAAGGAGGTACAGTTATGTTTTAGGGTGATATAATGTTCAACCACCGCACCGCGCTAATTTCCATACAACACAACATGACAAATGCAGTTTACATTGAAAACGTTATTAGGCCCATTATCTACAAATTACCATGAATAATATGGGACATGTAGGATTTTGTTGTTAAAGCCATTCGCAATCGGATTAACCCACCCCACACCGCGGAAGAATTAACCATAGCGGCTATAGAGGAATGGAACAATATTCCGCAAGAAATCATAAATTCATTGATTATTTCAATGGATAGGCGTATCAATGCGTTAGTAAGAAGTAGATGAGGGCATAATGAGTATTGAATTTGTTTGTTTGACTCATTCTTTTGTTTCTATATTTTTTTGTTTATTAATTTTTTTATTATTATTTTGTTAGTGCCTACGATGGTCAACAATTATTATTATCAAATTTTCTTCTTAAAAAAAACATGTTTTCGATTTAATATTTTTATTGTTCTTAATAACACACTATTATCATAATCTTTTGGGGGTCCAACACTTTTGTTGTTGAGTGTATTTGCTCTTCTTTGATTATTCCGGATACATAAATAGCAACCCTCGTTATCTGTCTGCAGCTGCAAGACATTCAACGGTAAATGATGAGCAATCTCGATACCACTGCAATCAGTGACAAAAAAGTCAACTGATGCACTTTTTGAAAGTGAAAATCGTTGTATTTCTATTAAAGAAGAATAAATAAAATCACATTTGTCACTATTTTTGCAAAACAGGATTCAAACACTGCATTTTTTAGTTGAGTTTGGGAAAAACAACGAATGCTGTAAAAAATATCTGCAATGTGCTCGGTGAATCGATTGACGATCGAAAATGCCTAGCTTAAAAGCTAGTTTAAAAAAGTGAACGAGGAAAATTTTTACTACATAATGAAAATAGACCTGTAACATTTAATGCAGTATCACATTAACACTAAATTTAAGGGTTTAATGTTTTCTTTTATTTATAATTATATATTCTTATTTTTTATTTAAAATTGATTGTTTAAAATATTTGCTAATTTACAGAAATGATTGAATTATTATAATATAAAAAGCATAAAGTACTAAGTAGAAAAATGATGGTATTTTTTTTTTTACTGACTAAAGAAAGGATTCTTTTAAAAGTTACAAGTCAATTAATATATGAACACTAGGCCTCAGTACATTTTATTAATATAATCTCTAATTAACTTTATTAATAGCCCATATTTAAGTAGTGTTAAACCACTTATATATATACCACTTAAATAATATAAAATTCATTGTGTCCCCTGCAATATCTAAATTATAGGAAGTTTACATATGCTCTACATAAGAGCCCTTAATAAGCGGCGCCAACATAGTAAAATCCATTAAATGTGAATCCGTATTTGATCTTGCGTTTGCGGGTAATATCGTACAAAACAAACATTTGTTATGGCGTGGTGTGGTGGATAAATCTCTTATTATTACGAACAATTTTCAGAAACACGAAATGAACGGTAGCAAATCGTCTAGAATACTGTCGAGGCAATACATTATAAAAATAATAACACATTGCAGTAGCTTTTTCAACATGATGGAATATATATAGGACATGATAAATGAAGCGAAAAATAAGGGCGGTGCGGAAACAATAGTCTGGGTTAGGAATTACCGATTGTTTCTGGCCTATTTCACAGGTCTCGCACTGATCGCATTCTTTCATCTGACCAAGTGGAACCGAGATAAGGCGCACATAAATTGGGTAACTTGTTTTCTATTTTCCTTTATTATTGTTTTATATGTGTTTACAGTAGTGAAGGTAATCAATTTTTTAATATGAAGTTTTTAATAATATAGCATGGCAAATCATCAATCATGCAACGTTTTACTATAAACTCATAAAATATTACACATTCAAGAATATCTGAGGATCATGTTTGCCCCTGACAGAGAAGAAATAAAGTTTTGAAAATTTTAAATTCAATATAATTTCCACTAACATCAATGTGTTTATTACAATGATTAATTATTAATTCTATACATTTGTAAAAATAATAGTTTTCTCCTCAAAATGTTGCATTACGGCTGCTTGCAACTCAATACCATTATGAAAATAATGTCCCCTAAGATCTTTTTTTTTAAATTGGAAAAGAAATATAGTCACTAGGAGTCGTATCATTTTCTGATGGCCAAATTCGCAAATTGCAGCCTGTACAAGTGCATCAGTATGAACGGATGAATTGTCTTGCAGTAATCGACCTTTTGAGAATTTTTCGCATATTATCCCCTACTTTATGCAATAAACAAGGATAATATGTGCTTTTAACATTTGTATACTATCTTTAAAGACAATCTATAAAGACATTTTTGCCATTGCAAAAAAATTACTGAAACATTATTGCCTGTAAATTTTCAGGTCTATTGGCCATGTTTTGACCCCCCCGTCCACTTTAAAAATAGTTTTCTGTTGTAAACAGAAATTGACAATATCGTAACAAGTGGTAAACTTTTTTGCTTTTTCTTTTATAGGTTTTAACCAAATCAGAAATGAGTGAAATATAGAAAAAGAACCACCTCAGGTAGTTTCTCAAATTTCATCCCCACCAAAGCGCCAAGTTCTGGGGATGTGCGTCGCTACTTTATTTTTTCTCAATCGTGGAGCTGTGCAGAAAGATAAAAGGGATGATATAAAATTCGTTATCCTGAAGGTAGAATTATCATGCATAAAATTGTCTTCAAAATTGGCTTTCCCTTTACTGCAAGTAGATTTAGATCATTGATTCCCAAAGTGGTCCAGGTGGACCCTCAGGGATCCACGAGAGACTCGACCATGGTCTACGTTGGCGTGACAAAAAAATGGGGGTTCACAATTCGTAAGCGGGGGTCCACGAAAATTTATCTGGTTTCGATAGTGAAGAACTAAAATGTTGGCTTGAGTTCACCTATCAATGTAGGCAGATAATATTTTAAGAAGCTCAGCGACTGTTACTTGTAAAAACTTGCATATTCCATATTCAGTACAACGTGTCGAGACTTGCAAAGCGCTGCCGCTGCCGCCGTCCGCAATGCTTGTTCAGACGTGCAAAAGGGACGAAGTACGACTTGTGGTGTGTGTGCTTGCAATCTTGCATGAACTTGTTTGATTCTTCACCAATATAAATACGAATGCCACGGGTAAACGTTAGTCATTTGTTTTCAGAATTTCGAAAAGAAAAGTAATGTAAAGTGAATCGATGTTAGTGTTTGCCACTGTCGGAAAAGTAAGTACTTACCTGCCTATTTGTTATACATACTTTTATTTTATTTATTATTTATCTATTTATTTTACAATTTATTGTACACGTAAGTAAACAAAAAATGGACAAATTACAAAAAAATACGTAGGTACAAAAGGTGAGGCTTATTCCTAAAAGAAATCTCTTCCAACCCACCTGCGATAGGAGATATATTTATGTTGTAATAAGTATATTTGTAATGTTTGCGTGTAGTAGGTACGAATTAAAAATTAAATACTGAACAGAGCCATTATTAGATACTTCCATAAAAAAACAGAAAGCCGAGAAAGGTTGAACTTCTTGTCCCTAGTTTATTAGTAATTTTTTTATTACCCGACTGTGTGGTGGTTCACAAATAATTAAATATATTTTCATAAATTGTACGTGTCTTTATATACTACATACTCGTAACGTGCATCAAAGTAATAAATAAATAATTTTTGATACCAAAATATTATTTACAAGTATTTTCTATCGAATTTACAGAAATATATCAAAATATAATTAATGAAAAAATGTTTTACATTACATTAAAATCGGTTCAGCCGTTTTCATAAAACTCAATTATTGATCTTAGCGATTTATTGCTTTTAATAATTAGAATCAGTTTGCCGCCGGTACTTTGTTTATTTCATTGCAATAATCAATGAATCCTGTTAAAATAGCCATATCCTGTTAAGTAAGACCGCCTTAAGATTACTACAACAAAGTTTTTTTTTATTTACAGGTAGGTAACTGCTACGAAACATGGCTGAATCTAAGAAGAAATGTCGACAGTACAGTGTTGATTATTTAAAATTTGGTTTTCTTCCATCAAAGGCAGACAAGCGATTGCCCATATGCCTTTTATGCAACAAAGTTTTGAGCAATGACTCTATGAAACCATCGAATCATCTAAGAAGGTGTCGTCCTGATAAAATAGGTAAAGATTTGAAATATTTTCAAACAATGAAGGAAAAATATGAAAAGAGACCCACCGTGCACAATATGTTCGCTTCAACGTCGGAAAGTAACGATGATGGCTTGCGGGCATCTTACAATATCTCATTACTTATAGCAAAATTTGGAAAATCGCACACCATTGGAGAACAGTTAATTTTACCCGCTGTTGAAGAGGTTTTAAAAACTGTTCTGCACAAATCTCCATTTGACATACTCAAAAGAATTCCTTTGAGTAACAACACTGTACAAAGACGTATTGACGAAATGAGCTCTGATATTGACAGTTTCTTGTGTAATTATCTGCAAACAACTCATTTTTCTATTCAACTGGACAAGTCAACTTTACCTGGTAATGAAGCATTATTATTGGCATATGTTCGATTTGTTATGGACGAAGAAATTCATGAAGAGCTACTATTCGCGAAAACTTTGGAGACGGGCACTAAAGGTGAATCAATATTTAATGTCCTGAGTGATTTTTTAAGGAAAAATCGATTCCATTCACAAACGTTATTTCGGTGGCAACAGATGGAGCTCCTGCCATGGCCGGGCGATGTCGTGGGTTTATAAGCCATCTTAAAAGAATTATACCAGAGGTAACTGCAATTCACTGTCATCCACCGACAACACCTAATAGCGAAAAATTTTAGTGCTAAATTGCACCAATCGCTTCAATTTGTGATTAATGCAGTTAATAAAATAAGAAGCAATGCATTGAATACGCGTTTATTTGCACAATTGTGCGATGAAAATGATGAAGACTTCCAACGATTGCTCTTACATACTGAAGTACGCTGGTTGTCGAAAGGTGCATGTTTAACAAGATTTTTCGCACTTTTTGAATCAGTTTTAGAGTTTCTGGTAAGTAAAGATCCAGATTTAAAAGAAAACCTGATCAATTTGAAAGCAGACCGCGTATTTGACAGATTTGTTCAAAAAATTTACTGACAGTAACTTACAATTACAAAGGGACAGCCTCATTTTAATAAACACAAAGGGTGTAATTTCAGCTTTTCTTGGAAAATTGAAATTTATGAAGCAAAATATTAGTCGGCGCGAATTTTTCCAGTTTTCAAACTTGTCACAGGTAGAATGTTTTGATGAGGATATTCACACATACGTTCAACATTTAATTGCCCTGCATGATGACTTTGAAATCAGATTTGAAGATATTCTGACGATGGAAATACCACCATGGATCATAAATCCACTTGATGAAACGGAAGTGGGAATGTGATATTACAAGAGGAGCTACTCGAGCTTAGCACTAATGAGGAACTGAAAGTGAAATTTAAAAGAGGGTAACAAACATTTTGGCTGCAGGCAGAAATACCCGAAAAATATCCTGGACTGTGGGGAATTGCGAGAAAGCTTTTGATAGCGTTTCCCTCGTCATATCTTGTCGAGAAAAGTTTTAGTGTCGTTACAAACCTTTTAACAAAAAAAGGAGCAGATTAAATATCACAGAACGGGGAGATTTGCGGTTATTCCTAACAAAACTGAAGCCAAATATTGATAATTTGCTGTCAATCCATCAAGTACATCCCTCCCACTAAAATTACGACTATTTTGTGATTGTCATGTCATTGTAGAAGTTACGTTACGTTATTAATATTTAATTTTAATTATATTACGACTGTTATCATATTAGAATGTAATATGATAACAATAATAACTAATAGTGTAATAATTACATATTTGAATAAATACAACACAAGGAAATATACTATTTTTCTTTTTATTTTTACCACTCCGAATTGTGGTCAGAATTGATTGGTTTCTTGTGCTGTGAGTAGATGTCCAAGGAGTAAAGTTGGATGGAATCACTTTTTTGATTGGCTAACTTTACTTTTTTTTTTGACATCCACTCACAGCGCAATCAATCAATTAATTAATTAACCAATAACTCAGCCGCAACGCAAATTTCCATAGTTAGATCTAATCTTCACATTTTTTGTCGAGTTTTGGGAATATGGGTCCACCGGAACCAGCAAAACTTTCAAAGTGGTCTATGAGAAAAAAAAGTTTGGAAGCCTCTGATTTAGATGAATAACAGCTGTCAAATCAGTGGATAGTAATATGCTACTACACGTCTGGGAGGAATTTACATATCGCCTTTACATTGAAAACTTGTAAAACATGAAATAAAACTTTATTACAAATAGAAATCTTGTAATTTTCTTGTAATTTTATATAATTTTTCCTTAATAAAATATTGTGTTATTAAATCGGTTCGTTCTTTTAGAATAGCCATGTACAACGGCAATGGGGCGGGACTGGGAAAGCTCGCACTATTGCACGGGAATATGAAATAAGTATATTAATTATTATTATTAGGATTGTTCAAAGAAAAAGATTTACTCATATTCTGGGCATATTCAAAGATAAACGACGTAAAATAACTTGAAAGCTGACTTTATCATGCAAAAGTAAAAGGATTTACAAAAAGTTATTAAACATTTCTTAGAGGTAATTATAGGTCATCGTGGAAATATTATGGTCATAGTTTAATGTGCGTTTGTAATTATATAAAGCATTCAAGTGGATGTAGGTATATTGTGAATATAATAAGAAACGGAAATGTATCTCTCAAGAATTCAAGGAACCCATTGCACTGTAAACATAATTTGAATAATTATCTGAATCTTAATTTGTGGTTAAACACACATCTTCACATCTATATTAAAACCTTGATGGTATATAATAATAAAGAAAGTTATAAGGAAATATACATATGAGCACATCAGCAAAATTGAAGTATGTATTTACACTGATTTGATATTTACTAATAATAATAATAACAATACGTATATTTACCAAGACATATTGAACCCAAGTACAGAAAATTATAATAAAAATATATATAGTACATATTATAAAACAAAAATATATAAAATAAACAAATAGACTGCTTTCCTCTGTACCAACGATTCTCAAACTTCTTAGCTGCCCACTTCCAAATAGTAAATGTAAATAAAATTAATATTTCGTGAGCTCCGCCCCCCAAATGAATAATAGCAGTAAGCCTTACTATTACTAATTTAATTTTGACTGTAATTATAAATGTAAAAAAATATTTAATATTATATAATCACATTGCATTTATTTTATACATTAAGAAAATATCGACAGTATAAATACGACTATTCCTATTTTTTTTATGTCGCTGTGTTTATAGCGACGGGTATGAATATGCATGTATGACATGTACAAACATGAGCAATTTACAAGTTCCAACTTGATGTGTACGTGCTCTTGTAATTTGGTATCTTTCTATAATGCTCGCTGTGGGAGCATGTCTGAATATGCATATTGATGCGTTTGAACAACTCGTGCTGTCACCAGTATAAAAAGGCGCTTGCGATTGCCCAACTTCAGTTAAGTTTCGAATGCGAAGCGTGCGCCTGGTGCCTTTATTTTAGTGTGTGGTCAATCGTGAAACTGAATTTTTTTTTTTTAATTTCTTATGCGAAATGGATAAATTTGTGAAAAAACGAAGTCAGCCATCTACATCCAGTGAATAGGTTGGTAAAAAGACAAGGTTGTACAATGACAGTTATTTAAATTACTTATTAAAATTTAAGTTTCCTTTCAAGTTCTCTCCGATGAAAGCATGAAACCATTAAAATTAGTTCGACACTTGGAAGCTAAACATTCGGTTTAAAAAACAAACCATTGGAATTTTTGGAAAGAAAATTACATACCTTGCGAAATCAACAAACTTCTATTAGTAAGTCAAACCATATTAATAAAAGTGTACTTGAAGCATCTTATCTCATAGCATTAAGAGTAACTAAGATGTCCAAACTCCATACAATCGCCAAAAACCTTATATTCCCTGCTGCCATTGATGTGGTCAGTGTTTTAATAGGCGTGGAAGTAAAAAAATTGTGTCATACTTACTGGAGGAGGAGGAACACAAAACAACGCAAAAACAACACACCCGTTAAATTGTTGTTAATATACAAATTGTATACGATTTAGTAAAAAGCAAAGTAAAAATTTTTAAATTTTGTGGACGACTTAGAAGAATACATTTAAAACGAGTAATTTACAACTGATCAGATTTATAATGCTGACGAAACCTGTCTATTTTGGAGGTGTTTACCTCAGAATTTTTTCTCTAGTGGTGATGAATATTCTATTGAAAGAATCAGTTTTAATTTGTACAAATGCAGCTGGGACTCACAAGTGCAAATTGATGATAATAGGAAAAACTGCTCATCCAAGAGCTTTAAAAAACGTTAGAGACCTTCGCGTGATTTATAAGTCTAATAAGAGAGCTTGGGTAACACAAGAGCTATTTTTGAAGTGGTTTAATAAAATTATTTTGTACTAGAAGTAAGAGGACATTTTCAGTGCACTGGTTTCGAAAAGAAGTGTAAAGTTCTTTTGTTATTAGACAACTGTCCAGCACACCCGGAAATAAGTGCCACCGAATTGCACCTACTTAATTCAGTCTATGGATCAAAGAGTAATTTCTAGCTTCAAATGTCATTGCCCTTAAATTGATTGTTGGTTCAAATAATAGACGTGTATTTCTTAAATTTTTGAACGTCAAGACAGCTATGTGGACAGCTGCAATTTCGTGGGACACTGTAACCCTGCACGTTTCACGAAAAGTTTTGACTAATCTACTATTTCAAGATACTCCAAATATCCTTGTTGAGATACAATCAGATATAGTAATACCGCCTGGATGTACGACTGATCACAAAGTGGATGGACTGCGACGATGATATCGCACCGTTTGCTATTGCTATTGTATCTGAAGACGAAATTGTAAACATGGTTTATCAAACCCAAGAATATGAGCTTGAGTCAAATACCGAGGAATCAAATGGAAGAAATACGGAAGAAACATCCACATTGGCTCAGGTAATAGAGGCTAGTAGTATTCTGTTAGGGCTCTTAGAAAACTTCAATTGTCCAGGTATTTCAGAGATAGACAAAATACAAGTGTATCGCATATAAATTCATTTACTCAAAGAACAATCAAAAGCTAAAAAGGAAAGGTAGACTATCCTAGAAGACTATTTTAAATAAATGTATTTTATGAAATAGAATTCAAATGTTCTTTTTAAAAATAAATAAAAAGAATAAAATTTATAAATGATTAACCTCTTATAATAGGGATTTTCGATCTTCCGTACTGAGTCCAGTCCCGAACAACCCAGATAATCGACGTTCAACTGTATATATTTTTTATTGCTTTCTGTCTAATAGAATAGTTAATAACACATTAACTATATTGTACTTAGATCAAAATAAAAATAAATTCGATAGTTATCTATTATTTTTTTATATTGCATAGTTTACTGCAATGCAATGGACCAATAAAACAGTGCTTTAATCTTTTCCCTGACAATGCCGCGCAGGTAGAGTTAAATCTTATAGAGAAGTACATATTACGTTACATGCGCAGATCATGTATGTTCGGTCGGACGAGTCTATTATTGTGCCGCAAGGCAGAACCTGATATCAGCAATGTAAACAATAAGGAAAAGCGTTTTTTAATATCCTATAAGTAAATCTCAAATTATATAGTTATGCAGCAAAAATAAATAGTTTATCATAATGTTCACATTAAACAAAATAAGTGTTGTCTTTCACACTTTTATAACATCAAATTTTGTTTTATTTTTTCACTACATAAAATGTCTTAAACCGTTCAAAATATTTACGCTAATGGAAGTTTCTGTTCGCGCAGCTACAAGTGACGTAGTATGTAGTTCTTTATTTGGCTTAACTCTACATAAGTGAAGAAGTAATGTTCGAATAATCAAGGTATTAAAATACCAAAAAAGTATTTATATTTGATTCTTTTAAATTAGAAGCGACATTAATAACTTGTCAAGTGCTATATGCGATTATGCTCTGTTTAATAATATATTAAGAGCAATATTAATTTCTAATTAATATATTATTGATAGGGAACAGGCTAATATAAAATTAATGTAGCATCAATTACGAGGGGAGTTTTCTATATTATCTATCTAGCTATTAACACGTGACAATTTTCGTACGTATAGAGAAAAAAGCCCGTTCTATTTTCATGTCAAATTTTGGTGTAAACAGTTCAAATGGGGCAGAGATTCCATTCATGACAACCCAAAGTGTGGAAGACCTCTGGAAGCACGAATTGAAGCAATCATCAACAAAGTGGAAGATTTGGTATAGAAATAGCAATATCAGAAACGAGTGTTTTTAAAATTATCACGAAGATTTAAGAATGAGTCGGCACGATTGATTCCCATATTGCCAGTCCCGAACAAAAATTGTGTAGAATTGTAACTACAATTGTAACTAGAGATGAAACTTGGGTAGACCACTGTGACTCTCCCACGAAATGAGAATCCATGTAATGGGTTCACAAGGGCTCTCCACCGCCCAAGAAAGCAAAAATCCAATTTTCCGCGGGAAAAGTGATCGTGAGTTTTCTTGGACTTGAGGATTTCCTTAATTGAGTATTTGCCAAACGGGACTACAATAACGGGAAATGTCTATAAAGACACAATTAAACACTTGAACACGGCTATACGCGGAAAAGACCGCCACAATTCTGCTTAGAAAACTCTGCTTCTGCACGACAACTGCGGGTCATAAGGCACGAATTGTTCAAGCAGAAATCAATGAATGCGACTTTGAGGAATTGTAAAATCTACCCTATAGTCCTGACCTCGCCCTCTGTGACTATTATCTCTTTCCGAAACTTAAAAAGCACTTACTGAGTGGGCGTCGATTTTTATCGAATGACGACGTGGAAAACGCTGTGGGGTTGTATTTTGCGGAATTACAAAAATAACTTTTTCGAAGACATCGTTATTGAAGAAGCTTTGTAACAAGTGTGTTAGTATTTATGGTTCTTACGTTTAAATGTATTTTTTTTTGTTTTCTAACTCATTTCCTGTATGGCTAGGTGGATAACATAAACAATTCCCCTCGTATTTTTTAAATTAGACTTTCTCGATTTGCTAAAATTCTAAGTATTCGTATGGCTGGAAATTGACGTAGGTATCCTTTAAGTAACTTTGTAAAAATGCTTTTGAACTATTTCTTTTAGTTTTTTCTTCTAGAAAGGCATTTCCGGTATTCGTTTCAGAACTGAAACTAAACTATTTTAATTGACTTGTGTTTAAGATTATAACGCGTACCAGAACCCGGAAGATATTATTTCACTTAAGTTTATGTATTTCGCATAATTATTGTATTCAAAATAATCGTTAAATGTACAGCATCAAATACATAATGTGCATAACACATATACAATACTAAATAAACTGTTCGTAGCATAAATTGCTGTGGATGGAAGTATCTAGCTTAGCAAACAAATATGCGTACATACGCGTATGTGTATGATTAGACGTTTATTTAGGCGGAAAGTACAACAGCGCATTTCAAATATTTGCGTATATCATGTCTAATTAACTAGAACGAATGGTGTTTTGATAAACAGTATGCAAAAAGGATTCATACATTGTATGTAGTATGCATATACATGGCTTTCTACATTAATGATTCAGACATAAAATTTATAATATTTAAATATAGAATCATTTTTCAATTAAAAAAAAATGGAAGATTTAAATACATTTATAAAGTATTTTTATTGTGTGCATTTTGTAAAAAGAACGAAGATGGGGGGGGGGGGGTGAACGTAAGTATTTATTTACTCGCTCCGTTGTTTAGTAATAATATCCTTTAATATCCAACAAGCTAGGCCCAATAACAAGATACATTATACAGGGGGGTAAGTCAGTTAACGCTGTTTTTTTTTACTATAAAATGTACTAGTGTGCTTGCATTAAAAAAAAATTACTAAATTTAGTAGAATTGCACTAAAACGGTAACACTGAGCCGAATTGGTACGATAAGATAACACGATGGCAGTCGGGAATTTTCGAAGCTCCCCCTATTTGCTCAACACCACCTAGAAACAAGGCCTGTACGCAAACTTTGTCGCCCTGGTATGAATCATTACCACGGCCCACTAGGCCTACTAGTAATTGAGTAAACTTAAGTAGTTGGCGTGTTTGCTTGTATTTGTCAGCTATTTGTTATTTGAGAGCGTTGAGTGAACGTGATTGTTTTTGTGTATACGTTTTATTTTGTAAAAAGAACTTTGAATTGATTATACATATTATTAATCCATGTCAAGTAAGTATTTATAATAACCAAATGCACACTTTTTCTTGTAATTTTCAAATTAATAGTATAATTGTAGGTTAGTAATTAACAATTGTCAGTTTTAGAATGCCATCCATGTGTGCCAAATTGTAATGGGAATTACAAAAGTGGGCTAAAAGTAAGCACATTTACTTTTCCCAAAGAGGACGAATTACGCAAGAAACGGATGCGAGCTATTTGTAGAAAATATTTTTCTGGAGTTCAATATCATGTTTCAATACGACAGGTATTTGAGTCTGAATGTAAACTTCGAATGCAAAGTGTGGTGCCACTTGTTTTGAAATCCAACAAATTTGGAAATATAGATATCACCTTAGAGAATAAATCAAAGGATGTAGATTTTGAAAATATTTCAATTACATTAAGACGAAATTGTGCAGTATATGAAGTAAATATATAGATGAAGTTAACGATGACATGTGGCCAATTTTTGAATATGTGGCTTGATACGTATCTTATTCAGCCATAAAAAATTCAAATGTGATTGCTGTAAAGTTTATTTAATTGCTGCAGAAAATACGACAATCCAACATTCAGAATTTATTGCAAGCAATGACAGAGAAAACCTATGCTATGGAACTGATGATGTAATTACATGTGCAGGATATGCATACGTAATAATTCAAAAATTGCAAATGAATCTATTTTTCTGAAACAAATAAATCATCGGAAGATAATGGCATCTTTAATTAGCAAAGTTTTATGTGAATCAGATCATGAGTTGTTTTCTGGTCACAATTGTTCTAAACATTGTTGTAATGATATTATTAAAAAAATTTTAGTAACGCTTACAAATATTTTATTAATTACATAAAAAGACAAAATGATATTGTGAAAAATCTAAATATGCCACATTGTAAAAGATTTAAATAAAATAGAATCTTATTTATAAATAGGTAATTAAAATCGACTTCGATAAAAACAATTATGCTCCTCTTCAATAGTACATAAATGCTATGATGTATAGTTATACATCAAAATATAAAACGTTTTCAAATACTATTATACACTTTCATTAAATTTATAAATAATATCAGTACTACATTAATTTCTTTATAATATACTTAAGGAATAATGCTTTAAATTATATTTAAATATTAATCCGTTAATAAATAATTATTAATAAATTATTGTGGATGACATTTTTCAGAGAGAATATTTTTCCAAATTAATGTTCATAAGCAGGTAAAAATTGTGCACGATATGATGTTTTTGTTAAATATACATAAAATCTTACACATTTACATATTCATTTATTTAACATTTAAGTATTTCGATTGAATAGTAAACATTTAAATTGCAAACTACACGAATTTCCAACATATATCCGTCTAACGTTTTAATGTACGTGAGCTATAGTGGGCTACTCTTGATGACTCGTACATTGAGTGTACGGCTTTGTTTTTAGGTGGTGTTGATTTGCTCCACAGCCACTTATGATGAGAGGTGGGAAGTGTGGCAAATGTTAGTTTACGACAGCGTTGTCAACTTGTGGGTTTCCCCCTAGGCTTATGGAGTTTTTGAGCCAAGGGGGAATTTAGGTGGGTTTTATTTTTTAGGGGATATTGAACACTGTTATAGTTGAGTATTGCATTACTACAAACAACACTAATGATAGGTGTATAAATTTTAATTTATTCGATTTCTCAACAAAAACAATCGAAGTACAAGAAAAATTGTTAACTCATATTTGCCTTTTACCGCAATCGTATGTTCGCACCATGTTTCTAATTTCGCAAGTAACCATGGAATTACTAGTATTTTGACAAATATTTAAGTAATAATAAATAGTTTATTTTTATTATGTTATAATTGTGATAGTAATGAAATGAGTCATGAGTAGAGAGCGGATTCCTAGACATTATGCTTATGGTAAATATTGATACCATCAAGAATATTTTGTAAAATGTGCACGAATTAAGGAAAATCTTGTAATTTGGCGCAGAGTTTTTTATGCTTTGTTTGTTCTTTTTTTGCTGTTTGTGCTAATTTAAAATTTTTGTGCTTATGTTAAGCCTATTTTCAAGCTTCTTTCTTTATTTACGGTGTATTCATATTTATTTAAAATTTCTCCTTTGTAAGACACTGTCGGCATTGCATCACAATGCAAATATACGTCCGTAATTCTCTAAATACTGTCAGTATAACCACCAACACTTGAACCAAACTGTGAAATTGGTAGAGTATTCTAACCGAGCGGACAGATTCTCGCTACAATATTGTATCTAAAATCGCTGTAACCAAAGTCAAGTTGTCTACGCAGCTCGGCAATAAACAAGTAGTAAGTGAGAAAATAATTGCAATTTCCGTTAATAAATGACTTATACGAAATGGAAAAAGAATATTTGTGAAAGCACCTTTACGGGTACAGTTATTCAGGGAGATATTACCTAATATACCACTATCCCCAGAACCAGTGCTGACAAGATGGAGAACTTGGCTAGATGCTGCCATTTGCTATACCAATAATTTTAAGTTTTAAAAATGTTGTCTTCTAATTTCGCGAATCGGTAGGTATGTCAGTGAAAGACTGTCAAACAGTTCTAAAAAATAAAGAACTTAAAAATAATTTGACTTTCATAAAAGCACATTACAGTTTTGTAAGCCACGCCACAAAATCTTTAGAAAAGCAAGAAATATCGTTAATTGAATCCGTAAAAATAATTAATGATTTCAAAGATGCCATTTCGAAAGTACCAGGACGCATTGGCCAAAAAGTAAAATTAAAATCAGAAGATGCGTTTTTAAAAAATGAGTGATTTTCAACATTAAACAAAATGAGCACTATTGTGAGTGGAGACAACGTTTCGGATTTAGATATGGATCCAGTTATTCTCGCTAAATTTAAAAATGTGCCTATAACAAGTGTGGAAGTGGAGAGAAGCTTTTCCGCATTCAAGAACATTTTAAGTGATAGAAAGCAGAATTTTACTGTAGAACACATCGAGCAACATCTGATAGTTAACTGTTCTTTTTTTAGGTTTCATTAGTCATTGTTTATTTGGCAAGTAATTTATTTTAATAAATTAAATAATTAACATTGTTCTTATTAAAGTATTTGTTTTAAAGCTTTTGTTGTATTGTTCGGACTTTTTTAATGCTTTTTTGGGCAAATGTTCGTGCTTTTTTAAGCACTTCTTTTCGTGTTTTTAATGCTTTTTATCGGCTCTCTGGTCATGAGTAACAAGCAGCAGCAACTGTAAATTTTCCTATTTACAAATTAAGATATATGTATATGAATATTCGTATTATATTTCATATCCACTCATAAGAAATATGTAGAATCATTATTATCATCATCAAATTTCAATCTAATATTTCTCTACTAAGCGATTGCATTACGTTGCAGTAAATTTGGTATAATGAAAATGTTTCGATAAGCCAAAACAAAATAATTGTGGAATAAAAATATTCAACTAAGAAATGTTAGCATTGCAAGCAACCTTTAATAACACTCAAATATATCAAGCGCAGTACGATGCGAATTTCAAATTCTGGAATAGTTCAGAACTACTCAGAACTGATAGGCTTGAACAAACCCTATATTGTATTTTATATATAATAATAATATATTTATTATTTAAATATATTTTGCATTTTCGAAAGTTTAAATAAACACTAATTAAATATATAATAATGAAAAAACAACTTTTTTTTATTTCCTGGAAGCATGCGTTTGTCTATATGAATTACTGTCACAATAACGTGTTACTTTTTTATTCCAATTTAATTACTGTTTTTTAGGGGGTTAGTGATGCAATTTAGGGGATTTTGCGACATAATTCGAAGCATTCAGGGGGAATCGTTTGTAGTGGGTTGGCAACTGTGGTATAATGTGGCGGTTAGTGGGTTTCTGTTGTCATGGCAGCCCAGCTCAGTGTAAAGTACATCAAAGAAAAACGGATCTATCTGTTGACCATTATCACCACGTTGATTACGAGACGATCTTCAATGAATTCGCGGCGCAGAATCCCAACAGGCTCGTTTCTATGAGACAAAGGATGTACCAGCTAAACAAGAAGTTCCACGCCGCGTAGTGGTCGCCCCTCAACAGTAATGACGGAACGTGTTGCCCTAATGTTTCTCGAGACACCCAACCAATCTGAAGTTCGTGCATCGCTTCAATTATGCTTATCGGACAGCAGTTTATGTCGCATGTTAAAGAAACCGAATTATCGGGGTTATCGTCCACGTTTGATACATGCGTTAACGGAAGACGACCCTGATCGTCGGCTGAAGTTTTGCGAATGATGGTTTACTGGTTGCGCGGAAGATGATGCAGAGTTTTACAAGCAAATTCTCTGGAGCGATGAAGCACAGTTAAAATTAAACGGACGGATTAACCGGCTCAATTGCTCAACTGAGCATCTGAGAACCCTCATGTAACCATTGCCTTCTGGAATAACAATGTGGGCGGGAATTCACGCTGGTGGTCCCCTTGGTCCATATTTCTTTGAGATGCAGAAAATGATCTGGAACTGCTTATGGTGAACTTGACAATAACTCGGAGTTAGCGGGTATTCGATATTTCCCGCAAGACGGCGCCTCGTCTCACTTCGGCCTACAAGTTCGTGAATATCTGAATAATGAGTTTGACATGTAGATAGTTGAGTGGCCAGCACGGTCAGCAGATTTAACGCCGTGCGATTTATCCCTGTGAGAGTACTCAAAGATAAAGTGTTTGCCGCCACATTACGTGATACTGAACATTTGAAAACAAGAATTGAAGTGGAATTTGATGCTCTCCGCGCGAACCCAGAATTCTATCAAAAAAACTGATCTAACTTAAATAAGGGGTGTCATATCTGTATTGAGGAAGGTGGTAGGCAGTTTGAAGACAGAATGTAACATTGAAACCGTTATTACTTTTGTATCTAAATAAAAACTACAATAAACCATATTTCTGTATGCTCTTCTTTTCTTTTGATTCGGTATGCAAATCGGTTAATTGACTTCTGCCGTATCCTGTATATATAGAATGTATCATGTAGCGGTAGAACTTGATATGTAATAGCTAGAGAACGGATGCAATTTCCATAAAACGCAATCGGCAATTGGAATTGTGTATAACGTCGCTCAGTACATCCCGGCGTAATTCAATGAAGTATTTGTTTGACTTACTCGGCCACCTGGTCTCGCAGCGATAACAATGGACAACCCAGCTATTGTATTCGGAGAATATAGTGTTTTGCAGTGGTGTCGTGTACGTAGATAAAATAAATAAGTTTATCGTATTTCCTAAGAGAAATAGCACGTACTTTTCTTTTCATTTAAGCAACAACTTCCAATTATTTTCACGTAAGTGTGCATAAAATTTCGTTATTTAATTTCGTTTATTTGGATCTAGAATATTCTTTTTTTTTTCTATTTATAAGGATGTACTTAATTCAAAGAGAACAAAATTGACAGAAGAAAACCTTGAGAAACTATTGCTAGTCAATATTAATACTCCTTTACTCAACTTGAACGACAAAATGAACAAATAAAAATGTTCCAATTATAGAAATAAAATTAAAAACTTTAAAAATACACTTTTCAACAAATACATATGTATTTCGTAATTTTATAGATCACCACCCGTTTGTTTTCCAATTATATAAATAAAATTAATTAATAATTAATAAATGTGTATTTCGTAATTTTAGATAGATAGTTCACCACGCGTATGTTTTCCAATTATATAAATAAAATTAAAAACTTTATAAATACAACTTTTCAACAAATAAATATGTATTTCGTAATTTTATAGATCACCACCCGTTCGTTTTCCAATTATATAAATAAAATTCAATATTTTAGAAATACAGCCTTTCGCCAGTACTGCACTGGGCTTTGCGTCATGTGGTAAGCGTGTCCGTTCTCTAGTAATAGCACATCGCAACTCTGCAGGAGAGAGCTCAAGGCAAACAGTGCGTAGACTTTGCGCTAGATTTGATCTAAAGATCTTCAAGAACTGTCATGCTAAACTGATGAACACAGTATCTGTGTTGAATAATCGTAGAAGTGGTCGTTCATCGATATCCAGGTCAGAGGAAAATGTGCGAATGGTGCAGGATATGTTCACCAGAAGCCCTCAAAAATCAACAAGACAAGTCGCTCGTGAAAGTGGTCTCTTCCGCCACACCATCAGAAATGTTCTGAAAAAATAATTAAATTTCCATCCGAGTAAGCCACATTACTGCCAACAGCTATCGCCGGAAGATCGTGAAGATCGAATGGAGTATGGTGAGATCATGATAGGTCGGTATGAAGACTGGCTGCGGTTGTTCGAGATCATCATTTGGAGCGACGAAGTTGTTTTTCATATTGGAGTTTGTTAACAGACGCAATTGTCATTACTGGGCACAAAATGGTCCGGGGGGATAGTTGAAAGGTCTCAAAGCTGCCCCAAGATCACAGTTTGGTGTGACATTGCATCTAATCTAGTTGAGGGTCCATTCATTCTTCAAAACACCATGGACGCAGAACGGTACACAGCCATGTTGGAAAATGAAATTTGGCCAATTGTCTATCTAGGATAATATCAATGACTTCATTTTGATGCAAGATGCCCCACCTCATTTTGCACTCGACGTCAGTGGATGGCTGGATCGACGCTTTCAAGGACGTTGGTTGGGTCGCCGTGGTCCGCATGTGGGGCCTGCACGATCTCACTTCAGGTGACTTTTTTCTGTGGGATTTGTCCGAGGAAGAGGTATATCGCGCCAACCCAACAACTTTAAAAGAACTGGAAGATAGTATTCTCCATATCTTCACTAATGTCCCACAAGAATTCCTGCAAGTCAGTCGAAAATATCCCCCGTCGGTTCCAAACGCTGATGCAAAATGGCGGTGCAGATGTGGAGTTTAAGTTATTCCATAGGATTTCTCCCATGTTAAACTAAACAGCAAAACCTGTTCCAGTCCAATAAACTAAATAATAAGAGCTTCATTACCATATAACCAAGGGGAGTTACTTTTCACCCATCCTGTAGATTTAATTAACAAAAATTATAAAAATCTTTCAAATTAAAAACTTTATTCTATAAATTTAAAAAATATAATTTATAAATTATTGGTTTACACATACATATTATACATCTACACTATTGTGTGAGTAGTGGGGATAGAAACAAATTCTAACCTGCAAACTGTAATTTCGAGTATCTCGTCTCAATATGCAGTTTCATTTTTCTGTGCGCCATTGTTGAGTAACAATGTCACTTATTATGAGTTGACTTCCGAGACTAACAAGTAATAATTCGTGATAGATTTTAACGCTGGGAGATTCAATAATACACTGCAAAACATTACGATTACTAACGAATCGTAACCGTAGAAAAGGGTCGGAAAAACGGATTTTTTTCTGGCAACACGACAACGCCAGACCGCATTGCAGCAACAAAGCGATGAAGAGATAGTGATGAGCCTAAAATTCACGGTTGTTTCACGCCCTTCGTACAGTCCTGATTCGGCACCTTCAGATTTCTGGTTGTTCCCAAAGTTGGAGAAGGTATTGAAAGATTAACATTTTTCACCGGGCACTAAAATTCGGATTGCTATTCGTAATTGCATCAACAGAAAACAAGTCTTTTCATGGACGGAATAAAGAAATGAATTCAGCGTTAGGAGAAATGTGTTGTATTAAATGATGATTATGTGGAAAAATAATTTTGTACATTGGTAGTACAATAAATTTACTTAATTTTGAGACTGGTTATAAAACATATAACCAGTCTTTTTTAATGTGTGTTTTATATAATTGGAGATTTTATATATCAATCCGCCCTCGTAAATACACAGGAGCAGAATTAATTGAGGAAGGACCCTAGGGGAAGTATGCTGTACTAAAGTAATCACTGTTGCATGTGTTCATATTAGTTGTTTACACTTGTAACAATGTGTCTAAAAACTAGAAAACTTAGTGTCTGGGAAAGGGATTATTGCCTTATATAAACTAAATTATAGTATACGAAAAATAGCAATAGTCCGAAGAGTATATAGTACAGTCGGACATAGTTAACAAATATAAGTACTATGAACAACGAAGGTGAGACAGAAAGAAAATATTAAATGCACGAGAAGCAGATATTATTAATCAAAAAGCGCCAACAGCATTGCAATACATATAAAACAAACAACGGGAAAGAAAGCTAATGAAGAAACGGTAAGTACTAAGAGCATGTTAGAGCAGTTAACTTTCATGAAAGAGTAGTCAGGAAGATATATTTATAGGCGAAGTTAATCGAGTTAGAGGGTATGAGTAAGTTCAACCTATTCGGATGGTCGTGTTAGTGTGTTAGTTATGGCGTTTACCTGACATGTACTTACAGACATAAAATCTCATATCTACCGTAACATGGGATGAGGTCTCATGGTTATATGAGGTACCTATATGATTTATATGGGGATCGATTGCGATTTAACGATAGCACTTAATGTTTGAGGATACCCCAAGATATTGCAAACTGTATTACAGGAATGTGTCGATAAATTGCTGCGTGGGAATAACTACGTTTTCCAGGACAATGATCCAAAACACTGTGCTCCGATTATTGTGGTATGGATGTTGGATAAGGCTTCAATGACGCTTCCTCTTCCATCTCAGAACCTAGAATTCAATGCCATTACAACCTGTTGCATATATTAGGAATGAATTTGGGCAAACATTATATAGTCAGGAAGATATGAGACAACGCAAAAATTAATGTCCTAGAAGACTAAAAAGATTATTTTATGATAGGCATTTCTCAACTACGTCTTTTTTGTTTATGTATTTATGTTTAATATGTTATATAGGTTAAATTTTTTCTTGTTGCTTATTGCATATGCTAGTAAATTTATAAGTGAGACATAAATTAATTGAGTCACTGTAGATACTTGTAGAGCACTGTAGTGAGAAGTCTCTTTTCTATGATCTCAGGTTTTAATGACATTTTGAGATTACATAATTTTAATTTATTTAGAAAAATATTTTTTCGTATTTCTAAAATATATTTTTTTAAAGTTTAGTAACTAAAAAAACATACGGATAATATAGTTATCCTGTAATTAGACTTTGGATTAGTCTTTCCTGTTGGATAATAGTAAATAAATACAAGAACCAATAGTAAGTGTGAAAGTGAGTAAACTCTCTTTATAACAAATGAAATGTTAAAATATTTAAAGCTATCAATAAAACATTTAAAACAAAATATTTAGAAGATTGGTATACAAAATGAACGTAAATATTTGGTTAAATGTAATGGGTTTACTTTAAAAGTAATCGACGGGTATAAATACAATGAAATAAAAGTGTTTTTCGGATTATAAAATAAAGAGGATTTTTGAAGTTCTAGAAATGAATGAAGAAAAAATACAAACATTATACTTAACTAAGCAATAATAGAAATGTTCAATAACAATTTATTTAAATCGGACGATTGCGTAGATGTTTCAATCGAACCAGGGCAATTATAAAGAAAACATTCTTGTATAAGTAGAGAACGGACATTCTTACCACATGACTCGGCGTAATTCAATGAAGTATTTGTTAGACCATCTGGCCATCTGATCGACAGCGATTACAATGGACAACACACCTATTGTATTCGGAGGATATATTCCATTAAACGCAATCGGCAATGTTTATAAACATCGCTGAGTACATCCCGGCGTAATACAATGAAGTATTTGTTAGACCATCTGGCCATCTGATCGACAGCGATTACAATGGACAACACACCTATTGTATTCGGAGGATATATTCCATTAAACGCAATCGGCAATGTTTATAAACATCGCTGAGTACATCCCGGCGTAATACAATGAAGTATTTGTGTTTGATTTTCTCGGCCACCTGATTTCGCCAGCATTAACAATGGACAACGGCTATTGTATTGGGAGAACTTAGTCATGTGGTAAGAATGTCCGTTCTCTATGTATAAGTCATGACTAGAGAACGGACATTCTTACCACATGACTCGGCGTAATTCAATGAAGTATTTGTTAGTCTTTCTCGGCCATCTGGTCCGCTGCGATTACAATGACAACACGGCCATTGTATTCGGAGGATAAATATCCATTAAACGCAATCGGCAATTCGAAATGTTTATAAACTTCGCTGAGTACATCCCGGCGTAATACAATGAAGTATTTGTGTTTGACTTACTCGGCCACCGGATTTCGCTGCGTTAACAATGGACAAGGGCTATTGTATTCGGAGAACTAAGTCATGTGGTAAGAATGTCCGTTCTCTACTCATGACTGTCATGAGTAGAGCTGAGGATGTTTGCGGTACGGCAGGACCGTATGTAGTGCATCCCCACATTTAACTATTTATCTAAATATTCTCTGAAATGATTTGCCGGATCTCATAAATTAATAGAGTGATATTTTAGTATGCACTGGATATTGTTATTATACAAAATCATAATAGCCATTTGTATTTATGGATCATAAATAATAATACGCATGTATTTGTATTTGGTTGTGAATTCAATTTAAACTTAAAACGAATCGTAATATTTTAACGACAAGCCGTCCTTACAATACATGCATTCGAGACAAAGTGTGCAACTCTACGAATAACTGCATAATTGATCGAAAATGGACATTTTGGAGCTGAAGTAAAGCCCCTATTCTTAGAAAATTTTATTACTGTCGTTAAGAACTATTATTATAAACAACAAAGGCCTTTTATTAGTGTTGAAGTTTTAGTTTCATTGAATTTCCATGTTGTAAGTAGTCAATTGTAAAGTGTTCATCACAATATTCTAAAATAAGGTGTAAATTTAACTAAAATCCAGAAAAACACATTCTGATAATATATTACTAGATTAGAAGCTGTGTTTATTACTATTTATTATATTATTTTTATAAGCAAATGCAATAAAAGCTACGAAAACAAAAGAAACCTCGATTTATTAAAATCTTGTCACACAGCCTTTCAAAGCCTGGCAGCACATATTTTGCATATACGAGTATTTTATATATACTACCTACTTGAACTAGGTGAATGAAGTTAGAAGTTATAAATTATAACTTCTAACTTCATTCACCTAGTTCAAGTAGGTAGTATATATAAAATATATGCAAAATATGTGCTGCCAGGCTTTGAAAGGCTGTGTGACAAGATTTTAATAAATCGAGGTTTCTTTTGTTTTCGTAGCTTTTATTGCATTTGGTTATAAAAATAATATAATAAATAGTAATAAACACAGCTTCTAATCTAGTAATATATTATCAGAATGTGTTTTTCTGGATTTTAGTTAAATTTACACCTTGTTTTAGAATATTGTGAATGAACACTTTACAATTGACTACTTACAACATGGAAATTCAATGAAACTAAAACTTCAACACTAATAAAAGGCCTTTGTTGTTTATAATAATAGTTCTTAACGACAGTAATAAAATTTTCTAAGAATAGGGGCTTTACTTCAGCTCCAAAATGTCCATTTTCGATCAATTATGGAAGTTATTCGTAGAGTTGCACACTTTGTCTCGAATGCATGTATTGTAAGGACGGCTTGTCGTTAAAATATTACGATTCGTTTTAAGTTTAAATTGAATTCACAACCAAATACAAATACATGCGTATTATTATTTATGATCCATAAATACAAATGGCTATTATGATTTTGTATAATAACAATATCCAGTGCATACTAAAATATCACTCTATTAATTTATGAGATCCGGCAAATCATTTCAGAGAATATTTAGATAAATAGTTAAATGTGGGGATGCACTACATACGGTCCTACCGTACCGCAAACATCCTCAGCTCTAGTCATGAGTTATCTTTACCACATATACAGTTTTTTATTTCCAGTTTATCAGCATTAGCATCGAGTAGAGTTGGTACCAGTGTTGCCAGCCCTACCGATTTCGGATGATTTCTACCGATCTACCGATTTTCAACATAATTCTACCAAAAACATCAGAACTACGAAGCTATTCATCTAAATTGTATAAATATTAAATAAAATAATATATAAATGTGTTGTTTTTATTGCGAATCGACAATGTGTATTCATATATCAAAATAAAAATTTGCCAGTATGCAATACTCGCTGAAACTAAAAACAATATTATACAAAAATTTTAATTTTTGGATCCACACATCGTTAAAAGTGCCATTACTGATGAAGGGTTCCAAATTTATTTAAAAATCTCAATGATATACAAAATTTGGATACAGAATGGCGGCTTTTACGGGATACTGATATTATTCAGTCGTATTCGAGTAAAACTGGAGAATTTTGGCAACAGATCAAGGAAACAATCTATGGTGATGGTACTCCAATGTTTAGTATGTTAACAGATTTTGTTCAAAATTTACTTTGCCTTCCACACTCATCCGCAAATGTGGAAAGAGTCTTTTCAAGTATTAACTTAATGAAATCTAAACAGCGAACAGATTTAGCGACTACAATAATATGTGGATTATTGCATTCCAAGCAATTTGTTGATAATAAAAGTCGTTAGAATTTTTCAATTGAGGAAAAGTTGCTTTTAAAAATGAATAATCATAAGTTATATCCCACTGAGTAGGATATAAATTATGTTTATTTATATTTTAGAAAACATTCTATTTAGTTAGTGTAATAGTTTTATTTGTATTTGTTTACTTTGAATCAAATTAATTTTGATTTGATCCTTTGTAATTTTGTTTTCTTGTCCCCTCTGAAATATTGTATGTACTACAGTTCTGCTAGACTTATATGTATTTAAGTAAGGAAAGGAAACTGAAAATAATATCTGAATTTTTATCGCAGATTGGTTGTTTAGAAAGGTATAATAAAAATTAACAAATATATACTTATATATGTATGTAGAAACCTATAAGTAATTATTTATTAATACTTAATAAAGCTTATATGGATACATCTACCTCTATATTACTCATTGGCAATAGAGTTAGCAGCATGCATACGTAATAATTAGAGACCGCATACATCGGGCTGAAATGACGTCATTACGACGGACGATATAAATAGTATACAACATCTGTAAGTACATCACGTAGTTATTGAATAGCACTAGACATTCGGTTAACCGCACACAAAAAATAGATGTGCAGTTAACCGAATGAATAGTGCTATTTAACAACTGCGTGAAGTACTTACAGATGTTGTAGACTATTTATATCGTCCGTCGTAATGACGTCTATTTCAACCCGATGTGTCCGGTCACTAGTAATAATTACTAATAATATTCTAAAAATTCTACCGATTTTTTACGAAATCTACCGAAATTTGTCGACGAATCTACCGATGAAACGTTAACGCTGGCTGGCAACACTGCCCCCCAACTTAATTTTACAGAACTGGTGAGAACCGTGAGATCAGTTTTTAAAACCGTTCCGAATATGTTACCGTGCAGAGCGCACAAACTCGATACCAAGATGAGTTGGTATGCTAGTAACAAAGGTTAGATTAGATTTTATTTCATTGAAGGAATTAGCAATTAATAGTTAAATTCTGATAAGCGCAAAAGCAATAGATTGTTGTGATTGAAAAAAAGAACTGAATCTAGTACGTATCAGTTTCGGCAACTAGTTTTTTATTATTTACAAATTATCAATCCTTGATGATGATGTTCATCTTTACAAAGCTATTTTTAATAATATAAAATATTATTAAAAATCTGGTGTGAAGAACACAAATACAGGTTCACTATTAATATTTTTTGTGAACTTGTCCTTTTCCTTTCTCCAGCAGGGGCGTACCGATGAGCCTGTAGAAAAGCGAAATACGTATCTGCGTCTCTGGGGAGGGATATGTTCGGACACGTTCACAAAAAAATATTAATAGTGAACCTGTATTTGTGTTCTTCACACCAGATTTTTAATAATATTTTATATTATTAAAAATACCTTTGTATTATCCAAAACTGGTGGGGTTTTACCCAATCATGTATGTTTCAATTATTCTGATGTTCATCTTTATCTATATCATTATGTAACCGTCATCAGATTACATATTTTTGAATTGCATCTGCTCATTAGGTTTTCGCAACACTGTGACTTCTCCGCCAGAAGCAAATAAGTTAATTTTTGATTCTTCGGCAAATAAAACCATGTTCCAGAATTCCATTGTCTTATGTAAGTGTTCTCGAGCAAACTCTCCATCTGTAGCCCTGTATTCTTTTTGTTAGTCAATGGTTTGTTTCTGGCTATTCTACCATCAAAATTGACTAAGCATATTTTAATAGTTCCTGAATTGCATTTTTTACCACTCCACTCTTCAGTCAATGCTGGAAACTTTAGTGCGCTCAGTTTTGGATTTCTTTTTACACTGTATTATAATCTATAGTTTGATCTTGATCTTTTGATTTTTCAATTGTCTTTCCTTTGTATAGCGTTCATTAACATGCTGAACTGTTCCCGTACATTTGTTTGTGATTTTTACTGTACTTTGACTTTTTCCATATTCATTCATGACTTATCAATTTGCTCTCTTCGATAGTCGTGTTATCACCCATCTTAACCAACTTTTATTTAATTTGTTGTGAAATTTACCGTATATATTTAGGGTATTCCCACTATTCGTAGCCTTTTTTAAATAAGTGTCTTTCTAAAGTGATAAGCTATGTTTTGAATATATAGTTTTAATATTAATTAGGAAAAACTATTAGTAAATCTACATTTATGAAGTTTCGAAGATGCAACAGTGGACGAAACGTCGGCTAAGAAGGAAGCAGTGTGGAAGGGCGCGGCTCCAACCCGGAATCTCAGAAGCAATTGAATAAAGAAACAATTCAAATTTGTATAAAGTATTTAAATTTCAGGATGCAATCGTCCAATCAAATTTTCATTTAAATGCACATGGTGTATATATGATTTCAATAGGCTGTGTTATTAATATTATGGCTAGAGCGAACTTTTAAAATCTAACTATTTTATTAGCAAAATGCACCGAGAAATCCACTTTCGTCATTGAAATCGATTACTTAATAGTTGTAAGTACGTTTAAGTGAGCCTTGTATTGACTTATAAAATTTACGGTGAAGTTTATGGGTTATATTTAAATCTAAATTTTCTAAAGACCAATTAAGTACATTCTCGTTAAACAAAATAAGTAATAAACGAATATATTTTGTGACTATAAGTTGATAAAATTACATAAACATCGTCAACCTACTGTCAAATGATTCGGCAGTAACATGTAAACGTCCCACATTACATGCAATTGCCGCTCTAACTTGTTATATTAATTTCTACAAATGACAAAATCACATTTGCCTAAGAATGCAGATACAACGCGTCGCGGCGCCAACCGTCCAGGTTGTCCGGGCAAATGAAAAATGTGTGAAAGCCCTATCCACCTGGAATGTGCAGGTGCCGACATTCCATACTTTTTACTAATTTTCAGTACACATTATCCAGAAATAGATACGACGGAATTTAATAATTATTAATTCTCTTTAACATTGCGTTTTTCATCATTTGCATATATACACGCAGTATAGAAATGAAAGTCGTATCTATTTCTGGATAATGTGTACTGAAGATTAGTAAAAACTATGAAATGTTGGCATCTGCACATTCCAGGTGGATATGGCTCTCACACATTTTTCATTTGCCCGAATAACCTCGAAGGTTGGCGCCGCGACGCGTTGTATCTGCATTCTTAGGGAAACGTGATTTTGTCATTTGTAGAAATTAATACAACAAATTGGAGCGGCAATTGCATGTAATGTGGAAATTTAATAATTATTAATTCTCATTAACATTGCGTTTGTCATATATACATATATATATATATATATATATATATATATATATATATATATATATATATATTGTAATGGCTCATTTTCTAAGTGGTAATCTCAATCCAAATGGGCCATGGGCCTATTCTTTACAATCTTGTATTAAGAAATTCATTGAGGTCTTTTCCGAAGTGGTTTTTAATTATGAACATTTTGCCTGTTTTGAAATTGAAAGTTGCATGTGTAAAGGCAGACCAATTCAGTGGAGACTGTTGATGATATACAAACTCGAATAGAACGAAGCCCACATAAATCAGTTAGACAATTGCCACAACAAGCTAGTATACCGCCTAATTCTGAGCAAACGCAACGACCCTAATGTATGAATATTTCTCCCGCTTCGAATACAATTCCCCTGAATGCTGTAGGCGCGTCAACATCGATGTCATACATATAGCAAGCGCCAATTAAGTTGGCGCGAGGAGGGGGTTTAGCAACAGACTGTTTTGTGATTGGCTTAACGCGTTCAGGGGAATTGTATTCGAAGCGGGAGAAATATTCATACGTTCGGATCGTTGCGTTTGCTCAGAATCAGGCGGTATATACAATCAATGTTAATTAATATCTAAAAATTTCTGTCTTGCTACACGTATCTTATGGTTTTTGATGAAAAGCACTGAAAAAGGCTCTTCATATGCATCCATACAAAGTTACTGTTTGAGTTCAAATGTTTCCATATCATCCTGAATTTAAAATACAACATTGTCAATAGTTTCGGGAACATCCAACTAATAATCACTAGCGTTTTTCTCAGATGAAGCATGGTTGTATTTAACTGGTTATGTAACAGGTCAAAAATTATAGAATTTGGTTAACAAAAATTCACACAATTTTGTAGAAACATCTTTATACTAAATTAAGACTGGAGTCTGGGTAGCGTTGTCAAGACGTCGCATAATTGCACCATTCTTTTTTCATGGTACCATCAATGCAGAAATATATCGCAATGACATACTACAAGGCTAGGCTGAAAAGTAATGTACACATGCTGTTACCAATTTTTGACTGATGAAAAAGTGACTCCTAATAGCATTCATCGTGCCCTACGTTCGTTTAGTTAGGTTGGCGGCACTGAAACTATAACATCCTTCATTTGTCATTGTTGCGCTTAGTAGTCATGGAGCATTAAACAACGGAACATCGCGTTATTGTTGTGAAAACGCGTTATAAGTATGGAGAATGTTATGCGGAAACAGTTCGTAGACTTTGTGGAATTTTCGGTCGACGAAATGCACCAAATCTGTCAACAGTTCATAGATTAATTAAGAAATTCGAGAAAACTGGTTCGACTGTTAATAGAAAAGTAACCATACGTCGTCGTACCACCCCATTTCTCGAGAATATTGCAGTAGTGCGTGAAAGTGTTAACGAAAATCCATAAATATCATTTCGTCGTCGTTCTCAACAGTTAGACTTTTGAGAAGCACCCTGCATCGAATGCTCACCAAAGATCTGTATATGCACACGTACAAGATGCAGTTGTTACAAGAACTCAAGCCAGCAGATCATGGGCAGCGTCGAGAATTTGTTGATATTCCAACATCCAATTAATGTTGGATAATCAACAAGAGTCAATCATCTTTAGCGATGAGGCGCATTTCCAACTTAATGGATACTTGAACACTCAAAATTGTCGGATTTGGGGCAAGGAGAATCCTCGAGTGATTCATGGAAAGTCATTGGATGCAGAATGAGTTACTGTCTGGTGTGGATTCTGCGATGGCGGAATAATAGGGCCCTACTTTTTCGGAAATGGTGCTGAACAAGCAGTAACAGTTAATGGCGTAAGCTATCGCAACATGCTGAGGGAGTTTTTCTGGTTACTGTTGGATGGCATGGATATCGAAGGAACGAGGTTTCAACAGGACGGGGTAACCTGTAACACGGGGCGCGAAACAATGGATTTGTTGCGAGAAAAATTTACTGGACGAATCATCTCATGCAATGGCGATCGGAATTGGCTCATGCGATTTGACCCCGTGCGACTTCTTTCTTTGCGGGTACGTGAAATCTCGTGTATATGCCAACAAACTACGAAGAATTCCTGAACTGAAATGAGCTGGAGAAATCGAAATTTCGTAAAAAGAGCAAGAGCAGGCCAGCAGCGTCGTGGTGGACATTTGTTCGATATTGTGTTACACGCTTAACCGCAGTGTGTGTACTATATACTCAAATAAAAACTTTTACACTTTTTGAATAAAAGATGCATTTTACAAAATTAAATATTGCGCTCTTAATGGGACACCGCATTTTTGGAGCAATTTTGTGGTAATTGTCTTATTAGCAGGAGACGATTACCAGATCTATTTTTATTTATTGCGGACGTTGAAAAAAACTATTGATGAACTGCAAGCAGCTATTGAATAAGCAATACAAGAAATTGCAAAGAGTATGCCAAACTTTAAAAAAAGGATTGTAATAGTATGTTAGGAAAGCCATGTAATAAATTTAATCACATTGAAGTATAAGATGTTTACAAAATAAATTCCAAATAAATTAATTTCTAGCAAATATTTCTGTTAATTTAAACAATTTCTAAAATTTTGCAAAAAATTAAATAAAGCTATATTTTGCTACCTAATCTAATTTAAATGTTATAAAACGGAATTTATTAATAGAATTTTGTTATGCGGGAATACCAATCGGTGTATATTTGGTTGCGTAAGCACGTGATCACGTGGAGCACAATCATTTTCACTGGTATGTTATTATAACATTTATATTTTATTTAGTTGTGTAACTAAACTTATGGACAGCAGTGTATCTTTGATTTATATATGTTGTGAAAATTATCAAAAATTCAAGGCATGTGTACTAATCTTTAAAGTAGCAGTATCCGTTTAACAATATTGCTTTTAATTTATTTTTCGTTGCAATGAATAGAACTACTTCCATAATTACGAACGTCAATCTTTATCATAATTTCGAAATAATCTAAAATCAAAAGCTAAATTCAAATTCCGACAGTCGCCCATCTTCATTTCACGCTCGCTTTATCAAAATAAATAGTTACTTTATTTACCATTAAGAAAACTGTACAACGATCAAATCAAAAACAATAATAACAACAAACCGAAGATATCAGAGAAAGCGAAATAACACAAGTCATTCAGTCGTCGGAGATTGTTAACACAAAGATAAAATGAACGATTCAATGTCATTATATGTACATGTATATAGGATGAAGAGCATCGCGACGACGATGAAGACCACCACGTAACAGAAAATTAACGCTGACATAACCTTCCGAATCGTGATATGTATTACAAGAACACAACGCGCGTTTCTTGTAAGCAATCAAGAAGGTATATCTAAGCTCGAACGGTGGTAACCAACTACTAAACGTATGGATGATGTACCAAAACACAACAAAACAGTGTGCTTTCTGCTCTTGAAGTATATATGAGCAATAATACGCCGGCGGCAATGCGTAGTCATCATCTCATAAGAGGAAGACACTCCAATACAAGAAGTACGTAACACTCTCTGTATAATGAGAGGCTGAATATAGAACAGTGGTAGTAGAGTAGCGCGTTTTATATATTTTTTAATCCTACCGCAACTTTAATAGTGTTGTTCTTTAAAACGTTAAATTTGTTAGTGCATGTATATAGGAAGAATACGAATAAGAAACGTTACATATACAAGAGTTATCGAGATGCTGTGCTCGTTGGTGTTGTGCGTGATACTGTCACTGAACTTGTCTAAAGCTGAAGGAATTCCCTCAGATGCCAGGACTGCCACTAAGAAATTTCAGAATGCACTCACTCAACAGGTAAGAAAAGAAATGTGCGCAAAGTAGCTCAACGAATAAAACCATATTTCGTTTATTATAATTTACGTATTGCTCATGAATTTAATTTAATTTGAATTTAATGCAATTTTATTAGTTATAAAAATATTATTTAATTAATTACAAAATTTGTGATTAATTATAATAATAATCTGACGTCAATAATATATTTATAAGATATTTTTAATATTTATAAATTGATAAATAAATTAACTAAACTTTAAACATAAGTTGGTTGGTCACATCTTAACATTTTCTTTCAAATAAATGCTTAAACTTTGTTTTTATTATTAAGAAAATTTTAATTAATTGTGCCCTACAAGTCGGCTTTATAAACCAATCGGATTTTTTTAAAACTAAGTATAAATATTGAATGCATTCAAGCATTGCTTCATGCAAATTCAGTTTAACTCTTTCAATTAAAATATAATCACTTTTATATCTACACGTAAATCTTGAATTTATTTTTATAATTGTTTCCTTGTATAGTAGTGTTTTTAGCTATTATCGAATGCAATGCATTGTCTGACAAAACAGTTGTGTATAAAAATAAAAATTAATAAATTCATTTGAGTGTAAGTGTAAGTTTATGATTTAAAAGTTTATTTATTTCTATTGTAGATTTAATTTTATTTTTAATGCTCTTTTAGATATAGATGCTGCATTTAAGAGTAGTAGATTTTTAATTCTTTTTTTAAATTTTATGTTGGTGTAGAATTCTTTCGCGTTTTCAGCTATTACTGTAAACTCCAGTATGTGATAAAATTCTTTTTAATGTAGGTATGGTCATTTCACTTTTTAACGCACGTTTCGGTAATTAGCGTTTCCTTTTCCAAAGAAACTAAAATCACAACATAAGTTTCGTTTTTTATACCCTCTTTCTAATATTTGTCTTGGGTAGTGATGAAAAGAAATGATTTAATTGCTTTTGATGCAATGGTCAACACTACATATTCTTTAATTATTATACGTTTAGGATGTAAGTAATGAAAACGCTCTTGAATTCAATAAAGAATTTGTTTAAAATATTTGATGCATAAGAAAAGAGGAAGTTTATGAAAAAATTTAAAACAATTTAGTTTCATATTTATTTACAAATCTGTTCCATGCAGTACATAAAGAACCAGTACACAATTAGTATATTTTATGGCTATACAAACTTGCTCATGTAGAGGCGATCCAGTGTTCTCTTTAAAAAGATAAGAATTTTGTATAAATGTTGTATTTTTCATAAATTAATTGGTTTGACCGTTTAAGTTATCTAACTTGGTCACTGTTTTTCGTTAGTTTATTGCTAGTTCATTTGGAGAGTTTTCAGTGACTCAAGTCAGTTCTTTAAGCAATTTATTCCCAATTTATTATTTTATTTCGTATTAGGGGCCGTTCAAGTATTACGTCCGCAGAATTTTAGTAATTTTTAATCCCCCTCTCCCGCTTCTCGGCAAAATTAAGTAAAGCTCTTACTCCTCATCCTATGCTTACGTAAGCATTGGTATAATTTTTATAAAATTTGTTCAAGTTTCTTTATTGTTATTCATCTATCATAGTTATTAAGTCTATTACAATGAAATAAGCAATTTATAAACTATAAAAGAATGTCATGCACACTTACTATTTATTCAACAAATCATTAACATCATATTTAAATATTATATTATTAACATATAAACGATATCTATTTTGTTCTATTTAAAAATTTGGTAAACTCAAATTAATCGTCCTTAGTCCAAGACAGACACTTGAATCCATGACTCTAAGTCTTCGATGACATTGGATGTTTGCTGCTCGATGTTGTATGTCTGCTCACTTTTGTGTTCAGATATCAACGTTCTCTCCAAGCCATTCAACAACTTGGCATTCGTCTAAAGCTTATACTATGCACATCAATTCATTAGAACGACGAGCAGCCATTCTTATAGGTCTCACCTTGTTTCGGTGTGTGTGTTTATATTTTTAAGGACCTCCTTGCTGTGACAATTTAAGGACTTGACAGAGGCATGATAAGGACCACATGTTTTGCATGTTCGATTTTACCGTTGGACAAAAATAATCGTAGGGCAGGTGTAGAAGCTATTTAGGTGAAGAATTTAAGTGTAGAACTAATCTAAGTGGATTGACAAAATGACGATATTATAAAGGATTCCGCCTTTTTGCATTTCGTTACGATACTCTAAAAATATCTACTCCAAAAGCGCGGGCAGAGCAAGTTAACAACACACAGAAGGCTAACTTACATTGGAAAAAAGCTAAATACACTCGATTCGTTTCTAGTTACTGCTTGCAATTCTTCTTCAATTCTCTTAGACACAATAATATCGAGTTCCTTGTCGGACTTTCTTTGTATCTTATAATCACGCCAAACTTCATTAACTAACTTCTGCACATTTTGTAATTTTGTGTTCGTGTGAGATTTTTTTAAACTTTCGAATAATTTTTGGTATAATTTTGATTTGTTTACATTATACGACATTTTAAACTATTTCAACGGTGGCAAAAGACGATCAATAGTAAACAAACATTAAGTTAGAACGCGTCAAATCCAATGATAATAGACCGGACAAATGCAGACAAGTGAATGCGTGCGCGGTAATTCCCCTACTTCTATTCTTTCTTACTTAACCATAAAACACCGCGTGAGAGCGAGTATAAAGCAATAATCATTTCGGGAAATCCCTGATCATGCTTTTCGTTTTCGAGCATAGACAAATAGGGTTGCCATATGTGTTCAAATCACACAAAAAAAATAATAAAAGTAAATAAATAAATATTGCTGACGTAATCACCATTCAAACCTTCCCGTCCCCCATGTCATCAAAATAAGCAAAGCAAAGGCCTCCCCTTTGGTGCTTACGTAATACTTGAACGGCCCCTTAGAAGCAAAATTGAAAATAAGAGTGTAAAAATCAGTTTTATGACAAAAAAGGGTCATAAAACTAATTTACACACTAATATCTAAATTCTTCAATAAGTCCAGTGTTACAGGCATTACCTTATTCAGCCCGTTGATGCCACCAGGAAACAGTGATGTCAGACGACCAGTCAAAAATCTCTAGTTGTCCCTCAAAAATTCCCTAGATATTTTCTATGAATTTATATAAAAAAAAACAAACATTCAAGCAAGGAAAGTATATTGAAATAGCAGGTATTAAATATGTACAAAATGATGAGTACAGTGGACCCCCAATTTTAAATTTTAACAATAAACAATTTGAAATGATCATCACTAACTTAAATGATTTACAACAATTTTCAGCATTGGAAAATCTAATAACTCTAGTAGCATTTAATGTCTCATTTCCTAATTTATTCCTCTTTTTAGATTTAACATCAGTGACAACCGAAAATAGCCTCTCGGTTTCTGCATTGCTATGCGGTAAAGGCATGCATAGACTAGCTAGATGTGCAATATTTAAAAATTCATATTGGTCTTGAAAATTTGTATATGTTGTAATGGCATACCAAAATTCTTCAACAGAAGATTTCAAAAAATACTCCTTTTGATCTTTATGTTCACTAAAACATACAGAATTTTTTAGAATTAGTATAAATTTTTTGTTTATCCAATGGGTCAGTTAACAAAAACCTATTCCAAATTTTTTGAACGAATGCTAAATTATCAGGTTTGTTACCTTCAATGCAGCTTCTGGTTTAAAAAAAATTTAAACAGTCAAAACATGGGTCTGTAAGCGGCAATAATGATTGTAAATCAGTTGATGCTGTTCTAAAGAATTCTAAACATGATTTTCGAATTGACGTTTGGATTGCCTTTGGTAAGTCCTCAATAACAACATTACATTCGTGTCGCAAATCTATTAGTTTTAATTCTACAAAATTTCTGGGATATTTACAATTAACATCCAAATCATGTATATACTGCAGAATAATAAAATGTGTGAAAAATTCTCCCTTTGTCATCTGTTATGTGGAATAGTTGATTTGATATGATTATATTAAGAAAACTATGTAATTACAGTATAACCTCCTTATAATGGACACTGACGGGGAATCCTAAAATGTCCAATATATGGAAGTATCCAAAATGTGGAGGTGAAAAAAAAAACGAAAAAAAATATTCATTCTCATATCAATTTAATCACACATAATAAGACGAAAGTCGAAAAAAATTTACAATACTTAATACACATACATGCATACATATTTTATGCTAGATTTTACTTGAAATAATCATTAATTGTTGTTTGTCTTGCTTTTTTCATTTTATGTTTAAATATCTCAGATTCACATTCAAGAAGAGGTTGAGAAATATTGTTAGCAATGTTAAAACTGTTAGTGCTTAAGAAATAGTTCTCAAGATCTTTTAATTTTTGATTTTCAGTAAATAACTCATTATCAATTAATGCGTATGTGCTTAAATCTAAATTAGTGATGTTAAAATTGGGAAATAAAAATGCTAATGGTATATTATCTTCTATATCGCACTCTGCACTTAGATCACTGTCACTTTGATGGAATCCGCATTTTTGAAAACAGTTTCTTACGGTCACAGGCGAGAGTTTTTTCCAAGCAGCTGATATCCATATTAATGCAGTGACTACCGTAATGTTTTTTTCTACCATTTCTAGTGAATTTTCAGTATCCATTAACGCCAAAAGCCTTTTTACAAGCATGCTCCGGTAAATTACCTTAAAGTTTTGAATCACACCCTGGTCCATAGGTTGACAATGCGAGGTAGTATTTGGAGGCAGAAAAACCAATTTTACGTTTTCCAATGAAATCTTCGGATGAGAAGTGGCATTATCAAGAAACAAAATTACATGCCTTTTTTCTTTCTTCATCTTGTTATCAAAGTTCTTTAACCAAGCTGACATAATATCCAAAGTCATCCACGCTTTTTTGTTAGATATCCATCCTATCGGCAACTTATCCACAAGAGCTCCTTTAAAACATCTAGGTTTCTTACTTTTACCGATGACTAACGGCCTTTTCTTATCACCCTCCATATTTGAACACAACAATATAGTTAGTCGTTCTTTTGCAGATTTTCCGCCGGCACATTTATCACTTCTTAACGCAAATGTTTTTGTCGGAAGGGCGCGGAAAAATAAACCGGCTTCATCAGCATTAAAAATATCTTTCGGAGAGTAATCTTTGCATATTGATTGCAACTTGACCTTCCAATCGTCTACATTTTGCATGTTTACATAGGCAGATTCACCACACACACTTTTAAATGATATTTTATGTCTTTGACAAAATTTCTCCAACCAACCATTAGACGCTTTGAATTCGGTGAGTTGTAAACGTTGTGCTACTTCCAGTGCCTTTTCTTTGAGTAGGGGTCCTGACATGGGAATATTTTTGTTTCGCACCTTACAGAACCAGTTGAACACTGCTCCGTCGATTGCTAAACCACTAGTTTTTGGAAACTTCCTTTTTTTAGCTAGGTTTCCATTTTTCTCGAAAAGTTCTTTTATTTCACTTTTGATTTTCACTATATCACTAATTTGCGACTTTCCGACACCAAACTTTTCCGCGAGCTTTCGGACACTTAAGCTTTGCTGTTCACTAACCGCAATAATATCAATTTTATCTTGGATTGTTAACCGCTTTCTTTTAATAGAATCCATGTTGACACTATCAAAGGCTAGTTCAAACTGATTCAAAATACATATCACTCCACTTATCACCTGACGAGTAGGCCAGTGGTAAACCGTCGTTCCTTTGTATTATGGGAAAAACCCGAGTAGATATACTTCCACGTGTGCACTTTGTACATACATATGTATTATGGGAAAAACCCGAGTAGATATACTTCCACGTGTGCAGCAATAAAAGTACATACATACATACATAATTGCAAAATTTTATTCGGCGCCGCCCGTCTTGTCTGTCCTTAATTAAGAGATATATTTACAGATGTTTTATTGCTTCGGTGAAATAAAGGTGTCCGCGTCCGATTTATGGAGGGTCCAATATTAGGAGTGACTATTGTTAAGAAAACCCATTATAAAATTTCGTACCACAACAAATGTCCATTTTTTAGAGGTGTTCGATTGTCGGAGGTGTCCATAACTAGAGGTTTTACTGTAGTTGAAAACAGAGCAAGTATTTCATAAAAATATTTATGTATTTATACTGTATGGGCGAATCGCCACGTCTGTATACATATTTTTGATAATTTTGCTTCAAAAATTAAAAGAAAAATTATTAGGATTTTTTTGGGGTGCCTTCTTTTAAACAAACGATTCATCCTTGTTACACCCATTTTTATCGATTTTTTGTTTATATATTATATAACTAGCCAGTAGATGGCACTAAATATTAAACATAAAAAGAAAGAATTCACAATATAGAAACAATTCAACAAGTAATTAGAAAATTACTTCAGAATGGGAATTCGTTTCTTATCTTTTGCAATACATTTTTGAAGTCTTTTTCAAAAATTTCCTAGATAATTCCAAAAATTTCCTTTTTCCCGATTTGACAAAAAATCCCTAGAACTAGGGAAATGTTCCATGATCTGGCATCACTGCCAGAAAAACTTCTTCTGGAGAACTCGTTTACTATGTGAGCCATAGTTTGTTCCACATTTCTGCAGTCGCAGAGGCCAGTATCTGCTACTTTCCATTTGTACAGCATCGAGTTGCATCTTCGGTGGCCTGTACGGAACCTATTTCATTGAGACCATTGCCTACGTGGGAGGGTTACGCCCGCCAGAAGTTCTGAAGAATTAGAAATTAAATCACTATTTCTCAATTCACGGTGTTGTTCGAGGAGGGTTATACAGTAATTACTCACATTGATTATTATTAAGAGAAGAATTGCGCGTCTCATTGATAAAAGATAATGATAACGGAAACCATAATAGTATATGTATTATGTATCAAGTTTTATAAACGCAATTGTAGTCACGAGTTTTATTAATTACGAGCGAAGCGTAGCGGAGTGAGTGTTTAATAAAATGAGACTAACAAGTTTATAAAACGAGTTGCCTACTATACTTTTTCAACGACCGCAAATATGTAAATAAAAAATTTGGAAATTAGTTTATTTTATTTATTATCATATCAATAAACATGGAAACAGTACAAAATTATAAAATTATTGTTCTACTTATTATATATATTGATGGCAACATTAGAAACATTTTGGCAATTGCTAAACAAAATCGTTTTTTTTAAAATTTTTTCCATCAAACTGATTTGTTTCATTTACTTGATTTGAATTGAAGCTCATTATTGATCCACTTAAATTTTCATCAAAGCTTGAACTTTGAGCAATTCCAATATATAATATTTTCAATATTATAAGCATTTTTTTGCATAGCATTATCTTTTACAGTATTCATGATTTTAGTAGCGGTTGCGATTTTATTGTTTAACGAATGGTCAATATAACTCTGCAACAGCTGTTGATCGCCATCCTCCATGACGCTTTAAAGCTGTGATGTCCGCACCTGAGTCCAACAAAATCGTCGCTGAGGATCTTCTTAGGCAATGGCCAGTGTAAGCTGCAGGTTCAGGCTATTTTAAAAATTTTGCTATTAGGCTAGGGAGCCTGTCAAATTTATTAATTCCAATGGGCTACTTTGTACATTTTCCTCACTGGTCGTTTGAGAAAAGTCGGGTATTACTTGTCATGTTTGGAGGTCGAGGTTTTATGTATTCCTTGCAGATATAGTAGAAATTACCTCTAATAACAAACTGACGTTCCGTTTTTGTGTCATAAATGTGTACTAAAAGGGCAGTGTTGAGGTCTTCAATATGACTTGTTTGAATTTACATCAATTCTTCCCGCCAACAAGCTCCCATTAGGCCAAAAATTAATCCCACCTAATATATTTATAATTCTTTTATTTTTATTTTATTTGCTGGGGTGTCGATATTTTCGACTTTTTGGGGTACTTGCCCACAAAGAGGACAGTTTCATCTTTTTCGAAAGATTTTGGAAATAAGTAAGTAACACATTTTCAGATAATGAATTTGTTTGGCTTTCTTGACGCCAATCGTGGAAAAGTTTATATGCACGTTCGTACTGACTTTTTAATTTCTTCGGCAGCAAACTAGCAGTTGCTGATGCCGCTGCTTAAGAAATTTTGGGGGAGCACCAATGACAACATCTTCTTCACTTCCACTTTCGTTTAGGTTCATTTTTCCCCACAAAATACAAAATTACTTGTCTCTTTTCACGCCGCATCGAATTATTTTGACAGATTAAGGGCAAGGGACACGGATAACTAATTTGATATTTTGCAATTAAAAAATCAAAAACTAACTTCAATCCATAACTAAAGCGCCCGTTGCTAAGTTCATCACGTCACTAAAACGCACGAAGCCACGGTTTATTGCAGTGTATTTAAAAGATTACTTAGCGTCATGGAAACATTTAATAAATGGCATTTTAAAGATGGGAGTAGACAAAATAGTTATTTATGTACCAAGGGTGTTATGAGTATTATACTGCTCTGAGGTCGACGTTAATTCAGCCCGAGGGCTTCTAGCCTGAGGGATGAATGTCGACCGAGGGCAATATAATTGCCATAACGCCAGTGGTTCATACAAGATTTTATTTTTTCACGAAGAATTAGTTTCTTAAGCGGAAAATTCAAATTGAATTGGAAAAGTTCCCAGGTTTCTGTCAACTGTTATTTCGTTGACAGTCGTTACGCACCATTACGCAATTTACATGACTCCTTGAATCAACGATTTAACCTTGATTTTATTTTAAATGACAGTTGTTAACACATTGAATTTTTCAAGTCAATGTTTAGAGGCTCTTAATTTTATTAAAGAATGCTAAAGTGCAGTGACGCGCCGTCTATATGGGCAAGGTCGTGCAGCGCACAACGGCGCCAAGGCCTTAAAGGCGTCTACGGCCACTTGTGATAAGTTAAATTTTAAAAATATTAAAAACATTTTTTGAAAGTTTACAACAAATCAACAAATTTACATAAAACAATTATTACAATTATTTTAGCATTGACAGCAATAATTTTATTGTTACTTCAAAGAGTGTACTTGATATTTGCATCTACACTGTTTTTTGTATAAATTTAACTTAATTAATATTATTTAATAATTAAAAAAGGTGAAAGGGGTATCTTAAGCATTTTAATAGAAGCTAATAATCATACCGTAATAATTTCATAAATTTCAATGTTGAACTGTGGGAGAGTGGCTGGTAATTTTGGCTCAATACATATAGGGTAAAGGCGCCTATCAGTATTTCGCACGACGGCGCCGAAGATACTTGGCGCGTTACTGCTAAAGTGTTGCTTCTTTCTTTAGACTTTCTTAAAAATTCAAATTATTAGTTCTGTAAAATATATATTCTTTCTTCTCGTGTCTTATTTATACTCACACAACATTAAAAACTGTGAATAAATAAATTACCGGGCGTTATGAGTAGAGCTGAGGATGTTTGCGGTATAACCATGGTTATATCATGTAACCATAGTAATTTACTATGGTTACATGATATAACCATGGTTATACCGCAAACATCCTCAGCTCTAGTTATGAGTTATGTTATGAATGAGCCATAACGCTTACGGACGATCTGACCGTGTTTATGGCAATGGTATCCAAGGTGAAATGAACAAATAATACTTAAGTGAAAAATAAAAAACATTGCGTAAAATATAAACATACTGCCCAACTGTTAAAATCTTCCCATATAAAAATAGTACCCCAAGTTAACAAACAAAATGAGATAAATCTCAATTTTAAGATTTACTTTGATTTCATTTCGAGCAGACATAACTTTTTTTTAAAGAACGTCTTTCTAATGATAAACTGAAGAATTTATAATTAGCGTGAATGCATGCTTATTATTTTTGACAATCAATTTATAATTATTTTTGATATTGTACTAATTTACAACGTAAACAATGTTAAACATTTACTAAATGTTGTTTTATGCGTACTCGAAGTTAAATTAATTATTAATTATTTTAGTTACAAAGGATCCTAAAAAGATTAACATGCAAGGAAAACCATGTAGCTAACGGTTTTCATAGGATTATATTACCAATTAACACGATAAAGTACATCGCTGATTATACAAAAGTTTCATGTGTCACGGAAAGTTGATATGAATAAGATAATATAGAATTGCGTCCTAGGAGTGTAATTTTGCTACAAAAAAGTTGCTTAAACGTAAGTTTAATTCACGCTAAATGTAGGTATATATAGTTGATAAAAATTCTTTTGAATGTTTTGTTTTAACTACGTTTTTACCTTTCGTGATAAATCAGGTATTAAACAAATATACCCGTCTTCAAGTAAGAGCTTTTGCAGAGGAAAGTTTTGTACTTAGCGAATTATGCAGAATCAGAGTACCTGTTTTTGTATGAATCCTTTGCATAAAAGTAGATACCGACAGTTCTGTAAAGCTTAATCTTAGAAGCAGGATCAAGGTTATTTCACAGACTCATTGCCGCATGGAACGTTGCCAATGTCTGTTAGAAACGGTCTCTTGTGAATGCTTGGTTAGGATGTTATAGTACTGATTTGCTCTATTCAGACATTCTGAATAATCCACCCGAATATTGGCGTTGTGGATGCTGTATGATATACATAAACAAACATAGATTACATTCAAAGTCAAATCGAATAAATCCATATATAAAAGACAATGCAATATCTTAATTATTGTTTCTTTTGCATTTTTAATTAAATTTTATTATTACGTCAAAGTATATTTCCAAAAAATCTACAAAATCGATTACATTTTCTATTATTCGAGATAGTCTAAATCTACATCAATATTACATACACATTAAATCTACACACAAATACAATTAACTATACATTTTAATTATTTTTCTGTGTATAAGTAAAGTAGATGTATCTTTTTACATTATTGGAAAAATTCACTAGAATTTAATGAAATTTTCAGGAATTAACATACGTATATAAGAAAAGCAAAAAATTCGACGTAGGAACCGCAAAATCCGCATACAACATCGTCACAGATGACGAAACATGGATATATGCGTATGAGCCAGAAACCAAGCTATAATCTATTGTATGGGTGTTCCAAGACGAACCAAACCCCACAAAAGTTGTTCGTGCAAGGAGCACTTCCAAGAAAATAATCGCTTGTTTCTTCGGCTATACAGGACACATCGCAACAATTCCTTTAGAGGAACAAAATACTATGAACGCTGAATGGTATGCAGTAATTTGGTTGGCAAAAGTTATAGACGAAATCAGGAAGAACAACCGAAAACTTTTATTCTTCATCACGACAATGCGAGTTCCCATACAGCATGTCTAACAGTTGACTATTTGAAGCAGAAAAGTGTTGAAATAATGTTTCATTGTCCATATTCACCTGACTTGTTGCCCAATTATTTCTTCTTGTTCCCAGCTGTGAAACAAAAAATGCGTGGACAGCGATTTTCAACACCTCAAGAAGCTGTCGAAGCCTTTGAAAACCATATTTTCTGAGATACAACCTTCAGAGTGGAAAAAATGTTTTGAGAATTGGTTCGTACGCATGCAAAAGTGTATAGATCGTAAAGGCGAATATTTTGAAAAACAATAAAATAGTTTGGTCCCAAAAATTTTGTTTTCTTCCCAGATTTTGTAAAAATATAAGAAGCGACCCTCGTAAAAATAAAATCTAGAAAAACTTAATTAATGTATTTAGGGGTAAAGCACTAACTATTCTGGTTGATATTGAAAATTCATAACATACGAATAGTGGTTATCATAACCACTATTCCCAGGTTATGGATTTATAAGTTACGATTGCACTTTTATTTTTTAATCATACATTTATCTATGATTAAAAAGGAGAAGAAATTCATGAGTGTAATGTGATAAAATCTAAAAAATAAACAATCTTTATATTCTATTGTATATTATATCATGATTATTAATATTGACTGTAATAAACTACATATTTCCATTCTTTCCGTTTTTTATTCTAAAACATCGATATTATATTTATTAATTTTGCAAAATAAAAGTACTAATACAATTGCTTTTATTAATTAACATAAATTATGTATTCTTCTAAATATTGAGTGATAAATATACAATATTAACATTCTAAACAGTTAAAGGTGTAACCTAAATGTCATCTGTAAAAAAGGAGATTTTTGAAGTTTTTAACTGAACTATAACTTATAACCCAAATGGCAATCATTTGCAAGATGTAAGCAAGATATTTGTCAACGTTATGTGGCGCACATTGATGGTGTGATTGATCTGTTATCGTAAAATATATATGCAAATGCTAAAGAAACTGAAGATCTGGCAATCGCACATGAACCATATCTTTCACATTTAATAATTGCGACAAAATAGATATTCATGTTCAAAAATAATTTTGTATTATGATTTTTTATTTAACGTATTATGTTTGTATCTAACATATTATGAGTAACCAGGATAATATTGAGATCTTGTAATATTATGGTCACAATCATTATCAATAAATGTTTAACATTAAATTAACTTAATAGATGATGATAAGATGAAATCTCTAATATTAATAAATTATGTTTTGTGAGTTATAATAAATGAACGAGTAGATTTAATTCGAATAATTGCATCAATTGGCTGCCATTAGCTTAAAAAGGACTTTTAAGGTATTATACTTAAGAACATATTTTCAGCGACAGTCAGCTATAAAATCGTTTCAAATTGAAAACTTGTAGCAGTTGCTGGAGCAGTCTGGTGATGTTTTATACATACATATACACTAATCATATTACAATATTGAGTGTTCAGCACAAATTTCTAAAATGTGTTTTCTAAATATTCAGACCACAAAATTAAATATACAGACTTTGTATATGGACAGGGATTCGATGCCTTATGCGACAGAAGAGAAATAATTAGAAAAAACGTAATGTATAACACTCATGATTGTCTTTATCTTAAGATAAATTTTCAAGTGCGTTGATTTGTTTCAAGAGCACAATAAACTTTCGCATTAACCATAGCCAAGGTTAAACATCTGGACTAGAGTGCTTGTAGTAAATTCCGCAAGAAATATTAATAGCCTCTTTGATAGCATCCTTACAAAATAAAGTGATTTTTTTAAAGTTTCTATTATCTTTATATAGTGCATTCCCTAAATTGGAACCTCTTTAATGTGTAATTAATTACTTTATTATTTTCATAAAAAAATTAATTCAACTATTATAATATTATAAAGATTGTGTACATTGAATATAGCAAAAAAAAATTGCCAAAATATCTCTAAAATGATCTTATTTTCATAATAATATCGATATTCAATTACATCCATCTTGTGCAAGCAAATGTACGCTTGTTACGCCTATTATAGTACGCAGGTATTTATATGTACGTATGAGTTGCAAAAAGTCGACGCACTCTCTGGTACATTTCGCGGTCGCTATTTTGAGAAAGTGCCCTTTAGAACTAACAAAATTTATGATTTTAAACGCATACTTTCGTTTGATGTGTTTGTAATGTTTAATAGGCTTTCAGAACAGAAATTTACAAGACGCCTAACGTCTTTACTTAACATTTAGCATGGGCTAAATGACTCATAAACCTAAACACGTGAAACAGGCTCGTTTTTTTAACGCAGGGTATTTGGAAACTTGTACATATGTACTTCCGAAATACGATTTCTAGAAATTGCTTAGTTCTATTAAACAAGGTTTTATATAGTCGACATTTACTATTGAAATCTAAATTAATAAACGAAAGCTCAATATAAATAATTATTAAAGTGAATCAGACTGAATATCAATGACGAAATTTCTGAAAACCCTCTAAACCTAATGTATCGGTATACAGGATGTCTTTGAAATAAAAAGACAACGTACGAAAAATACAAATATGTATGTATTTATATAGAATATAAATCCAAAATATTTTCCCAAAATTCCTTCTGATAAGTGAGAAAGAAAAATGATAAAGATATTTAAAAAAAATTTGTTACGCCACTGTGCGATTATAAAAAGTATCAGTATCTTGTTAGTTAACCCACAATAACAAAAATAATAGTTTTGTTATTGTTAATCTAATTCAGCTGTTATGTCTGTCAACATACGCTGTAGCGTATGTGTGTGTGAGGTATTTATTATTTATACACATTCTGAATATTTTTAATTCATAGGCGTCAGGTAATACAATTTTCCGGTTCGCGTCGTAATTGAGTCATAATATTTTTGATTTATATTTTACATAATTACATCTTTCCATTTATCATATGTTGTTTCTTTATTTCAAGGACACTGTATAATCACTTATAAATATTTGAGTAGTTTCGATTGTAGTACTAAAAGTTATTAGAAATTTAATAGTGTGAAACTAGATATTAGTTGTTACATATAAGTAAGTGTATTTCTACTACAGATCGGTTTACAGCATCAAACTTTTTCTCATCTACAGCCTGTAGGATCTCTAGACTGCTGTCATTTTCTCCGGGTAACCCATTTCTCTATATCGAACGATCTGATTTCAGCCCGATAATTAGCCCCTTTGATATATGAGAGATTTCCCTTAGATTGTTAAATGCAGCTCTTTGAATCAGTTTGACAAAATTTTTAACTTGCTGATCCTGTTGTTAAGATTAATGCTATTCTGTGAATCATTTTAAAAATATTTCTAGTTTAGTCAGTAGTTTTATTTATTGGCATAGGGCGCGCTTCTTTTCTAATGATCGTTTCACTGATTGTTAGGATAACAGCTGAATGATCGGAAAAATTAAAATTTTCATCAATGTCAAAAAGGTTGTGTGAAACTTTTCTTGGAGTAGAGAAATTCAGTAAGTGATAAAATTTATAACCTTTTATTTTCAGATTGGCTAGTTAGTGGAGTTCCAGAAATCAGACTATATACTCTGCTTTATAGAAAGCTCAAGCTCTTGTTTCTTCTTTAGAATACCATTGGAATTGTATGTGATGACCCTTAAGTTTTGCTGATCCATGGCTTAGTTCTTCTTAGGAATAGCGTACGTTTTTCTAACTTCTAGTCTGCCTAGGATTTCATTAACTTTATCAACATCTCATAATATTTTGCATTATCTACATCATAGATGACTCTATGAGTAGAAGCGCCAGATTTTTCTTGTCTATTTGTAGTTGCTCGTGCATAAGAAATGCATATTTTTAGTTGAGTTTTATTTTTAATTTTAATTACAATGTTTCTTCTTTTTTGTAGTTCTTTTGTAACTATACATCCTCTGTAGTTACTAGGTTGTGCTTAAGAGCAATTGGAACACTTTACGGGGGTAATTTACAGCTTGATACATTCTGATGTAAGATGGTTTCCGGCATACTTAAAATAAGTGGAAACGCGCTGTCAGAATTTCTGGGTATGACTAAGTCTTTGGCATTTTTTTGGCATTGGAAAATACGCTATGCTTTTTATTGCGTGAATTTGATCATTCTACCGATATGTTGCATACTGAATATCTTGCTAATCTTCTCTGAATGGTAAAAAGTAAGCATATACCGAGGTATCATAAATTATCGTGGTCATGGAGTGAAAAGAATTTATATCATCCTTTTGAGAAAATTCTGATAAAATTTTCAGGTTGTCATGCTGACGTTAAAATTTCTCAATATACATATATTAATCTAAATGACAATATGACACAAAATTTTATCAGAATTTTCTCAAAAGGATGATATAAATTAAGACAACCGTTTTTCACTCCATGGCCACCGTTGACCAAGATAATTTTTGATATCTCGGTATAACGGAAGACGAATCTCTTTCGCTTTTCTGTGTTTCTTCTTAGATTTTAAAATCTTTATTTTCCGTCGACCGTGTATTTATAAGCTTTATTAATGTACACAAAATCATTCATTAATGACACCTATTAATGAATGATTTCTTCCATTCATCATGGATTTTTATGACATATCAGCAAATCACGCGGCGTGTATCGGGTGGTATCACTGTCAGTCAAATTTGTAGTTTGTAGATAGTTGAATTTATATTTAGGTTAAAGAAAATTTAAAAAAGAACGATTTTATCTATTTTATTAAAACCAGGCTCGACGGAAAAATATTGTAACTATTGTAACTATTAAAATGCGATTAATGGTCTTGATAATTAACGAATTAAAATATGCCGATTATTAGTGTAAAATTAATGCACTTGTTCGTTAAGTAACTATTTCAAGATCCTTACAGATATCCTTAGCATTGTATGAATCAAGTAAATTTTTTACTATAACTCTTATTGGTCTGGTAGCCTTATTTTCATGTGTTTACTATTCGAAATCAGTATTATTTATTAATTTGCTTAACTCCCTATATGCTAATGTGATTATTATTTAATTATTTAAATATGCTTATTTCCAATTTTTGCTCAATACCTTCATAATTTTTTACATGGGTCAGTACAAAAGGTGGAAAGCTGATAGCTTTTAAAAATTTTTAAAGTTTTTGTTAACAAGGACCAACTGTTTCGCTAACAACAATTTTTTCTTCCTCAGAATTAACCGACATATTGTCTTTTTTTCTTGAATTGAGATTGTAAGGCAACAAGTTGATTTTTAACAAGTTGGATCTCCGTCACCGCTTGTTGTAGTTGAGTTTTTAAACCATAGATAATTTCGATTTAAGGCTTAGCAGAAACACTACTTTAATTTTTCTGGTTTGTTGGGCATCTTGAATAATAAGCCGCAAAAGCTAAATAGAAAAATTCAAAAGCTTAAAAAATAATCAATTGACTTATACCTCTAGAAACTGATTATTCTCTATGGAAAGCGACCGAGTGGCCTTTTACATGAAAATATATTGTTAAGTCATTGATGAATTGCTTAAAACAAGGCATTATCATGCTTCATCATAACAATGCGAATAAAAAATCGAATATTGGAAGCGAAAAACATGGAATTTATTCCTAATTGTTCAAGCAATCTTGATTTATCATATTGTGGTTTCCTTTTGTTTACGTTTGTCAAAAATAAAATGTGTGGAGAGAGTGTTTTGACACCTGAAGAGTCGACACAATAAGTTTCCAAAATATGTATTTCTGAGTGGAATAAATGTTTTAAGATTGATTTGACCGCCCATAAAAGTGTATAGATTTTAAAGCCGACTATTTTGAAAAACAACAAAGACATCTATATTGACTAATTTATATATTTTCTCTAGAAAAAATTCTGAGTAACCCTCGTAGTTGTAAAAAGCCCTTTCAGTTAGTGAAAGAATATGCAAACTGATCAAAGGGGTTTCGTAAGGTGTGTTTTTCTCAAACAGCAGCTTTTCTGGGGTTGTATAGGGATTAAAGAAACAGGAAAAGCCTTTGATATTTTTATGAGGAATAAAAAAAAATATTTACATAGCTAGCTAGATATGCCTTCGGCCTATTACGTCTAGTAAGGTAACGATCCTAAGTATGGCTCATTATATGTAGTGAAACACTGGCTACTATCCATTATATCTGGATATATTACATAGTTTACCATAATCGCTGTATTTAATTTCATCGAATATTTGTGCGTGGAAGAAAAAATGCATTATAAATGCAAATAAAGCTAATTTTAAGAAAAGTAGAGAAAGTATAGTAAAATATCGTCGGATATTATAGGACAACAAACAGAAAATAACAACACCAGAACAATATTTGATATTTCTAGACCAAATTTTATAAATAATTTTATATACCGTTCCCAGAAAAATGCGGATAAGTGCTGTCAGGTAAAGCGATTCAGTGGCTAATTTTGAGTCAGCAATCCTTATTCAAAAAAGTTGTACAAGTCCTTTGTTAAGCTACATGAGTTGATTAAAGGATAGTTCAATTTTTCAACACCATATCAGACAAGTACTGTAGCAGTTATCAGTAATCATTTCAGTATGAATTATGAATTGGTTAAACACACATACTAGTAGAAATGTTATGTAACACGTTTATTCAATTTAACGCGTTTTATTCAAATTAAGAAATGCGGCCTGTTTTATTAATTTAAATGAGATTTAGTTAAAAATACTAACGTGTAAAAATTATAGTAAATGGTCAAACTGATAGCCATCAGTTTACAAACAAAGAGAATTCAGGATGCGCTGCAACAGGTCGGAAGGAATTACTTGCTGCATTAATTCTATTAATTACATCTGTTAGTTGGCTGGAGGAGTTGCGTACACTTTTTTCCTTTAAAAAGCTCCAACAAATGAAAAAGTTTACAGGTTTAATACCTGATGCCCTTGGTGGTCATGCTATTGGTCCGTTACGCCGTATCCACTAATTAGAAATTTGCGCATTGTGAATACGTGCGACGTCACGCATGTTCAAAATGTTGGGTTTCAGTTCTTCCCGTAAAGACATTTATATAGTCAATTCCATTTAAATGGTTGAGTAGAAATATTGGTCCAACTTGAAGGTTTAAAATCCCTAGTTAGACATTTACGGAAAATCTCTGATATCTCCAATTTCTCTAAATGCCTTAGGATTCTCACCCGCTAAAAATGAAAATTATGGCTATTAAAAACTCTATATCTCGCAAAGAAACATTAATCGCCCAAAAAACATACAATAAAACGTTCGGTTCTTGAATTCGGTTTAACACCGCATGCAAAACATTGTTCTATGCACGTTGTCATTAATCTACAATGGTTGAACTTAGATGAAATGGCGCGCGAAAGTTTCTGAGATAGTATTGAATGCATTGTTGTTTAACTTGGAATATTCAGTTCACGTGATATTTGCCTAGTACTAGGCACGAGATTTTCATGAAAAGCACCCAAAATTTGTTCTTCTAGTCGAAGTGTACAATGCTCTCTAGGTTTACCGCTGTTGCGATAATTGTGTATAAACGTGCCAGATTCACGAAGTCGCTGAGGGAGTCTATCGTGGATAGCGTGCTACGTATTATTTTTCGCATTTTTGTTGCAAAATCCGAATACCACATAAATATCAGCTTATTCCTTAAGAGTAATCATTCTACAGCATTAAGAACGGCACAATATGTGGTCTTGTTTGAATAGACAAATGTCAATCTGTAAAACGTCAAAACTTGACAACTACTGACAACCATATCGTACTAGGTTGTCATATGTACTGTTCGGGCAAAATAGATTTAATTTTGTATTTTTAGTTTTATTTAGATGTAGGTATAATATATTTAATTCTAGTTTTTAAATTGTAAATATTATATATTGTATATAGAAAAGGTCTTGGAGTTCAGAGATATTTAATATTGTTAATTACTTTAGGACTGGTCAGGTATTACATTTCTTCATTGTCTTATTTTCTACAGTCATAAAAACTATTTATTTTGATTACAGGCACAACCTGCATCCATTAGGTAAATAATGTATTTGAATAAGCATAATTATAATAGAATAAGTTTTATTGTACATATTTCCTGTTATATATTATTATAATAGGTTAAATGGTTTCGGTTCAATACGATTCTGCGAACATTAGGTTATCTCTGTGCATTGTATATTTATTAATTTAAGAGGTATTTTATTTTATATAATTAAGGGTTTCCGGCGTATATTGTTTATTTTAATACAATTATGACGTCGGAAACTACAGCATATACTTTTCTTGGAAAGGCAAAAATGGTTATATGGAAATTTGCGTATACTCTTTTTCATTGTTTTCTCCCTCTCTTTGACTGGCGGGGAGAAAACTTTCTTGCCGAAAAATAAGGGAATAAAGAAACAGTTCCAAACAAGATCTCTTAGAGCTCATTACAGTTACAAGTACGATCTCTTCGAGTTAAAGCTTATTAGGTCTCAGTGATCTAACAAACAGTTCCAAACAAGATCTCTTAGAGCTCACTACAGTTACAAGTACGATCTCTTCGAGTTAAAGCTTAGGTCTCAGTGATCTAACAAACAGTTCCAAACAAGAGCTCTTAGAGCTCACTACAGTTACAAGTACGATCTCTTCGAGTTAAAGCTTAGGTCTCAGTGATCTAACAAACAGCTCCTACGAAGATCTCAGTGATCTAAATAGGAGCGAATATTATTTGTTAGCCAGTTTTTTCTCGGTCTTTAGCATTAAGACCAGATACTGCATTTATTAACGGAACTCCAAGATTAAACTTGTAAATATATTAGTGTAATAGAAAAAATATTGTATTATTTCAACACATACTTCGGTCTACACATACCGACTTTCTTCAAACCAGGAGGAAGAAACATGTACTATAATTTAAAAATGCTAATGCGGAAATATTAAAAACAGTATTAATCCATTAGCTACATCAATGCAATTTTACACAAATGCACTTTCCAATTTCACCGCAATTATTTGCCATAAGCAATTTAAAAAAATTCGCTTAATTCTAATCGCCCATTTTCAAATTTGATGGCCCCATGTGGCTTAACGAAGAACTGTACAACTTTTTTGAATTAGGGTTGTCGACGAAAAATTAGTCATAGAATCGCTCTATCTGATAGTTATTCGCTTTTTTCTGGCCAACTTGTATATGTAAAATCTAATAATAATAAAGTGATTTGTGTGGCAAACTACTATATTTTTAAGCAAAGACGTCATACTTTTTAGCCTATTATACAGGTCAATTGATAGATTGATTTTATTTTGTTGTCATTAAGCTTGTTTATCAAGAGTCTTGATAATGAGACATGTAAAATTAGAGACAATTTTTAATGTGACGAAATCAATAAATTAAACGAAATAAAAAATAATTTGTATTTGTTGATGTTTTTATACCACTTTATACTATTTCATTGTACATAGTCCTTTTTTTCGACGGACACAATTGCATATTGTTGTTTACACGCGCTTTGGTAATGCCGATTGACAGTAGACAGCAGTGCTACCGCAAGAGTGCTACGCCAAGAATATTCCATAAATAGTTTGAACCAACATTTTTTAGTCGTTTCTGAGTTTTGGTACATAGTTAAAATTATTTAAATTTGATTTAAGGAGTGATAATATTTCTTTTCCGACAATTGACATTATCTTTTCCGCAATCACAATTTAGATTCGTGAAACTTACTGTAAATTGCGCTCTCAAGTAAATATATATACTCCTGATTATATTATTAATTAACTTTTCATACTCTTATCTTATAAACACGCACCTTTAAAACACTTAATTGCAACTTATATCATTAAAAAGTAGTAATAACTATTTGATATCTTTATTTGGCAAAAAAAAAAAATTCACTGTCTGATGTATCAGAAAGAGTACGTTTTATCTTATCTCAAGTAGTTTTAGAGAGTTACATACTATATACGAGTATGTAATAGTATTTTACAGAAGAGGGCTGCTGATTTACTGTCGAGTCACAGAGTTTGTGATACGAGTTCAAAGAGGGAGTCGAATAATACTAACAAAGTAGTAAAGATCATATTATGTAATATATTTGATTCGTTCATATCTCTTTCAAACCAATTTTATTCATAAAAAAAACGATTGATTAAGGGGACAGAACGTTGTCATTGTCAACCGTTGTTTACAAAACAAAAATATTTCTAATTTTATTTGGTTAACGTTTGGCTCTAAAAATGGTACGAAACGAATAGAATCAATAAGTTATAAAGATACTTCTGAAGATGTCAGAATGGCGGCAGAGCAAGTCAGCTCAGCTCGTCTTTGTTGCCCGCGAAATCGGGAAAGAGGTATGATAAAGCGTATGGTGAGTTCGCGGATTGGCGATACATGGAAGAATGTGAAGGACGTTAATGAACAACTAATTCTGGCGTATATTCAGGAATTGTCACAATCTTTCGAGCCGTTTTCGTTGTGGAGCATGTGTCGATTTTATGGCTTCCTTGATAATGAAGGAAAAAATTGACATTTCGCAATAAGTGACAGTGACGGTGTTTAAGAGGTTGTATATAGTAATAAACAGTCCTTAAAGCAACTTTAAACAACTAGATACTACAAAAAAAGGTTTTTCAATAGGGGTGATATTGACAGCCATATTTGATGTCAAAATTGTCTGCCGTTGCCAAGTGTGTTTAGTAATGTTTGCAATTTTATCATGGAAAGATATATTTCCCGGAAAGTTCTTCGTAAAGTAGTAGGGTAACAGTCGTTGTACATGTTATAAATTACGGTCACGACTTGGAAAATTAGTTACCATGGAGCGATTCACCGGTAAACAACGTGCTATATATGTCAAAGCATATTACGAGAACAATCATTCTTTCGTGACAGTTCGACGTCTATATCGTGCCCATTATCACCTTCATGACATTACCTTCGCCCAGATTAATTAGATTTTGGGTTCAAGAATTTGAAAGACAAGGCACCACCATCAAAAAGAAGCTTACAGGTCGACACAGGACCGCGAGAAGTCCTGAAAACATCGAGCGTGCTCGTGTCGTAGTTACGCGCAATTCTCGGCGTTCGTTCGGAAAACATGTAGCGGCATTGAATTTATCAAAAAAGGTTGTCCACAACATACTGACTTAAGGGCTAAAATTCCACCCATACAAAATCCAAGTGATACAGACTTTGAAAGTTAACAATTTTGAAACTTTTGACGATATCTTATTCAGCGATGAGGCTCACTTTCATTTAGACGGGTTTGTAAATAGACAAAACTGCCGCTACTGGTCGTCTGAGAACCCTAAGGAGAACCATCACTTCACTCTCCCAAAGTTACGATATGGGCTGCAGTGAGTGCATTTGGAATTATTGGCCTTTATTTTTATGAAAACCCGAACGGTGTTGCACTCACGGTTACAGGTCAGTGGTACAGAGACATGTTAGATAATTTTCACAGACCAGAGCTAGATAAATTTGCTGGATTCAATGAGAATACTTGGTTTCAATAGGATGGCGCCACCTCACATACTGCAAACCTCTCGATGGATATCGTCAAGGCCATGTTCCCGGGAAGAGTGATCTCTAAGCGGAGGAATAGTAACAGGCCTCCTAGGAGTCCCGATTTAACCCCAATGGATTTCTTTCTGTGGGGTTTTCTTAAGAAAAAGGTATATAATACGGCACCAAAAAATTTGAATCAGTTAAAACAACGAATCCGCGATGAAATTTGGGAAATCAATCTAATCTAGACTTATGTAGACGAGTCATTGCGTATTATATATATATATATATATATATATATATATATATATATATATATATATTGTAACGTTACGGAAGAATGATCGGTAATGATATGCCCCGAAACGTTGGGCGCAAAATGTAACGTTTCTAAATTGGTTAATATTTAAGAATGTTTATTATCGTTATAAAGGTCCCAAAAGTTGGGCTGACAAAATGTAATATTACGAATTGTTAATATATATAGAAAACGTATGTATATAAAAGAATGAATGTTATATAACTGTGAATTGTTGTATAAGAAAATGTTATAAAAAGTGATATACAATTCAAATCGGGCTCGTTCAATACTTATCTTTTTTTTTTTGTTATTTTCGTCGTCGGCTAGCTTCTTTAATTTCTTCAGGGTTAAGGTAGGTTCACCTCTCTCCACTTTGACTTTATGTACGTAGTTTATTTAATTGGGATCGGAACAATATCTCAAGTATATTACAAAGAAAACCAAAGTAAAATATTGACAATTAACTTTATTAATAAAAAATTATCTAGCAAAGTTTGGAATTTATATTAACAATTTTCGTGACACACAAATAACAATGCGGGAGATACACTCAACGGTTGGTATTCTTATAGTCTAACAATATGGTGTACGACAAGTGCAATTAGGTGTTGTTTTATCAAAAGAGTTTACAAAAGTAACATAGAATCAAGTTTTTAAAATTACAAACAGTGGATTCTAATATTTAAATAAGTGGAATAAAAATTACAGTGATATAATATCGGTGAAAGCAAAGTAAATAGTTAGTTATGGAATAAACAAAGAAAATTCTAGAAAAGTATATGAGCAAGTAAAAATGGCGCGTAAAATATTGTTAAAGTTAGCAAAAACCTGAGTCTTCGGATATAGCTTCCGTTGCTTCCTGCTCCTGTGTTCTGCTGGTTTTCACAACGGGAAACTGGATAATATTTCTGCGATGGTCCCTCGGGATGACTTGAGTTTTTTGAAATCTCCAAGTCCGACGGCGGCTTGCTCGGATGACCGGTTTCGAGCGTACCAAGATGCTGGTCGTTGCACGGTGAAACTTATGGCGGGTAATTAACGTATTGAAACTTTAAAAATTCGTAGTTCTTGAACTAATTGGTCGGCAGATGGTAAACTTTGTCTACAGGTAGATCGTAGGTGTGAGTAACGTTGTGTAGACTCAAAAATCTCCAGAACTTAATAATTTCACCAATTTGTTTTAATTAATTCGGAGCACAAAAAACGTGACCTCTCACTGTGACGACTAATTACCGACGCTTACTTTTTCACTTGTTTTTAATTGCATAACTTTCCGCAAAATCGCCCCCTTCTTTACTTGCATTATCTTTTCGAATATTATTATTTTAGACATTTTTACAGAGTAAAACAGTAAAAAAAATTACAGTTTGATTTATAAAATAACTTTGGTTGAATAACATATGTTTATGTGTTTACAAACACTCTGGCAATATCGGTTTATTTTCGGGTTATTGCACCGTTAGAATTGTGGGCAGGGCTTAATTGTTCAAATACATTTGAAAATAAATACGTTACATTTGTTTGAATAAACACGCGTTAAATATTAATTTGAATTAAAAATTGAAAGTAAACATTATAATAAAAATAGAAAAATAAGTTAATTATTTCAAAGCAAGTTTGTCGTCAAAATAACGTATTTATACCTTGAATCAATCTTTCCCCTTCTTGGTATTAAAGTACATATTAGATATAAATATTATGGTTACAAGTATTCTTTGTTTCTTTCAGAGAAAAGAAACCCTTCTTGCAATGCCTCAATATATATATATAGTAAATTCAATTTGTTGGCGATTTAAGGTCTAGTTTTACTTTAAAATATATATATTTAAAACAACCCTACATGTTTCGGCAAATGATGCCTTTATCAAGGAATATAAAATATATAATCATTTTATATTCCTTGATGAAGGCATCATTTGCCGAAACATGTAGGGTTGTTTAAATATATATATTTTAAAGTAAAACCAGACCTTAAATCGCCAACAAATTGAATTTACCATAACATACAAAGGTCACGAAATAATTATCTATATATATAGAATTTAATTGGAGTGAGAAATAGGAATTATTCAAATCTCCTCTCACATGCAATTGTCGTTAAATTTGTTGCGTTGATTCTACAATCTGACAAGATTACTCCTGCCGAAGAACGTAGACGCAAACACGTCGCGACGTCAGCCATCCAGCTGTGCGGATAATTAACATTTGTATAAAAAAAACCACATCCGTCCAGAAACGTGCAGATACGTCTACGTTCTTCGGCAGGAGTAATCTTGTCAGATTGTAGAATCAACGCAACAAATTTAGCGACAATTGCATGTGAGAGGAGATTTGAATTGCTATTTCTCACTCCAATTAAATTCAATATAATTCGTATATATACACGAAAGTATACAAATAAAATCATGTCTATGTCCGAATATCGTGTACTGATGATCTGTAACGACAGTGAAATATCGATATCTGCACGTTTCTGGACGGATGAGGTTTTTTTCATATATATATATATATATATATATATATATATATATATATATATATTAAAATAATAGACTTTATTGGTTTAGCGACCTTTAATGAATTTCAATGTTTTCCTCTACGACGTTTCGACTCTTTTCAGCAAATATATAGCTGGTATTGTGTTCTTCACACCCCATTTTTAATAATATTTTATATTATTAAAAATACTTTTGTATTATACTGTTAATTTCTAAACTTTCTAATAAGTTAGAATTATTACTTTTATCTTGAGTGTTGAAGCTTTATTGAATGATTTACGAAAGTTTAGTGCGATCTCTTGTTTTTATAGCTTGAAGCAAAGTACCTTATAACAGTTATCCATTTTTCAGAAAATGCTAAAACTTTACTTGATCGCCACGAACAAACAAAACAAACAACTAAAATACATTCATCTGAAACTTTGCAACACGCCATATAAGGATAATATTTAACAAAAATCATTTATCATTTAATAATCCTTGCGCGCCATCTCTATGCCAGGCCGAGAACATTCTGAGCCCTTCACAATCAACGTTTTATTACTTTGATGTCCCTATTTCATACTGAACAATCATATACGAGGTGTATCAATTAAATAACGGACTGCGTATGCCCTAACCGTTAGGCTTGGTGAGGTGGAATGAGGGTGGATGTAATTGACCTTGAAGCTTCCGGCGCAGGTGGACCCATATTGCGAATCTTGTTTAGTTATTTGCTTCTCTTTGGTACGCTGTTTTGTAGGAGTGCCATGGTCACGATAAGCTTAAAAATTAAAAAGTTAAAAAACATCTAATTGAATGTTTTCAATTGTTGAAGTTTTTAAATAGTACAAATGATTTTTGGAAAGTTAGGAGGGGGTTGAAGAAGATGAACGTTCCGATTGACATGAGACGTCAAAAATAGATGAAAACATTAAAAAAATTTTGATGATGGCAGACAAACATTGACAGAGAAATGATAAGAAAAATTTTCCATGAAAATTTGCAAATGACTAAAAATGGCACCAAAAAAATCTCACACATGAGTGAGCAAAATAAAAATAGGAAAAACGTCTACTCTGATACCACGAAGCGATTGGCGATGTGGCGAAACATGGATTTTCTAATACGGCCCTGAAACAACGCATCAATCCATAAACTGGAAGGCCTCCACTTCGCCAAGAAGAAAAAAGCTCGAATCAGCAAGTTGATATTGAAATTCATGCTCATTTTGTTGATATTAAGGGTATCATCATGAGCAGGTACCTCAGGGCCAATCGATAAATCAGAAGTACTATATTAAGGCCTGACTAAGCTGAGAGAAAGGGTGAGGAAGAAAAGACTAGTTCTGTGGCATATCTACTCATGGATGCTGCAGCATGACAACACGCCCGGAGTCCAGTGCACTCCCTTGAAGGTAGCTCTTAGCGGAGAAGAGAATTACTGTGCTCGACCATCCACCGTATTCACCAGATCTCACATTATGCGACTTCTACTTGTTTCCAAAAGTGAAAAGTGCAGTAAAAGGCACACCTTTTCAGTCCGTAGAAGAAGTAAATGCAAAAATGGCAGGCTTGCTGAGAAGGCCGACACTTGAAGATTGGCGGTACTGCTTCGGACAATGGAAAACACATGCAGTGGTGCATATATAAGCAACGGGAGTATGTTGAAGACGATTAAAAGCTATTTGTAATTTTCAATAAAGCATTTTTTCCGACCAGTTCCGTTATTTAATTATCACACCTCGCATTGTTGTTAGGCTGGTATTGATGTCGAGATACTTTAATTTAGAACAATTAGAAAGAAAATAGTTTTATTACTTTTTAATATGTATTTTTATATATTGATAATTAGGTTATTTATTTTACTGAAAAATAATGAAAATGTTTTTGCATAGTACCTACTATTCAGGTTTCTGTTTATTAGATGCAAGTAAAATCATCTAAAGAAATAGCATAAAATTAAGCTTTATATGAAAATACTTTTCAAATAATTAACAAAAACTTAGAAAGCTTGCGATATAAAAAGCTCGTTTTTTTTGAAATCTTTTTAAAAATATTTTGTACATTTTTATTTAAGAGAATATAATTGGGAATATCGAAGATCTGTGAATTCATAAACAAATGTCTCGTTTGACGAGACAATGTTTACTTGTGGTTTTGAGAAATTATTTTACATATTGTCGGGGTTGATGCTTTATTTGTAGATACAAAGCGTTGAATGATGAAAATCCACTTTTTTATTTATTTTGCGGTGCATTCAGCGACCAGAGACGCCATCACTTAAAAGCGTAAAGACACATCATGGGAAAGTTCTTCTATATTTAGATTAATTGCGTTTACATAACGATAAACAAGTTCAAGTGACTCCTGATACCGTCATGAGGAATTTTTAAATATGTTGATCATGTCTAGTGATAACATTTTCTTGGAAGAAACGATACGAACGCGTAATAAAATCGTGTTTGCCTTTTTTTAATGCGACTAGTGAAAAAATAATAATAATCGCGAATTGTTTACAGTTAATACTGTGCAATAATCCGCTTCATTCATTAATCAATCATTAATATATAAAAAATAAAATACTATAAAAGAATCAAATGAATAAAAATATGTACAATGTACGTTCTTCCTTTAAACTGTCTGATTGACTCGATCTTTACTTGGAGTAAATCGATTTTCATCTTGAAATGAATTAATTAATGTGTTTAGATTTACAATACATTTAAGAACCACAACAGCTGTTTCGTTACAAAGTAGCTTCCTCAGGTGGAGATATCACATTTGCTAAACACGTACAATTTTCAACTTTTATACGAGGGTATATCAAATTTAAACGGGTTTGATTTTTTTCAAGCCAGAGCTTTATTCTATATTATTTACCAAAACGTATTATTTTTCCACATAATCTCCCGCCCTGGCAACGCATTTTTCCCAGCGAATTGGGAGTTTTTTAATTCCTTCGTCATTGAAAGTTTTCGCTTGCGCACATTGCCATTGGAGCACAAACTCCTCTACTGCTTGGTTATTGTTGAAACGCCGACCTCCAAGTGCTTCTTTCAAGGATCCAAAAAGATGGAAATCACAAGGCGACAAGTCTAGATTGTAGGGAGGATGCTGCAATACTTCCCAGCGCCCAGGCGGTCTAATTTTTGCCTTGTGACGTTTCCTGAATGAGGTCTGGCATTGTCATGAAGAAGAATCACACTTTTGATAGATTTCGTCTACTTTTTTCGTCGCAAGGACAGCTTTGCGGCATCCAGAAGCTCGCAATAATATTCCGCATTAATTGTGCGTCGAACATGGAGAGAATCCACGTGAGCAGCGCTAAGCCGATCAAAAAAAAACAATTGCCAAAATCTTAAAGCTAACAATCTAGTCTTCGGTTTGAACGGAGCCCTTTCACCACTCTTTCTCCACTCAATAGTCGCCTGCTTTGACTCGGGAGTATAATGATGCACAGTATAATGATGGCTTCGATCGCGCTTCTTCTCGGACGGCGATTGTGGCTCTGGTTCTCAACGATTTTACTTCCTTCAAAAAATTCTTTGTGCCATGCAAAAACACGTGTTCGTTGTTGCCGAACTATGCTTGTAATTTCCGCAAAATTTCAATTGGTTTCACACCCTCCTTGACCAAAAACTTGATAATTATGCGTTGCTCCACAGAAACATGCACTTGTTGCTCATTTATGGTTTCTATAGTACTAAGGTGACGTGAGAGAATTCAAGCCTTTACTATCCCCTCCTTAAACTACCACCTTAGCTGAAAATCAGCCAATCCTGGGTCAGCGACCTATGAGGAATTTAAAAAAAAATCAGTCCCGTTGGAATTTGATATATCTTCCTATATAACAAATACAAAAACTGAAACAAATGTTTTCTCCATATACGACGCTAATTATTCGATTTTTTTACAGAAAAAAATTCGCCCGCCTGCAGGATTCGAACCTACGTCCTTTGGTTTGCCGGGCCACGCTCTTAACCCTTGAGCTACTAAGGGACTGAAGTTAGAATCGTCGGGAAATGCCTTAAATTGCATTAAGAACATATATTACATTGTGCCCGTAGTTGGCAAATTTGTGCAAATCAATTGCATTTTCGCAAACTGATGTGAATGAAATAAATGCTTTCTGCATATACGACGCTAGTTATTCGAATTTTTTACTGAAAAACTTTTTAATTTTTTTTAGTAAAAAATTAGAATAACTTGCGGATCGTGTACCAAAGAATACATTGGACAGACAGGAAGAATGTTTAAAGTACGGATCGCTGATCATCACTCCTCTTATATTAACAAAAAAAAATTCTACCTACGAGAATCATTTGAAAGATAACAACCATAGTTTAAATTAACAGTTTGAGATTTTTTATGTAGAAAATAAAAGAAAAAAATTAGATTTTTTTTAGAATCTTTAGAGATTAACAAACATAAATATTCAGACAATTTATTAAATGATAAAGTGGACCTTAATCCCTCGCCATTGGTTAAATCTATATTAGTTAATGACGCAGGTTTTCTAATCTAACAATAATCCCTTTCTAAATATTTAGGCTAGTTTGATGCTAATAACTGATACAATTAGGCTTTAGAAATTGTATTTAAAAGTAATAGTTTTAAGAATTTATATTTTTTATATATAAGAGTTGAAAGTTGTATGTTTTTAGTTAATGTAAGTAATATTTCCAACTGAGGAAGGTACTTTGTAGCAAAACAGCTCTTGTGTTTTTTAAATATAGTGTAAATTTAAACACATTGTTTGTTTCAGTTCTTCCTTAGTTCTTCCAATAGAACAAAATAAACAAACTATTTGACAGACCGAAACAAACTCTAACGCATGTGCAACCACATGTGACAAAAAATGCCCTTGAGAGACCAAACGTACTAAAATTTTACAGTTACAGAAATTTTTTACTAGAAATTTTAAAAACCTTTGTTATTTATATCAAATAACTAAGACTAAATCTCAATACGATAATAATAATACAATATTCAATTCATTCAAAATAATAATAATAAGATATCTTTTAATAATATATTACTTACGTAAAAAATATATTCAAGACACGTGAGTAAGAAAGTGTAAAATATAACAATTACGAGATCAACAAACTCGTATAAAATATCGGTAATGAATTAACACAGCACCAACCACAATTAAATCAAAAATAACCCGAAGTTACTATTAAAAAGATAAAGATTTATCTTTTTATAAACACGTCTTTCTTAACTCAGAGTACACTTCTGTCTCCGTGTAAAGGTAAAATCAAGCGCGCAGGCTTATAATATAAAACCAGTCTTTTACACAAAAATAATAAATTTCAAAAATATACACCTGCGTTCAAAATAACTGTTCAAAGATAAATACATAAATTTTAATATTTTTTATGGGGAAAAGTCAGCACTATGTACACAAGGAAAGATATTCAACCTGAAATTAATTAAAACTTTGCAGCATCGTAGATATTTCATCGTAGATATAGCAGTTTCTGCTATTAAGCCATTAAACAGGTTTAGGCGTGAAATCTAATGCAAAAAATTGTATATAAAAATTATTAACATACAGTCAAAGTGAAACTTGAACATTTAATAGAATTTATTTATTCAATAACAAAACATATAAGCAAATGTAATTAAATACAAAACTCGGTATTGAAATTGATTATATACTGCAAAAAATATTTCCGACAAAAACAAACCAGTGATACATATTCGAAATTTTGGTTTACACATTTTCAATTGGATTGATTCGACTTTTATTTTTATAAGTTTGAGATGGAAGTAAAACTACTAATTACTAATTACTTCACTTCATTAATATGTGATCGCAAAACGATAATTATTTCGCTAACACAGTGGCTTCGCCAAGTACAAACTAGAGTAAGATAGAAATTAACATCGGTATATATAAATGCATGAAGGTTAATATTATTTTAGTGTCTTTAAAATCTGAGAATTTACACGACTATTCGAGTAAAAATGTGTGACCCAGCTGGCCATTAGTCTTTACTGTTATACTATTAGGAAACATGTTTACTAATAGAAATTTAATCAACAAAATATGAATTTTTATTATCGTCTATACGGTCGCTTTAACTGAATAAATTTAACAAAGGTGAGTTATTTAAATCTAACTCATCGTTAAGTAAAATTTGTGATTGTTTTATTTATTAATTTCTAAGCTATCCAGTAAATTTAATGATGTATTTTTCAAATGTAGAATGCAAAATCATTATTGAATGTATGGTTTTCTGCTATTAAATGATTGGCAAAAGTGGAATCTTATTGTTTTATTTTTAAACGAAGCAATAGGTTTTCCAAATGATCTTCCTGTTTGACCAACTATCTTACCGCATCCACACGTTAACTTACAGACCACAATTTTTTTATTAGCATCTTTTCTATTTTTATTGTTTTTAATGTATTTGGATAGATTATTGTTTGTTTTGAAAACCATGTATATATTAAGTTTCTTCAAATATTTATAAATATCTTCATTGGGTTTGGCAGGGTAATTTAAGGCCCTTAGATGTTGCATATGAGTCAAAAAGGACATTATTATTTGCATTTAGTTTTCAAATATTCTATCTATATATACAATAACAATCTATTCTTAATATACAATCAGGCGCATAAGTATTCGGACAGAAGAGGTAGGTTGCGTATGGAAGGAATTAATACATGTTCATTTATAATATACTTTATTCAAATAATGTACTTTCCTTACTTTACAATAGCGCTTTTTCACATTATAAATAATGTGATTAATCTCCTGTGCGAGTTCGATTAATAAAACCACATGGTAAATAAAAATAACCACATTAATAAACGATAAGTAACACTAAATAATAACTAACAATAAATAATAGTTTTTATAATCATTTATATATACATTTATTTTTAGGATATTAGTTCACGACGATAACTGCTTGAATTAATTATCCTTTGAGTGATTATATACTCCTCGGGGATTCTGGAATGTTTGCCTTCTAGAGAAACCGGGAGCCCGATAACGTGCACAGTCGGTGACGTCATCGCTTAGGTCACCGGCTGACATAACGTTGCATGACGCACACCACAATCACAAACCAGAAGAGTAGACAAAAGCAGAAAAGTCACTTGCTTAAAAGTATTCTGACAAATACCGAGTTATACGAATAACTGAGAAATTCCGCCGTAATATTGAACGTAATTAGGATATTTTGTACTAAATTTGAAAGCTATTAGTGCATTATTCATGGTGTAATACGTTTGTTAACAATAATGTTAAAGATGCTGAAAAAATAGCAGACTAGCTAGCATGTTAAGGAAACAGGTGTACAAGTGCATAAAATAATTATCAAACTGGAAGGGAGTTGTCATACTATCATGTAATGTTCTAATCGAATTGTGTTTAGAGACACGTTTATATTCTTCTTCATGAAAATTTCCTATGTTTGGCTCAAAGAAGTTTCCTTGTTCTTTTCAAAACTAGAAATTATTTTCTTATCTTGCATTGTTATTGATTGCTTTTGATCTCTCTCTTGTAAGTTGTCCATGTTTTCACTTTCTTTATACCTCTGCTCCTACTACAAGCATCTTTGACGCCTGGATGGTCAGTCGCAAAAGTCACTAGCTCATCATCCCATAGGTACCGGGATTGAGTCTGGAGGTTGCTGCCTCAGAAGGTTTTCGTGGTTTTCCTTCTTGCTAAGGTGAATGCCGACAGCCAAAGATTTTATGTCGCTCTATAGGCGCCGGCGTAATATCTCAAGGCCTGCCAATGCCTCCTATAATTGGTGATAAGCTGTTGAGGAGGTGCTAAGGCATGAATTATTATTAGGGTACTTTGCAGTCGCACTAACCGATATTTTCGGCCTGTTTAGATAGGTTTTTTTCATACACACGCATTTAGTTATTATGTTCCATTAACGAAATGTTTATTGTGCAAAGAAGAGAAAAGGCGGAATTAGAGGGATTATACTCACTCCAGGCATACCCAGCAACTGTTAACGACTGACTTACTGTATGTATTTTAGTATCTTCATAGTTGGATAACTTTCACTATTGGGAATTAACATTACCGACGGTGGCGCCACGATCGTTGCCAAGATGGCGTCAAATGGAGGTATACCTTTATAGTTTTGTATATAGCGTATCGTGTTTACCATGTTTACAAGTGATTTCGAAGTTGGTGCGGAGGATTTTATTTTATGTTGATTTTAATTTATTCATTAAGAAACATCTTTTTTTAAAGCTCTACTTCGTCTGTGTACACAAACATGTAAGGATATTGTACTAATAATAAAGCTTTTTGACAACCAGTTATTTAACTCGAGCTGTTAAATAACACGATGTAAGTGCGAAATCCAATTGTTTTGAATTTGGAGAATTCTTTAGCAAAAATCGCTAAAAAACTTATATACTATCTCATGCTATTGCATATTATTTAATGATCTCCGACACATCATGAGCAATTTTAAAATTGAAAAGTTCTTAAAATTTTTTTAATCTTTATTTTTACATATTACATTCACCACTTTATTTACATACCTGTTTCTTAAAGCTGTAATTAAATTATATGAATATTCTTTATCGAAAGGAATTGTAATATTCATGTACCTCGAGTCATATCAAGCAAATATAAAGAAGTCGCACTCGTTTAAATTTAATTTGGCTATTTCTAACTGAATTTGCACATAATATGAATGATTTTTCTTTAGCACTGTGTTATTTTCTTCCGATATCAAATAATTACATGAATCGATGCAATTTACAGCACTTTTATCTTTTCCATTGTATGGACATTTTATTTCTATTAGTTTTTTCGGTGTATTATTTTCGAAGATAATACCATCTGAAGAATATACAAACCATGGGTGATGTTTAGAGAGACAAATTTGTCGTAAAACAGTAGCGAAAATATAAAATAGTAAGGAAAAGATGAAAACACAATACAGTTTTACATACGATAGAACCCAATAAACAATACAAGTCTACCTCCAACGCTAGTTCCAAAATTTACCGCATGGTGGCGCGTCACTTATTGTAAATTCCCAATACTAGAAGTCAAGCGTGGAATAAACTAAATTTTGTGTGATATTTCGACCACTGTCTATTTACTAATAGTTTTCTATCACCAATTATGTGTTTCCTGATTGTAAAGTTAAATTTTCTTCATAAATATCAATAGTATCTAAATACTGTTATTATAGACGTGCGTGGAGTCTTTTTGAAACTTGACATAATAGACATTCTACAGCTACAGCAATATACCTTAGGTTATTGTCATGTTAGATGATAAAGCTATTCTCTAATCTAAATTTAATAATCCTTTCATGGACATATTCAAACCCCCAAACGTGGTCATAATACCGTCTATAACATGGATTAATTCAACACCGCTCACCGCTGTAAAACCTCGTAACTATATTCTATGGTTGAACATAAATACTCCTTGTTGATCGTTGTAGATGGCTGCCTTTATATTATTTGGTAGGAAAAAATAACTGTTTCAGAAGTCTAGAAGATAATCTGAATATATCTTCACAAAACACTATTCACACTTCACAAAAAGACTATTATTTGCCATTCAATTCTTGTGGCTTTAACGATGAAACATCGAGCTATGAAACCTTTGCTCCCAAAAAAGCAAAAGAAAGCACCTTTAGATTACGCAAAAAACGAATGTAGATTGGAACAACATAATATTTACTGACGAAAGCACCTTACCATTTACATAAAGCTGGTCTAGATGGAAAAAAGGTAAATAAGTCGTTTCGAAGGACAGTTAAACATACGCTAAACCTGCATATCTGTTGTTGCTTCTCTGCTCCTGATTTCGGAAAATTGATTGGTCACCGAGATTTCGACCAGCTCCAGGATGATCTAACTTTATAAAAATGGAACGACTACTAGATACTACGGGAGGATAACCATCCGAAACACTGGAGCAGCATTTGTACTCAGTAGAAGGAACACTATAGAGAATGTATGGGTATTAATGAAATAAAATCTTCGAGGGAAGAAACTAAGTGGTGCTGAACATTTTAGAAGCACCCTGTAAAATAAAAAAATGGGAGGCTCTTTCTGCAGACTGCAAGAAAATTGTAGGATAGTTGTATACGAAGATGACACATGATAATGAATAATGATGGCTATTTAACTATATTTTGATATATTTACGTAAACGTCTTTTGTATAAAGTTTTAAAAAAAATCCATGTTTTTTAAATTTATTAATAAGCTTTTGTTGTATTTTTATGCCATACAGTTTATTGTGGAAACAACTGGAACAAACTTTCCGAATATTTTTGCGCGAATGATTTTTCTACTTACTAGAGATATTATTTTTAGGAGTGCCTTTTATTTTTCTGGTTATTTATAAGATTAAACGAGCCATTCTAAGGAGTAGAATGTATATTATTTGAACAAATTACGAGGAAATATCAGAAAATAACGAGACTGGTGGTGTAGTACAAAAATGAAACATTTATTTAGAAAACTTCAACAACTATTCTTCAAAGTACTTTCCATTTTGTGTAATACACTTGTCTCATCGTTTTGACCACTTGTCATAAACACCTGAGAAACAATTTTTTGAGAATCTAGTATACCCATCACCGCGTTGTTGAGCTCTATTTCCGACGTCACATGGAGCAAGGTCAGGTGAGTAGGGATTCTGAACCATAATTTCCACTTCCAGTTCTTCGAGAGTTCGTTGGCAAATCGTGATTTAAGTGATTAGTTTTGGCAAATTTCTAAAGTGTTCCTGAAGAAAGTACAACTGATTTATTAAATTTGGAATTTGTATTAACTCCTTGCACTCAGAAATACTTCGAGCATTGTCATTTAAACATGTATCGAAATTCTCGCCAGAAAAACTAGTAGCTTCCAACCATGTTCCCCATCTAGTTACTACTGGAGAGGAAGGCAGTGACAAAGATGGAAGTTTTTCCATGCAAAGAGTTACTCTCAATGGTGCTTTTCTGAAAACTTTTTCGAAAGCGGACACAAGTCTATCAGCTTCCGGAAAGGTGTCTCTGATATATTCACAGATTTTGTGGAGAGCATGTGCTACACAAATAATTTGCAGCATATTAGGATGTTTCCTTTAAAAGTCTGCTTGTTTTTTACATATATACAGCACTGTCACTGACAAATAAAAGTATTTTTTTCTTCGTACCTGTCGTCCGAATGAAGAAGCATTTGGTGCATATTCTCGTAAATGGTTTTAGCTACTGTATCCGCATCAACTGTATTTATGACTTTTGTTGCTATTACATATACGTTATATGGAATAGTTGGATGTAAAACACCAGCTACAGCATTTACCAAACAGCGACCTATAATATATCGAGAGTTTCGTCGGCACTTATCCAGTTATTCCACTACACACTTCTAATGCGTTCTACTGGTGTCGTGTAGCACTTAGAAACATAATATTTGCGTAAGCTGGATTCGTCAGAAACATTTCGACCAGTATATTTTTGGAGAAATGTTTTGAAGGTGGGATTGTTAAATTTATTTAATGGAATATTTGCCGCCATTAACAGAGTTCTTTGTTAAAATTGTCAGATTCTAACGGGTCTAATTTCTGTGTATGTGTTTGCGATATTAAGTGACGTTTTAGGTGTGATTCCTTGGAATTCTTTAACGATATTTTACAGACTTTGCAATTAATTTCGGAATCACTGGTAATGGATATACAATCAGTATGACCCTTAGTCCAACTCGCCATTGTTTCACGATGCCATTCTCGACGTTGTTCCATATCATATCTGAACAAGTAACTTAAACAATGTTTCAGATCTAACTAAATAAAAATTAAAAATGTATGTGTAAGTTATTGAAACTTAACGAAATTCACTGGATATTTACGTCAAAATAATTGGGAGAAGTAAACGATTTTAGATAGGATCTATTACAAAAATTACGAAGTATGTAATTAACAGTTAAAACAATGAAAAAAATAAATTAACTCACCGTACTTTAGTTATCTTACAAAATATAAACTAATATATAAAATAAATTATAAAAACTCCGCACTCTTCGATCTACGCCCATGAAGAAAGGAATTTAACTCAAATATTGAAGTAATTGCGTCACAATATTCAACGACAAAAACAGATATGCGGTTAATCGAATGTGTTATAGACTATTTATATGATCCATCCATCGCAATTTCGGCCTCTAGTTATAAAATTCTATTTGTCAAAGAAGTTATAGCACCAGTCTCGTTATATTTTGATATATCCTCGTATATTGTATTATAAATGAATAATATTGATTCACGTACGTAACTTACTTTTGTCGCTATACTTATGCGATTGACTGTACGCATTTAAATTTTAACAAACGACAATTTTTGGCCATTCTGTGCAAAGAAATGTATTCGTTAATTATCGCTTTAAAGTTGAATTGATAATATTAAACTACAAATTCGATACTGTTGTCGAGTTTATCATGAAACAATTTCCTTTATCACGTTTTAAAATTCTTCTCTTTATTTGTATTATATCTTTCAGGGCCCGCTGCGTGTATCAACATTATGTCGTAATTTTATAGCATTCAAAATAATTCAGATCATTTTGTAAAAAAATATCAGAAATTTCTTCGCTTTATATATTTGAAATCAAAATTATAGGCTTGTATGTGTTTTCTATAAAGGCGCTACATTTGCATAATCGACAAAAACTTTTAAAATCTTTCAGATTACTACTATGCTACTCCAAGAAATTAACGCATCACTAGGGAATCCTTTATAAAACTATAGTATATTGAATAGATAGAGAAGTACATTCGATACTTTGATAATTTACAACCTTTAATAAACAAACTTTGTTTAATCTTTTAATAAATTAGCCTTTATAAATTAATACACAGTGAAAAGCAACGAAAAAGAGAAAATTTCGAAAAAAATATTAATTAACTTTTTTAATGAAATGGCCTCAGTATCGAGTATTTCCACCTCTGCTTCTAATGATGGCTTGACATTGACGACACATACTCAAAGTAGGTGAGCTCATGTCATTCTGCTCCAATTCATTCCATATTTCCACAAGGCGACGCCCTACCTCGTCCAGGTTCTTGGCTGGGTTCGGATAATATTGCAGGCGTTTGCCAAGCATGTCCCAGACATGCTCTATTGGATTGAGGTCTGGACATCTTGCTGGCCAATCCATGGTGTCGATTCTAATCTTTTCAAGATAATTTTGAACTATGCGAGCACTGTGGAGTCGTGCACTATTTTGCATTAATAAAAAAATTGTCTGATATAAGGCGCGAATGGCACAGCATGGTCTTGAAGGATGTTAGCTATGTACCGATCAGCATTAATACTTCCATTATTTAACACTACTAAGCCCATACGATCTGTAAAAGAAATGCCTCTCCACACCATTACAGAACCTCCACCAAATAATATGGTATTCAGAATGTGGCATTGAGCATAACGTCCATTTGGTCGTCTGTACACACGAACACGTCTATCATACTTATATAGAGAAAATCTGGATTCGTCTGTAAAGAGAACTCGTTATCAGCCATCCTGCAACGAATTAACATGATTCCTACCAAAATTCAAGCGGTCTCCAATGTTCTACGGACAAGGCTGGAACTCGGGCTGGCACACGACATACCAAATTAGTCAAATGCCTTAGACGGTTGCGAACTGTTTCTATGCTAATTCGAGTAGTCTTAGAGCATAACGTCTCAAAAAGTGATCCTGGACACGATGTCTACCTTGCCCAGGTCGTCGGATGTGGTTAGCAGTTTCCGTATTTCTTTGTAACATTCAGAATACCGATGTATGAGACACACCGAACCTTTTAATATTCGGCGATAGCTCCAGCCTTCCTCTAATAACACCACGGTTTGCAGACATTCCTCTCTCGTCAAATTTAGAAATTCACGTTGCATAATGGCGAAAAGGCAAAACAAGAAACAATAAGACAACTTTACCAAGATAAAATTCGATATAAATACAAGTTAAAACTGATAGTATATTAAATGACTATTGGATGTGATATAATTTTATGTACCTAACACAAAAAACAACACCAAATGTTATGACAACTGAACATAAAATACCAATTTCTTACAAACCAACACCAATCGCTACAAATTATCAGCAAATAAGATAAACATTTATTCATTTACTACACGGTGCGTTAATTTCTTGGGGCAGTGTATATTATAGCTTGAAGGATCATGTCTCGATTTGTATGCGCTTATTTTTTCTTTTGTAGAATTAAATGTGGGAAATCTTTTGATAAATTTTATTGTATTAGTGCAACAAAATTAATATAAAAAATTCTAGCTTTCAATGTTAAAATAAAAATTTAGAAGTGTAGTCTAAAAGTAGTAGTTCACAAGAGTTCTTTTTCTCTGTCGAGTGAGTAACGTATAACTATTTTTTATTTGTATAAATGTACACTTCTGGAGCTATGTGAAAATTGCTCAACTTCAACTCTTACATAAACTGGTTAAATTAAATAAACAAATGTCACATAGAGAGTCAAATCCATTTAGGCCTTTATAAGTATGCAAATATTAACTTACTATTATATAACACACTTAACTGGAATGAAGTTTATATATACAAGGTCCTGCAATTTAAAGTTGTTAGGTACGATTGTAGGTACTACATAACAAATATTACAAAGGATGTGAATTTTATAAATATAAAATACCAATTTTTGATATACACTTGAATCTCGATAGTCCGACGTGCTCGGTAGTCCGACGCTCCCTCGTATCGGTCTAGACATGCAGATGGTGCCTGCTGCGACCTGTCTTTCCCCGATCCAGCAGTTTCGTTTGTTGCTTGCTGTGTTCAGTAGCATTCAGTAGCGATACGTACATATGCACTTTGCGCAATCATATATCTGTTTACCTTTAATATTTTACTGTTAGTTTTGTTAAGAGTTATGTGTTGGCGAGCAAAAGTGGAATCAGTAAACGTAAGCATAAAACTTTAACTCTTCCTGAGAAGTGGGAAATTATTAATAGGTATGACAGTGGTGAAACTCCCACTGCCATTGCTAAAGTCTATGGTATCAGTAGACCTACCGTATATGACATTATGAAAAATAAGGGAAAAATAGAACATTTTATAAAATCTGTTGAAGACGACTCCAAGACAAAAACCCTCAAAATGGGCGAATATCCCCAAGTTGAGGAAGCTCTTTATGCTTGGTTTAAACAGCAAAGAAACAGACAAGCCCCTATTTCTGGGCATATTCTAAAACAGAAAACCCATTTCTTTTATAATGAAATCACAAAAGAAGATGATTTTCGCGCCAGCGATGGCTGGTTTGAAAATTTCAAAAAGCGGCATGGTATTCGTTACATACAAATGAGCGGAGAGAAATTAACTACCGATGAGACAAAAGTTTCTAACTTTATCAAAAACTTAAACTCCAAAATCTCTGAACTAGGCCTTACGCCTGAACAAGTATACAATGCAGATGAAACCCGGTTAAATTGGCGGCAACTTCCAACAAAGACATTTGTAACAGAGGATGAAAAAAACGTTTCCGGAAGAAAACTTCAAAAAGAATCACCTTAATGGTATGCTCAAATGCCGCTGGTATGTTAAAACTGTTAGCTGTGGGTAAATCTAAGTCCCCTCGGGCATTTAAGAACACCAAGACTGAATCTCTTCCAGTGATTTATATGAGTCAAAGGAGCATGGGTAACTAAAGAAGTTTTCCTTGATTGGTTTTCCAACCATTTTGTTCCAGAGGTAAAACAACACTTGAAGGGTAAAAATCTGCCGTTAAAGGCCCTTTTACTGTTGTATAATGCTCCCGGACATCCGAACATGGAGGAATTGAGAGTTAAGACAGCTGATGGTTATATAGAAGTTTTGTATTTGCCAAAAAATACAACTGCTCTGATTCAGCCCATGGATCAGAATGTGATTAAGACATTAAAGGCACATTATAAAAAGCGCCTACTGATGGATATCGTCAGCCAACCTGACGCAGACCTCACAGCAATTTAAAAAAATTTAACATTAAGGATGCCATTCTCAATGCAGCAGTTGCATGGCACCAAGTCAAGCCTTTAACTTTAATAAAATCCTAGAAAAATATTTTGCCAGAAAACCCATTCCTCCCAAAGAAAAATAACGGAAATAACCAATCTGAAGATAACGACTGATACGCTTACACTTTGCGATGATATGAACGTTCCACAAGAATCTTCGGAAGACCTGAGAAGATGGGTCTTAGACGACAACCTTGACTCTGACCTTACAGAAGAAGAAATAATCCAGGAAGTCACGTCTAATGTTGAAGACGACACGATTGAGGAGACCGCGGTGGCAAAATACACTATCAGTAGTGACGAAGCTATGTTGGCTGCAAACACTTTGACACGCTGGTGCGAGGAACGTGAACTTGACTTCAACATCGTTTTAATGTTGAAAGACATTCAAGAAAAAGCTATGACAGACTGTAAAAGGAAACAAACTATCACAGATTTTTTAAATCGTAAATTTGTACACCGTAGGTAATTCTTTAGAAGATATGTAGGTAGGCCTACATTGTATGTAGAAGCCGAATCATATCGTGTTTTGTATTTTTTAGATACAATAAATTTGTTTTTTTAATTTGTAAAAAATAACGCCTAAATTGATTATTTTATACCCTCACTAGTCAAAGAATACATAATATGTAATATGTACATAAATCATAAAATTAATTTTCTTATCTTATACGGTTAATTTCAGTGAAATAAGGCTAACCTTTGGTAATCCGACGTTTTCGGTAATCCGACACCGCCCCGGTGCCATAACTGTCGGACTATCGAGATTCAACTGTATTTTTAAATTGATTATTTCTCTCGATTATTCGGCGATTACGGTTTCGCACCGTGGTTAATCGGCGTACATTTTGTTCAGCAGTTTTATTTATTAATATTTCATGTACTAAGCTGAGCTGATGAACACGTTGCTCTTGTGACTATGGATGAAACATGCGACCATTTTTACGACTTAAAATTGGAAGCATCAAAAGTGGAAAAGTACTTGCTTGTTTTACCTAAAAAAGTGTCAGACCAACACTGGAGATTCTTCTTCTAAATTACTAGCCACTCTGAGAGAGAAAATTAAGGAAACAAGACGTGGTATGTTAGCGAAATGTGTGTTGTTTTTGCAGGACAATGCTCCTGCACATAAATCACGTATTACCATGAATACAATTCCGGATCTAGGGTTCGAATTACTGGAACACCCACCCTATTCCCTAGATTTAGCTCCCTCAGATTATGATCTGTTCCCTCGATTGAAAACAAGTTTAAAAGGACGTCAATTTTTGTGTAACAAAGAGGTAATAGAAGCTGTGGAGGGTTGATTTGCAGGACAAAAAGTCCCAACATAAATTGTTTCAATAGTAGGATAAGAATATATCAATACCCCCTCGTACATAATATATGTATATCAGTAAAATGAAAAAAAAAACAAAAGCAAAAATATAGAAAGTTAATCAACAAAATGGGAATGTTCTCATTAAAATTGTATTCTCACTTGTTTCAAAGTGTAATTTACTATAGTATCACGACTTGTTTTATGTGTTTGGTGTTACGATCCAATAAAATCCAAACATTGATAATGAATCCTGTATGTATCTTAGCCGAACAAAGCTGGACAAAAAGACTTCTGCTTTATTTGTTAACATGTGCACTTGATTGATTGCATTTTAGTACAATGGTCGACATAAATAAATAAATTATGCGTAAAATATGACAGAGGAAATTGATAAGCAATTTTTTAAGCTTATTTGTCCACTAATATCATATCTAATAAAGACCTATTATTAAATATTTCATATTATACATTGAAACGTGACTAACATTAAAATATTTCACATACTTTATCAAAATAAATGGTAATTTTTAAGAAGGTAGTCGTTAAAATCAACGTTATGTAAATATTAGATAGGAAATGTATTATACGTAACTTTATGAGCATTTAGGATGGCTTACATTAGCTATAAATCAGTATCGGCAGTGTATAAATTCAGTGAGTACAAACTGTTTTAAATTCAATGCGTTTAAAGTGAAAATGGCAGGGAAGTAGAAAAATTCCCCCATGCAATAAAGCAATCCAGCCGAATATCACTATCAAAGAGGCACTAAATTATAAACAAATAATTAAAATACAAAATATTTGAAATAGAAAAATTTGTCATAATACGATAATTTAAAAATGCAGAAATAATTGTAGCAACAATTAAATTCAATGAACAGAATGTTGTAACCAAAGTTATCAAAAGCCGAAGACCGTCGAAAAATAGATTATCATAAAAAATGCACCTTAAATAACAAACGAGGTTTTAGAAATAATGTGAAACAAGTTTAAAAATCTTAGCTAGACACTTAGATGAAAAGCACTCGTATGCGAGGGGTATTGATATATCGAATTACTAAATGATTGGAGTAAATATTTAATTTGGCAACTCTGAAAAATTTGCTTGCCTGATCATTGGATTTAAATTTATCTTTTTTGCTTAGAATATTTTGTATAAATATAAGCGGTATGTATATGGTTAGAATTACTTGTTTGAGTTTTTCTTTTTTCAAGTTTCTGATAAATCTGAATTTAAAAATCAGGTATGTCAACATAAATTTGCATAATTGTTGCCCATCTCCATAACAAAAGTTTCAATTATTTCTATTATCAGGATAAAATAAAACAAATTTTAATAAATTTCACTTTTTAATTGACACTGCAACGATCGCTTCACTCCAACCTGAGCTTCATCAGACATATAACTGTTATATGTCTGATGAAGCTCAGGTTGGAGTGAAACGATCGTTGCAGTGTCAATTAAAAAGTGAAATTCATTAAAATTTGTTTTATTTTATCCTGATAATAGTTATAATGGAATTTCATCAAGTAAAGGCTGAAACAATTATATATTTCAATTATTTATACCAAGTCACCTGTTATAATTAGCCTTGAAAGTTAATAGACAAAATTGAGTATGGTTGCTATAGTTAGAGGGTTACAAAATTGTTAATTTTTGAAAACTTCTAAAACTATGTAAAATATCCCGTTGATTTTGATTCAAATTCCTGTTAATATAAACATCACGCGGCTTGATAAACGATCCAATCTCGACCAGGTTTCTATCAAGATCCAGAAAAATGGTACGATGTGGCTATTCTCGTTCTGAATACAATTGTAAATATCTAATTGTAATATCATTTCTCTTCATTGGTGTACGACATTTTTCTATTAGTAATGTACGATAATTGAAATGTTTGACAGTTTGAAATTTCATGGTAATTTATTTAATCTTAAACTGCATTCTTCGTGAATTAAAGCATAATATTATAAACTTATGTCATATATGGTTGAAATCCGACATAGTGCCCATAAGAAATAAGAAAATTGATGATGGCCAGATAGAACCGAAACGTCATATGGAAATTTCGAGTTTACCATTAGATAGTAGATCAAAAGTGGCCTCGAGAATGTGTTTTTAGTTTTCCTCCGCAACCCCAAATAAACGTGCTAGAGGTAAAAGAAGAAAATGAGCTTCTCTCGTTTTTACAAAAAATCTCGAACGTCATACCTACCCTCTATCTGTAATAAGTGTGATCCCCATGGTGAGGGTCGAAAATGAATCAGCCTGTATATATAGTATGTATTATAAAGATGAGACAGACAATTGTTGACGATAAAAAACTTGTAATTAGACATTTTAATAATGGTAAAACAGTGTGGAAGTTGCTTAAATAATGAACAGAAGTTAATCAGTGCTCGTAAAAATTAAAGGGGGCAATGAACGTACGATAGTTCAGCAAATTATAAGTAATCTCAATAAAACTACTCTGAAAATAGTAGCCTAATTAACAAATAATTAACACAAGCATGAAGATGCAGAAACTAGAAAAAATATTAAAAAAGAATAATTATGATGGCCATTTAGCAGCAAAAAGCCACAAGTAAACAGAAGAAATAGGAATAGACGTTTTGCTTGAGTCCGCGAATAAAGAATTATTGGAAAGATGTGATTTTCACCGATGAAACTAAAATCAACTTATTATGACCGGCTAGAAAAGTAGCGGTACGAAATAAAATAATCTGGGGCTGTATGGCTACAAATGGTGCAGGACATTTACATTTTATAGATTAGGAGGATGCATAAATAGTTTTATTTATCCACACTAAAAGAAAACTTCCAAACCCAACGCTGAAAAATTGACCATTTTTAATTCTTCTAGATTTTATGCTGATAATAATTTGCAACATGTATCAAAACTTATAAATAATAGTTATTATACCGCGAGATCAAAAATTATATTGATAAAGGATAGGCATGGAATGTAAAACGTCCGTTTCAATTTATATCATTCTTTGAGATAATTCTAATTAAATTTAACAGCTTAACTGTCATACTGACATTTGACTAACAAAATTTGTAAATATATATTTATCTAAAATGATTTACATGTTGAATAACATTTTATTAAAAATTAATTAACAAATTACAACAATGTTCGATATGACCCCCGTCTTGTTCGATGCACACGTTTATGCGCCTTTTCATGCTATTAAAAGCATTTTGCAACATTTGTGGCATTATGTTTGCACATCAATAATCTTTTGTTGCACTTCTTGCAAATTATGTATAGGAGTTCTGAAAATTCGATTTTTGCAGTAAGGTAACACAAAATAGACCATAATAGTCAAAGCAAGTCGATTATCAAAAAACTTACGGAGAAAGGCTATAGTTCCTCGTGTCGTATGTGCTGTTGCACCGTCATGTTGGAAATAACCATTATGAAGTTCACCGTCGTGTAGTTGTTGAACAAATTCAGTCAAAATGTTATTTCTGTACCTCTCTGCATTGATGATGAAATTTTGAAACACCAATTTTTTGAGAATGTAGTTGAGATTCAATAAAAAAATGTCGTTTATTAGTGCTCCACATTCGCATATTTTGAGAATTTATGTAACCCGAAAGATGAAACCATGCCTCATCGGAAAAAAATGATAAGTTTAGCAAGTCGTTATTCATTAAATTGTTGATAAACCATTGGCAGTACGCAAGACGTCTGGGGTGGTCTGTTGGCGAAAGAGCTTGATATGATTGCATCTTAAATGGATGCATGTTCAAGTTCCCCTTTACAATGGTTCGGCATGTTCGATAAGAAACTATTTCTTGGGACAGGCGTCTCAAAGATTTTGTGGGGTTCTGTTCCATACGATTACGAACGTCAATAATTACTTCTTCTGTACGAATAGTTGGCCTACCAGCACCTTTTTAATGAGTTACAGATCCAGTTTTGCAAAATACACCAACACTATGTGCAAGGCACATATAAAAATTTTGCTCTACTACTGCAAAATTTCGAAAGTGTTCACTAAAATTATCCAAACATAAACGCTTACTGTATTCCCAAATTCCATTAACTAGCACACCTGTTCTAAAATACTCTTTAATCATGAAAGTTTTGTGTGTTGTGGTGTAAACCATAATTGAAAAACTACAAGATGTTAGAGAGAAAATATATTGACAAATATTAATGTCAGTATGACACTAAATGATATAACTTAAGACAGACTTTTACATTCCAAGGCAAACCTTCATCAATATAATTTTTGATCTTGTGGTATAATTATATACATTTTTCTTTATTGTGTATTTCTCATTTTTCTCTGTGCATTACTCTTGCGTATACGTGTCAAGTTACTTAATTTTGCCTTATTTTGTCATTGTAATGGAGTAATAAATATCTATTTTGCTATAACTGCCCAAACGTGACTAAAGTACCCGCACAGACTCCAGACGTTAATATTATAGAGAATGTATAGAATTATTTAAAAATTTATATCAGAAATCATAATACAACAAAGAACAGTTAAAACAAGCTATTTAACAGAATGGGAAAACGCATCCTCTAATTACACAAAAAAAATAGTTGAATCTGTATCACATCATCTACAACCAGTTATACAAACATTGGTTTTCTATCAAAGAAAAAAATTTAATTTCACCTTAGTGCCACATAGAATATGAGATTATTTTAAATATTTATTTATTTCTATTTTATTTAATTAATAACAATACATTGGTTTTGTAATTTTGTAAATGTAACAAAAGGTCTACTATTATTTTATTTAACAATTCCTCAAGCTTTTGTTTTTTTTTTGAGACGATTGCATGATTTTCAGTGTAACTGTATATTTAACATATATTTATTTTATGCATTGATATATTTAATCTTATTTACTAAGATATACAAGCATACATATGAAGAATACAACATGGAATTAAGACTCCGATTACCTAATATAAGATTCATATAATTCTGAAGACTGGATATTTTGTTGTCAATATATCACTACTACTTAGAACAGAAATCATCATATAACAAATGATGGAGATAATCAATTTGAATACAGATTTAAAGTAAACAAAAATATCTATGTCAAACTCGAGCATTGTACAACAAATGTATGTACATACTCGTAATGACTGTAATGAGACACGGTTTTCTATACTGGCTCCACTGTGTCTAGTGTACATATTCTATGTTGTATGTACTATAAAATAAGAAATGCACTTCAGAGACGTATTAAGGGTAAATCGCATAATGTATAATGAAAAATCGCATAATGTATAATGAAATTTGTTTATATTGAAATAAGTAGTACACTGCCGTTCGCGAAAATATTGCCAGTTAATTAAGTTTTAATAAATTTTGGTTGAGCTCGACAACTATAACGAAAGACAAAGTACGTGTCTTATGATCGTTTTATTCACCTCTAGATATCTAGCGAATAAAGTTATCTTCTAGATAACTATAAGAGAAACACATAAATGGGTTTCTTCATTTCTAGATAGACTTTATCAACAAGATAAATTTGTCTTAAAGGCAAAATTGCTTGATAAATATAACCTTTAGATATTTTATTGTGCGCGCATGTCCCTAGGCTAGGTAAATGTTTCCATTTTTCATTAATCTGCCATTTTGATTAGCATTTGTTAATATTTATGTGTAAAATTATTCCTTCCAATAGATATGGCATATATAAATACAATAATATATCGATTTAATTATATGGTGGAATTGCACGATGTAGATGTTTCATGTTTCTTTTTAAAAAAATAAACGATAATAATTTTTTTGGAATAAATAGAAGAGCATTTATAAGTATGTAATATGAAATCAGTAAGGATTATTCTAATATAATGCTATTTATCAATATATTGTATAATTTTAGTAGTAGATTTGTCAATCAAATTAATAAATTATTGACTCAAATTTTATGACAGACAGCTTCTCACAAGCAGCTTGCCGTACTATAAAAACAATATCACCAGTAATAGCATTCTTGCTACGATAATTTATAAAATCTCCGGAAAATTAACGTGGAATTCAAGAGAACCAAAAAGACCTTTAAGATAGTACATTTTATAAGAGTTATTGGACGCATAGATTGTATCCATATTAAAATATAACTTCCAGAAAAATATACATGTGTCTTCATTACATTTATCATCAACATAATATCTTTTGTTTTTACAGGAAATTAGGCAAAGCTATTTCGTAATAGAAAAAGTTTTTTTTCTATAAATGTACAGGTTGTGTGTGACCATAAATTAAAAGCAATGGCTTGGTTCTGCTGATGCTGAATTTTTAATCATTTTAAAATAAAGATGAAATTGGAAACATACTACTTTCCTAATGTAATTTTTCTGGGTGATAGTGCCTACCAACTTTAAATACTCAAACACAGTAAAGGGAGAGATATTGGTTGTTCTCGGATATGTGATATGTGTCTACAAATACATCACAATATATTAACACCACCAAAATTTAATCTAAGTAGATTTATTATAATATTGTTCTCTTACCATTTTTAGCATTTAAATAAATGTTTACAGTTTTGAAAAAGGTACTATATATAGTACCGAAACGTCAAATTAAATATTGTTTTAATTACCCGGCAGTTTCTCCCGAAAAATATTACTTTTATTTCGTATTTTAATTATATGGTGGAATTATATATTACGACCAAGAAAATAAGAAATTCCTTCTAATACTATATATATACCTATATACCCATACTAAGAAAAAAAAATACTGGTACTGTGTACTTAGATACACTCGATAATTTCTAATTGTATTTTCCATGAATGTTCTAGGGTTGAAATCCATATTATACCCAGTATAATTGCTGAAAATGTTCCAGTATCAAAGAGGCAAATAGATATTATCACTTGTTTAAGAAAGTGTGAGATGTACATTACTTCTTCAGAATCATTGTTATTGCAGGGTATCGTTATGATTGACATCGTAACTTCGGGGATACCCGACCCTGTATGGTAGGAAGTCGAATATCGATTAATGAGTTCGGATACAAACAGGGTACACGATTAAATTAATTTACGTGTAAATATTGGTGTCTTGAACTAAAAAGCAAATATTGGGCGTCTATAAAACTGTATGATTTACAGTCAATTAACTGTTATTGAAAATCACTTTTTTGTTATTCATTCTCATTATAAAATTAAACTAATGTACACACATGTACGTATATAATTTAGTGGAGAAGCTGGTTATTTTATTGTGTGAAAATATTTATTGCGAATGTAAAGAATATATTATCTAAATGTTATTGTTATTGGTATTGTACTGGATGAACAGGTGTTGCAAATTTATATATTCATGATCTGACTTTCTATTCTCGTGAAAAAGTCATGTATACAATCACGACCCTGTGAGCGAAAAGTCAATAAGCAAGTAAAAGTAAATATAATGAAAAGAAAAGCGGAAGAGAATATGTTACAAAGAGTATTGAAACGGCATAGATGGAACTTTTTATACAATTCGATGTTTTGAAATTATTAATAGCTAGAGAGTACATCTACAGTGCATGTAATACTATTTGAAAGTACATATGGGAATTAAAACGTTATCGCTCATGGTAGATGGAACAATATAAATGGATTAGCGTTTATAATATTATACAAAACAAGTAGAAAGAATACTAGAGAAAACATATATAAATGCAATTTAAATATGATTCAGTAGACAATAAAAAATCGGGCTAAATCAAGAGAAAATATTTAAGAATTAGCTACAGAAAAAAAAAACTAAATACAAGCGACATAGAAGAAAATAATAGGGGTAGTAACAGACTATGTAATAATATAGTCTATTTACGGTTACAGACGAGGCACGTCATAATCGCTATCACACAGCAATGCTACATTTTTCCATTGAACGTTTTTTAGGTTATTGTTGGTAAATTTAAATGACAGAAAACAACATGCAAAAAGCAATACGAATAATGACCGTTGTGATATACAGCGTTGTAAAGGGTAGGTAATATAATATATCCTAAATGGCGCACTAACAAGGTCATATGTTGCTAGCGTACAACCTTTAGGTTATTGTGCCTGATATTACTTATGACGTGCCTCGTCTGAAATCCTAAATAAACTATATAGTAAATGACGTGAAAATTGCAACTCGAAGAATGGAATGGTTTGACCAAGCTTTGCAGAAACGCATAACTTTCCAAAGGTAATAATTGATTATAATTTTGTTGAGATGGATCAAGTGGTCATATCATATCTCACACTTCATGCAATTTTTTCTAGCATTAATGTTAGGTGTATTTCTTGGAAATTGTGGTTCAATTTTCACTATACAAGTATTTTAACTAATATTTAAGTAACAATAAATAGTTTATTTTTATTATGTTATAATTGTGATATTCATGAGTAATAAGCAGTAGCAACTGTTAATTTACAAATTAAGATATATGTATAAGAATATTCGTATTATATTTCATATACAGTCATAAGAATTATGTAGAATCATTATTATCATTAAACGTCGATCTAACATTTCTCTACTAAGTGATTGCATTACGTTGCAGTAAATTTGGTATAATAAAATGTTTTGATAAGCCATGTGAGTTACAAACAAAATAATTGTGGAATAAAAATATTCAACTAAGAAATATTAGCATTGCAAGCAATCTTTAATAACATTCAAATATATTAAGCGCGGTACGATTCGAACTTCAAATTCTGGAGCAGTTCAGAAATACTCAGAACTGATAGGTTCGAGCAAACTCCATATTATTTTATTATATATATATATATGTATGTATATATATATATATATATATATATATATATATATATATATTATTTAATTAATTAAATATATAATAATAAAAACATAACCTTTTTTATCAGAATAATTGAAACATACATGAGTAGGTAAACCCCACCAGTTTTGTATAATACAAAGGTATTTTTAATAATATAAAATATTATTAAAAATCTGGTGTGAAGAACACAAATGCAGGTTCACTATTAATATTTTTTGTGAACGTGTCCGAATATATCCTATCCCCACAGACGTAGATACGTATTTCACCTTTCTACAGGCTCATCGGTACTCCCCTGCTGGAGAAAGGATGTTCCCAGACACATTCACAAAAAAGAACCACATCGCCCTATCACCGTAATTATCCAGACCGGGCGCAGAAGTGAATTCGGCGCTGCCTGTTGTCAGACAGCCGAAGTACCTCGCATACCGCCCACATAATTAATGTGAAGTAACGACGCCCTTCCAAAGGTGGCACAGCCAATCTCTCTAGAAAACTGCATTTTGTTTGTGTCTTCACTCATACTACGGCTTAACCGCATGTGTAATGTATCAGAATAATTGAAACATACATGAGTAGGTAAACCCCACCAGTTTTGTATAATACAAAGGTATTTTTAATAATATAAAATATTAAAAATCTGCTGTGAAGAACACAAATGCAGGTTCACTATTAATATTTTTTGCGAACGTGTCCGAATATATCCTATCCCCAGAGACGTAGATACGTATTTCACCTTTCTACAGGCTCATCGGTACGCCCCTGCTGGAGAAAGGATATATTTTTGTGAATGTGTCTGGGAATATCCTTTCTCCAGCAGGGGCGTACTGATGAGCCTGTAGAATAGGGGATAGGATATATTCGGACACGTTCACAAAAAATATTAATAGTGAACCTGCATTTGTGTTCTTCACACCAGATTTTTAATAATATTTTATATTATTAAAATAGTATATTAAAAAACGAGTTTCATAAGGCACCATTTTGCCGCACGAGATCAGTTTAGAAAACGAGCCGCTTGCGGCGAGTTTTCTAAAGAGCGAGTGCGGCAAAAGGCCTTATGAAACGAGTTTTTTATACTATTTTTTCTATTTTGCGTTTTTTACATTAATAAATTGCTTAAATTGGAATTATTTAATTTGAAAGTTCAGAGTTTAATTTTTATATAAAGCATGCAGTTGGTCACATTGATACTTGACATTTTCAAATTTAAATCTTGCTATCCGCGAAGTAAATTATATTACATATTATTTATTAATTTTCGTTAACATTACTTGATATTTCATTTAAAAATATAAACATGAGTGACATAGAAACATATATATGTTGCTGTCAATTGTATACAACAAACGTTGTTTGTGTAAAATACGAACATATATCATATCTGTCAAATGTACATAAATTCTTAAAATCATATGACAGCAATGATATTTATTTCTGTATTCGAACAACGCCAACATTGAAAAATGAAAAAAAGTGTATCGAAATAGAGCTCATTTCGATACTGTTTTTGGTTTCATAATGAGTTCATTTCGAACGCAAAATAGAAAAATACCTTTGTATAACCTTTTTTATTTCCTGGAATCATGCGTTTGTCTATAAGAATTACTGTCACAATAACGTGTTACTTTTTTTAAGGGGTTAGTGATGTAATTTAGGGGGTTTTACAACATTACTCAGAGCATTCAGGGGGAAGCGTCTGCGGTGGGTTGGCAACAGTGTCAAGTGTAGTTAGTATCATATACTTGATAAAGCCACAGTGTGTGCGTATTTTTATTAATACAATTCTTGGAAATTCTACCATGCATTTTATTTCAGTTATAATATTAATCTCAATAATAATTTTGTAAGTAAAATCTATTGGTGATTTCTTTTGAACAGTACTGTACCTAGTATATTCGAGTGTATTAGTAGCGATTACAAATTCAAGTCGGGATATTAGTAAAAGCGTTGACAGCCATTCTAACTCATGCCATAAGCCATAACTCATAATACACCATTTAAAGTAACATTTCGTTTTTAAGCATACATACTTTCTTTGCATAAATTTTCTCTGACGCTATTATTACTACGTTTTTATTACGTCTCATTCTAAGAACTTTGTGTAAAATTCATGTATGATATCATTTAATTTAATTGCCTGAAATCATTTACGTATTTCACAAAAGGAAGATTTCCCTTTCGAATTCAAACCCAACCATGATTGAAATTAATTTACTTGTTTTATGACCTAAATCAACTTGATATAAATAAATCACTTTGTATAAGAAAATTTATAGATGTCAAATGCAATCTGTACAAATGCGTTTAAATACGCACATGTTCCATGATGCATAAAAGATTGTCAAAACTTCAGGATGTTCAATCAATTATTTAGTTTACAATCAATTTAATTTGTATATTATGTATAGGTACATACGTTTGTATGCATGCATATATCCACGCTGACATTTATTGCGTCTAAATTGTTTCAATTTTATATTACACAAAAATACAATAGGTTTGTTTACATGCTCCAGTTTTTGAGTAACTCAAGCGTAAAGAAAAGTTCGAAGGTTCTACTAAGGTTACTACAAAAAATGTAAAATATGATAATGGGGAGATAACAGAGATTATGTTGAAAATAGGAATAATATTTTTAGTGTTTTTGCAAGGCAGATTTAGTAGAGTCTAGACAGAATAAAAACTTTCTGTCAAAAAACTATTTTATTTTTTAACGTATCCTCTTTATAACTCATTACATTTAGTCCACGGAAATTTCAACCTTTTCACACCTTCAGAAATGGAAGCCTCATCAAACTTTTCCAAATATACGTTAGTTAGTGATTATCCATCATTTTACCAAAATCTCTTACCACGGAACCAAGTTTTCGGGTTGGTAAAAAGTAAAACGCATTAAGGCACCAAATTTGGTAAATAAACTGGATCGGGAAACAGTTCGAAATGTAGTTCAAGGATTTTTGTCATTGAAGCAGTATGCATTGTCCTAAAGAAAAGGCACTTGTTTCATGTAGGGCCTTTTGCGTATTGTATCGTGCAGTTGATCTAAAACAGATATAAAGTATTCGCTTGTTATTGTTTTACTTTTTTGAAGATAATCGGTATAAAGAATCCCACTACAGTTAGTCCCAAAAGGCACCAGCCATAGCCTTCCGGCCGAGTGTACGGGTATCTACCTTCTTCGGAGCACTTGGACCAGCATCAGTCCATTGTGGCGATTGTTGCTCCATTTCCGATGTGTAATGGTGTATTCAGGCCAAAATTCCTTCGGATCACAAATTGAGGACTGAAATGTGTCTGTGATGTCTACAGTCCAACAAATTCGGCACCCATCTTACACATTATTTTTTCGTACTCAATTCACTATTGCAAAATCGGGATCACTGATCAAGATGAGATGTGTAGAGTTTCTGCTATTTCGCGCACTTTTACTCGACGGTCATCTAGTGTCATATTATGTATGTACTTTTTTAATAATATCTGGAGTACACGTCCTTTGGGCTTTCACTGCGTTGTTCGTTGTTCATCAAATACACTAGTCCTGTCACGTTTAAACTCAGCTGTTTTATGATTGAAATCGATGGAGGTTGGTTTACGTAAACAGATTCTAGCTCAGCTTTGATTTTATAATTTGTGTTTTTTAAAAATAAGGACTTATTTAATGATCAGTACTCATTTGTCTCACATTTCAAAATAAGTTAAAAACAGTTCACTTTCTACTCAAATAACAAGTGCCTAACGACCAAAATAAACGCAAATTTTGGCAGTCATGTTTTGATGAATTGTGAACTTGAAAAACAAATAAGATTTTTTAAGGTTTGTCCTCTTTTGTTAGGTTCATTAATTACTGATCTGCCCTTGTATTGTCAACATGACTTTATCCGTAGTTACCCTTCACCTATTCTCTGTTATGTCTTACTGGCAACACAAGTTTTGCTTCTCGTTTAAAGTGAATTCCGACTGCCAAATATGTTAAGTTGCTCTCTGGACGCGGGCGTAATAATAACTCATGTCCTGTCAATATCCCTTGTAATTGACGTCAATGTTTTGGGTGATGCTAAGGCATAATAGTATATTATGTAACGAGTGACGAAAGTAACATTTTTTTAAGCGAGAGAACAGTTTACCAAACGAGGGATAATGTTCGCGAGCTTAAAAAAAATATTTCGACGAGTTAAACACTATACTTTTTCTACGACCTCGCCTATGGCATTATAGCAAACTTAAGAAAATGATGTAAACAAATACTTTATTTTCAATTAAAAATTACAATACTATAGATCATGAATAAAAAAAAAAAAAATAAAAACCCTTACCACAATAGAATTCTATTGTGGTAAGGGTTTTTAATTTTTTTATTCACTTAAAAGCCACAGTCTCCGAGTTTTAAGACTATAGATCATACCTACTTCAATTAGTTATAATTTAAACATTGATACATAGAATGTGTAGATCATAAGGATATACCATATAGAATATACCATATGGAAACAGCCCAATTTCTGAATATGAATTTACGCTATTATCAGTCCTCTATTCAATAAATTTTACATAGACTTCTTCATATTTCTTTCTCGACTTTTATCGTAATAAGCCCGCATAGGTTCAGCTTGATTTACTATTTCTGGTGGTGTATTGGGAATATCTAAATCACTTTCTGAATCAGAAATCATGATAAAGCTACAAACAGTACAAACTGACGTGATTTAAAAATGACGCGATATAGCAACAGCAGGCTAATAGACGCAGGTAAAATTTATTAGGTAACTTTCGTCACTAGGGCGAAAGTTAATGTTATAGGATTTTTTCGCACTAGAGACGGAAATCAAATTTTCGCTGCAGTATTCAGTGACGAAAAATGTCTTTTTATAAAGGGTCGTAGAAAAAATATTATTATTAAATGTATTGACCTTGAAGTTAGAAGCTGAATGAAAAGTCTATGGATAATGCATCTTGCTAACTGATTTTAGAATATCCTAATGACAATCTTATTTTCTGCAGCCTAACATTACATATTTTGATACAGCTGCAAAATTAAAATATAATTTCAATGCTGACTGGAATATTTTAACAGAATAATTGAAACATACATGAGTGGGTAAAACCTCACCAGTATTTTTAATAATATTATATATTATTAAAAATATGGTCTGAAGAACACAAATACAAGTTCAATATTAATATTTTTGTGAACGTGTCTAAACGTATCCCTCCCCAGAGACGCAGATACGTATTTCATCTTTCTACAGATTCATCAGTACGCCCCTGCTGAAAAAAACGACTTCGCTATCTCACAGAAACTATTAAGACCGAGGCAGGTGCAGACTGTCGAAGTACTCTCGCTTTGTCTATATAACTAATGCAGAACCAACGAACTTTTTCCAGAGGTGGCACTGCCTTGTCTCTAGAAAATGTATTTTGTTTGTTTTCATTGAAAAATGAAAAAAAAAGATATCGAAATGAGCTTCATTTCGATACTGTTTTGGGTTTCATGAGTTCAATACGAACGCAAAATAGAAAAACTATATTTTTTCAGATATTTAAAATGAATTCCCGCAAGTCTTCCCTGTTATCATTGTTATTTATACATATATCGCTCATCAAATCTCATATTTCGTGACTTAGATTTTTGTCATCGGAAAGGATAATTTTCCTAAAAATTAAATGCATAATTTATATGATTTAAAGTAAATAGTAGCCTGGGATGCTTAATTCTTCAGATAAGTGAATTTTCTTAGCTATGGTATCTGTATTTACTTTCTTTTATCGATCCACTTGCCATTTGACAAGAACCAGGAAGAATAGCGTGTTTTCCACTTTCGAGGGGATGGTCTTGATAAAGCATTTGCACTAAAATGTGATCTTGCTCCTAGTTGAAAATCCTTTTAGTTGCTATTTGCGCAAAAAAGGGATATTTATCAATACGTTTTGCACGTATTACGCAGTTGTTATATAATGAAACAGATATGCAAAATACATATCCGTAACTGTAAACATGGACAAACACCTCGTATTTTTAGCATTTACTTCTGTTCAATACATATGTTTCAGCCATCTAGGCCTCATCGGTTGAACTAGTGAAGCAATGTATATACAAATTAATACAGATCTGTAAAACAACGGATCTGTATCTGTATCTACATTTACGCTAAAATCGTCTCCAAGCCATAACCAGTTTCGTTCTATCAGGCGACACCAATTTAATCAGTGACATCTGACGGAAGAAAGCGACTAGGCCAGAAAAGGCGACCTTCGGCTCGAATAGCAAAGCTATTACAAAAAAGCGGAAAAATACGTATATTGGTGCTGTCCATTAACACGCGCCAGATGGCGGTAAATATACAAAAAAGGGATATTTATCAATACGTTTTGCACGTATTACGCAGTTGTTATATAATGAAACAGATATGCAAAATACATATCCGTAACTGTAAACATGGACAAACACCTCGTATTTTTAGCATTTACTTCTGTTCAATACATATGTTTCAGCCATCTAGGCCTCATCGGTTGAACTAGTGAAGCAATGTATATACAAATTAATACAGATCTGTAAAACAACGGATCTGTATCTACATTTACGCTAAAATCGTCTCCAAGCCATAACCAGTTTCGTTCTATCAGGCGACACCAATTTAATCAGTGACATCTGACGGAAGAAAGCGACTAGGCCAGAAAAGGCGACCTTCGGCTCGAATAGCAAAGCTATTACAAAAAAGCGGAAAAATACGTATATTGGTGCTGTCCATTAACACGCGCCAGATGGCGGTAAATATACAAAAAAGGGATATTTATCAATACGTTTTGCACGTATTACGCAGTTGTTATATAATGAAACAGATATGCAAAATACATATCCGTAACTGTAAACATGGACAAACACCTCGTATTTTTAGCTTTTACTTCTGTTCAATACATATGTTTCAGCCATCTAGGCCTCATCGGTTGAACTAGTGAAGCAATGTATATACAAATTAATACAGATCTGTAAAACAACGGATCTGTATCTGTATCTACATTTACGCTAAAATCGTCTCCAAGCCATAACCAGTTTCGTTCTATCAGGCGACACCAATTTAATCAGTGACATCTGACGGAAGAAAGCGACTAGGCCAGAAAAGGCGACCTTCGGCTCGAATAGCAAAGCTATTACAAAAAAGCGGAAAAATACGTATATTGGTGCTGTCCATTAACACGCGCCAGATGGCGGTAAATATACAAAAAAGGGATATTTATCAATACGTTTTGCACGTATTACGCAGTTGTTATATAATGAAACAGATATGCTTTCTTCCGTCAGATGTCACTGATTAAATTGGTGTCGCCTGATAGAACGAAACTGGTTATGGCTTGGAGACGATTTTAGCGTAAATGTAGATACAGATACAGATCCGTTGTTTTACAGATCTGTATTAATTTGTATATACATTGCTTCACTAGTTGAACCGATGAGGCCTAGATGGCTGAAACATATGTATTGAACAGAAGTAAATGCTAAAAATACGAGGTGTTTGTCCATGTTTACAGTTACGGATATGTATTTTGCATATCTGTTTCATTATATAACAACTGCGTAATACGTGCAAAACGTATTGATAAATATCCCTTTTTTGTATATTTACCGCCATCTGGCGCGTGTTAATGGACAGCACCAATATACGTATTTTTCCGCTTTTTTGTAATAGCTTTGCTATTCGAGCCGAAGGTCGCCTTTTCTGGCCTAGTCGCTTTCTTCCGTCAGATGTCACTGATTAAATTGGTGTCGCCTGATAGAACGAAACTGGTTATGGCTTGGAGACGATTTTAGCGTAAATGTAGATACAGATCCGTTGTTTTACAGATCTGTATTAATTTGTATATACATTGCTTCACTAGTTCAACCGATGAGGCCTAGATGGCTGAAACATATGTATTGAACAGAAGTAAATGCTAAAAATACGAGGTGTTTGTCCATGTTTACAGTTACGGATATGTATTTTGCATATCTGTTTCATTATATAACAACTGCGTAATACGTGCAAAACGTATTGATAAATATCCCTTTTTTGTATATTTACCGCCATCTGGCGCGTGTTAATGGACAGCACCAATATACGTATTTTTCCGCTTTTTTGTAATAGCTTTGCTATTCGAGCCGAAGGTCGCCTTTTCTGGCCTAGTCGCTTTCTTCCGTCAGATGTCACTGATTAAATTGGTGTCGCCTGATAGAACGAAACTGGTTATGGCTTGGAGACGATTTTAGCGTAAATGTAGATACAGATACAGATCCGTTGTTTTACAGATCTGTATTAATTTGTATATACATTGCTTCACTAGTTCAACCGATGAGGCCTAGATGGCTGAAACATATGTATTGAACAGAAGTAAATGCTAAAAATACGAGGTGTTTGTCCATGTTTACAGTTACGGATATGTATTTTGCATATCTGTTTCATTATATTGCTATTTGCGGTTAAAATTTCCGTCATTTTCCCACTTTTTCTCTATACTTAATATGACCGATGTATTTGCGTGCATTTCTTCAGCGATTCTTCTAATAATATAACCTCTTTCCAATTTTATTATAATTCTTAATTTATCAAGCCAAAGAAGTTTTCTTGTCGTAAGTATTTTAAATAACTAAAATGGCACGTTGTTAAATTTATTATACAACTCATAATACAAAGTGTTCAGAAAGAGTATTTGTATTTGCGCCGCCCATGTAACGTCGCGGTTTGGAGATCCGCGGTAAAGATTGGTTGTTGTACTGCAGACTGCTCTTTGGAGATATAGTAGCCATGGAAGTGTACCCGGGAGACCATCGCGCTTTTAGCGTACACGCCTATTATCGCAATGGTGATTCGATAGTCATGATTCAACGTTTATATCATGCAGAATTTAACGTACGAAATACACCGAAGGACGATACCATAAGAAAAGGGATTCGAATATTTGAAAATACCGGTTCGACTCTAAAAATTTACAATTTATTCGTCTCAATCAGTTCGCAAACGCGGTCAAGAACTTAACATTAAAAAATCGTCGATGCACAAGCTTCTGAAGTAAGATTTACAACTTACAGCCTAAAATTCAGTTGGTTCAAAACCTGAACGTTACCGACTATCCTTTTCGGCTGAATTTTGCAAATGAAATGCTTCAACATTTCTCAACGTTCAAAAACATTCTGTTTAATGACGAAGTGAACTTTCACGTAAATGGTCATGTAAACAAACACAACTGCTGCTATTGGGCCAACGACAATCCGAGACAGAAACATGAACGACCATTACATAGTTCAAAAGTTATAGGGTGGGTTGCCATGTTTGGTGAAGGCATCATTGGGCCTTATTCTTTTGAAGACCGGCTAGGGCGAACACTTACGCTAGACAGTGAACGGTATTGCGACATGTTACAAAACTTTTTGGTTCGACAACTGCTGGAATTTGAAGGTTTTAATTTGGAAACATGGCTTCAACAAGAGGGAGTCACTTGGCACACCCCAAACCAATCACTTGAGGTTGTCAATCAACTTTTCCCGGAAAAAGTGATGTCTCGTCGATGCACCATCAACTGGCCCCCAAGAAGCCCCGATATTACACCCCTTTATTATGTCTTATGGGGATACCTTAAAAAGAAAGTGTATGCAAACAAATCCCGAATTCTATTGCAATTGAAGCACATTATCCGACTGAAATGGCCGCTATTTCTAGAGATATGTGTAGACGTGTGGCGGCTAATTTTCGTGTTCGGTTAGAGTGTCAGTAGCGCGAGGGTCAACATTTGGACAACATAATCTTTGGCACTTAATTTTCCAAAACTTTATCTAAAGAGTAAAAATAAAAAAATATTTTTCTGACTTCTAATGTTTTTTTTATTGAATTTACAAATACCCTCTATCCTTTCCGGACACCTGGTATATTAATTCCATATTATTGTTGATGTTTAGCTAGCGATAAGCATTTGACTAATAAGTGGAAATCGCACGTTTCTAACATCACATCGGCCGCGTTACTATTGTTGCGCTTTAATGTCTTGCTACAAACAAAAAACACTATCAGTAATACATTTTGTAAAAATTAAATAAATATGTCACGTTTTGGGGCATTTTCCTTACAAAATATCGAAGAATCCACAAAAAATAACAAGACCAGGAATACTGTGATATCGGAATAGTTACTTTTATAATGTGTGCGGGAAGATAGCGATTCCGAAACGACAGCACGAATTACCGAAACAAGTTTTGGTACCTGCATGAGTTTCGGAATTGTTTCCCGCAAATGTTATGAACAACGTTTTTCTTACAATCGTTTAGAATCGTCGTAGTTGGATTTCTTGGTAAGTTTTTCAAGATTTGAATAAAATTAATCAAAAAAAAAGAAAAGCAGATTTTCTTGTACAGAATCATCATCTTCTACGGTTAAGGACGATACATTTTCCACGATGAAAGCGAATTCATCCTCTGCGTTGAAGGAGATTACTTTTTCTTCTTCTTCTATTTCTTCACCCGAAGGTTTAACTGGCGTGCAATTTAATAATTTAAGTAACTGTTGTATCAACAATAATAAATCTCAGATGTGAGTATGTACAATCTGTATTTTTGATACTAGTGCGGCAATTGTTCATTTCCGCACTCAATTTGCGTGTTGGAATGTTGAATTTCCTAACTATTGTAGGAAAAGTGATATATTACGTCAGTTTATGGAATTTTGTGATTGACGCAAATACACATTTCCGAAAATCGAACCAAAGATTGGGCATATAACATGAGAAAAAAGGATGGAACGGAATACAAAGAAAGTGTCGTGAACTCATATGGAATGTCAGTGCAAAATTATTACAAAGAAAATATTTTAATGACATAGACGCTCTATAAATCCCTGTAAGGGGGACTTTTCTAGAAGGCTCGACTTGCGAAAGACGCAAAACGCAAAGAACTTCAAAGTCATCTGGAGAAGCTTTAAAGTGCTGTAGCTTGAACTGCAAAAGAAATTAAGACCATTGCCTTGAATGACGATGAAAACACCGGTAAGGATTAAAAAAAAAAATTAAATAGCGGGTACTGAATTAGCGTGGGGGCGAAATGAAGCATCGTCCTGTCTGGTAGATTATTTTAATGAAGAAACTAACACTACGGTGTTCTCTAAAACGGCCCAAGGAGATAAAAATTTATGCCCTATCAGATTATATAATGAAACAGATATGCAAAATACATATACGTAACTGTAAACATGGACAAACACCTCGTATTTTTAGCATTTACTTCTGTTCAATACATATGTTTCAGCCATCTAGGCCTCATCGGTTGAACTAGTGAAGCAATGTATATACAAATTAATACAGATCTGTTAAACAACGGATCTGTATCTGTATCTACATCTGTATCTACATACCGTTTCGGAATCGCTACCTATCAGATTGTTAAAAAAAATGTTATCGAAAAGAACTGAAAACATAACAACCAAAAGATTGTTTTTGGTTCCAAACAAAAAACGGGTTAATTCTATATGGTGTAAAAACATACCAATTGGAATAAATAAAATTAGTAAGTGGACCTGTCTAGGGGCAGAAAAAATTAGACTCGATGCAAAAAGGAAGATCACTAATTATTCGAATAGAACACCAACTGTTAGCGATTTGTCAAACGCTAGTGCAAATTTACAAGAGATAATTAAAATAACTGGGCATACAACTACGAGTTCTCTGGAGCCATACAAGAAATTAAACGAAGGACATCATGTTAAGATAATTTCTTCCTTAAGGAGAAGCAAGACGACCGCATCAATCCAATCAACAAATAAAGTTATTTCAACTGAAAAAATTGTAACGTTATTTATAATAATTGTACATTTAATTTCTAAAATAAATAGTTCCTTATTTTTACAATAATATCTTATTATAATAATATAATCTAATGAATACAACTTTTGGAAATCGTGATTAATGATAATCACGTGGTTTAAATACTCCAGTTATCAAATTTTGATTGATGAAGTTTTGATAAAATCAACACACGTGATTATCAATAATCATGATTCCACTCGTTGTATTATATATGGCAATCAAAGTATGTTCTACATCAAACTAAAAATTAAGGTATTTTTTATGATACAAAGTGTAAGCTTTTTAGGTTTGAGACCAATCTTCTAGGTAATGAATATTTTAAGCGATTTTTTACATGTATTCTTCTGTAACCTATCAATGACATAAAAAGAGTCTAGTAAATTTATAACTAGAGCTGAGGATGTTTGCGGTACAGCAGGACCGTATGTAGTGCATCCCCACATTTAACTATTTATCTAAATATTCTCTGAAATGATTTGCCGGATCTCATAAATTAATAGAGTGATATTTTAGTATGCACTGGATATTGTTATTATACAAAATCATAATAGTCATTTGTATTTATGGATCATAAATAATAATACGCATGTATTTGTATTTGGTTGTGAATTCAATTTAAACTTAAAACGAATCGTAATATTTTAACGACAAGCCGCCCTTACAATACATGCATTCGAGACAAAGTGTACAACTCTACGAATAACTTCCATAATTGATCGAAAATGGACATTTTGGAGCTGAAGTAAAGCCCCTATTCTTAGAAAATTTTATTACTGTCGTTAAGAACTATTATTATAAACAACAAAGGCCTTTTATTAGTGTTGAAGTTTTAGTTTCATTGAATTTCCTTGTTGTAAGTAGTCAATTGTAAAGTGTTCATTCACAATATTCTAAAACAAGGTGTAAATTTAACTAAAATCCAGAAAAACACATTCTGATAATATATTACTAGATTAGAAGCTGTGTTTATTACTATTTATTATATTATTTTTATAACCAAATGCAATAAAAGCTACGAAAACAAAGGAAACCTCGATTTATTAAAATCTTGTCACACAGCCTTTCAAAGCCTGGCAGCACATATTTTGCATATATTTTATATATACTACCTACTTGAACTAGGTGAATGAAGTTAGAAGTTATAAGTTATAACTTCTGTAAAAACGTACCCATTTTAAATGTGTTAAAATAAGCAGAATATTTTGTTAGCATAATTTAAATAAATTTTATACAATTCACATCAAATTACAGTTTCGTAGCATATACTTAAGTTTTTGCTCGTATAATCTTCCACCTCTATTTCAAATCATGCATATTAGTATGCTGATGTCGAGAGGAATTTTAGAAATTACCATAAGATATGGGACCTTTCTAATATAAGTAGGGGTATTAATGTACGAATCTTTCTATAGGGCCACGAAACAGAGAAGGAAACGTTATATGTATCAGTGATAGATAAGGAGAGAGTATTTTATAACTCTTGCGAACAATTTCTCGAAGTCTGACTTTGATATCAGGTCATACAAAGTACGGCCATGTAGCGATAAATTTAACTGTCAAAAACAGTACTGGGTCAATAATGTAAAATAAGGTCTGCATGCAATGCGTCTTTCTGATTATGATAATTTCAATGCAATTATCATTCAATATTTTTTATTATGGATTTCTAAAGCATGAATAAAGAAATAGTTTCAGGAAATGGGGATAAAGCAGCAAATTCAAGAACTATATTTGTTAATAAAAATACTATACAATTTATTAATTTTCTGTAGAATATTTGACAAAAGTATTTAGATAAATAGTTTTTCACTCAAAAACCTGTTTATTCCAACACGAAGAACAATTTATCGGATTTTCAATTAAAATCCAAGGAACAGGCACGGAAAAATAATGTCAATACACTCAACGTGATTGCACAAACGATATTCGAGTGCGGATTGATATACAGGCTTTTCTTAATTGAATGTCAGTTTTGAAAGGCGCGATTCTTAAGATTATTTTAAGAAAAAAAATATATATAAACATGTAATAACCAAAGTAATAACCAATTCTGATCTAATTAGTGAACAATTTTAATTGACTGTTTACAAATTGTTATATAATGAAACAGATATGTAAAATACATATCCGTAACTGTAAACATGGACAAACACCTCGTATTTTTAGCATTTACTTCTGTTCAATACATATGTTTCAGCCATCTAGGCCTCATCGGTTGAACTAGTGAAGCAATGTGTATACAAATTAATACAGATCTGTTAAACAACGGATCTGTATTTGTATCTACATTTACGCTAAATTCGTCTCCAAGCCATAACCAGTTTCGTTCTATCAGGCGACACCAATTTAATCAGTGACATCTGACGGAAGAAAGCGACTAGGCCAGAAAAGGCGACCTTCCGCTCGAATAGCAAGGCTATTACGAAAAAGCGGAAAAATACGTATATAGGGCCACGAAACAGAGAAGGAAACGTTATATGTATCAGTGATAGATAAGGAGAGAGTATTTTATAACCCTTGCGAACAATTTCTCGAAGTCTGACTTTGATATCAGGTCATACAAAGTACGGCCATGTAGCGATAAATTTAACTGTCAAAAACAGTACTGGGTCAATAATGTAAAATAAGGTCTGCATGCAATGCGTCTTTCTGATTATGATAATTTCAATGCAATTATCATTCAATATTTTTTATTATGGATTTCTCAAGCATGAATAAAGAAATAGTTTCAGGAAATGGGGACACGCGCCAGATGGCGGTAAATATACAAAAAAGGGATATTTGTATATTTACCGCCATCTGGCGCGTGTTAATGGACAGCACCAATATACGTATTTTTCCGCTTTTTCGTAATAGCCTTGCTATTCGAGCGGAAGGTCGCCTTTTCTGGCCTAGTCGCTTTCTTCCGTCAGATGTCACTGATTAAATTGGTGTCGCCTGATAGAACGAAACTGGTTATGGCTTGGAGACGATTTTAGCGTAAATGTAGATACAGATCCGTTGTTTAACAGATCTGTATTAATTTGTATACACATTGCTTCACTAGTTCAACCGATGAGGCCTAAATGGCTGAAACATATGTATTGAACAGAAGTAAATGCTAAAAATACGAGGTGTTTGTCCTTGTTTACGTTACGGATATGTATTTTGCATATCTGTTTCATTATATAACAACTGCGTAATACGGCAAAAACGTATTGATAAATATCCCTTTTTTGTATATTTACCGCCATCTGGCGCGTGTTAATGGACAGCACAAATATACGTATTTTTCCGCTTTTTCGTAATAGCCTTGCTATTCGAGCGGAAGGTCGCCTTTTCTGGCCTAGTCGCTTTCTTCCGTCAGATGTCACTGATTAAATTGGTGTCGCCTGATAGAACGAAACTGGTTATGGCTTGGAGACGATTTTAGCGTAAATGTAGATACAGATACAGATCCGTTGTTTAACAGATCTGTATTAATTTGTATACACATTGCTTCACTAGTTCAACCGATGAGGCCTAGATGGCTGAAACATATGTATTGAACAGAAGTAAATGCTAAAAATACGAGGTGTTTGTCCATGTTTACAGTTACGGATATGTATTTTGCATATCTGTTTCATTATATAACAACTGCGTAATACGGCAAAAACGTATTGATAAATATCCCTTTTTTGTATGTTTACAAATTAATAACAATTTTGTAAAACGAAAAAAAATAGATGAATTGTTGAAAATGCCTTCCACCTCCCAGGATTCAGCTCTTCTTCTCATATTCGTGCGCGCTCTTTGTGAAAAATGCCTCCAGTATACGTTATTACAACACAGGAAGCTCTTATGCGATTCTTCATTCAAGTGTTAACTGGAGTGTTGTAAACCAGAGTTTAGGATACCTCATAAGAAAAAGTACAACTATTTAAATCTGAGGACCTCGGAGGCCATGGTAACCACGACCATCGGTTATGAAATATACGATTTAAATATTCTCTTGCTTCTAGACTGAAATGAGCTGGTGCACCGTCATGCATGAACCCCATACAATTTCTAAAAATACTAAAATTTTCACTTCTTCAAGCAATATTGGCAAATCATCCTCTAGAAACCGACGATAGTTATCACCATTTAGCCTTTGTGGCAGAAAAAAAGGCCCGATTAAGTAATTTTATCAATTGCAGTCTAGACATTTACCGAAATTTGCTGTTGATGGTTAGATTCAACAACTGCAAGCGGGTTTTCTTCAGCCCAAACATGATTATTGTGGAAATTTCTGATAGCGTTTCTTGAAAAGTTAGATTTATTTGTAAACATTATTTTACAGTCAAACATGGGGCTTTTCGCAATATTCTCCAAAAAACCATTGGTAGAAGTTGATACGTAAACGAAAATTTCTGGAAAGTAAGGCTTGGGTCCGTTGAATATGATACGGGTATAACAGAAAATCGTGATGAATTCTCCAAACTAGAGAGTGCGAGATATTCAAGTTATTTCCAATTTTTCTAGTGCTAAGTTCAGAATTTTCATCAGTTCAATTTAAAACTGCTTCTTCAATTTCTGCAGTTCTTGTAGTGCGATGGGCACCTTTTAATTGATCGTTTGACCTAAAAGTACCTGTTTCAGTTAACTTCTATGTACGTTCAAAATGTTCGTCTATCTGGTGTAACTTTAGCCGGAAAGCGCTCTTGATACAATCGTCTAGCCTCCGGTGCGCTGCCATCAGCCAAACCATACATGTAATGAATGTCAGTCAACTCGAGATTAGTAAAATTAAGGATTCTTTTTTCAAAATAACACTTACTCGTGTAGGCCTTCGACACTATTAACCATCCCATTTATTATTGTCCAAACTAAGTTCATTTGGCTTTACTTCATCCCTAACAGACCCGATAGCTTCCTATCTTTATAATCGCTCATATTATGTTTGCTACAGTGGCTTTCATTTCTCCACTTTCACTGCTGCTTCTGGTGTTCCTCAGAGCTCGAATCTTGGTCCGCTTTTGCTTAATGAGAAGAATCACACTTTTGACAGATTTCGTCTTGCTTTTTCGTCGCAAGGACAGCTTTGCGGCATCCAGAAGCTCGCAATAATATTCCACATTAATTGTGCATCGATAATGGAGAAAATCCACATGAACAACTCCAAGCCGAATAAAAAAAAACAGTTGCCAAAACTTTTCCAGCTGACAACCTAGTCTTCACTTTCACTCCTTTCACCGCTTTCTCCACTACATACTCGCCTGCATTGATTCGGGAGTGTAATGATGTATCAAAGTTTCGTCGCGCGTTACGATTTGATTCAAAAACGCCTCGCCCTCTTGCGGGAATCGATTCAACAGACGCTGACAAACTCCTACCCGATGCAGTTTTTGTTCATCAGACAGCAGCCGCGGAACTCATCTTGCAGACACCTTGTGGAATCCCAAGTCCGGTGTCACGATGTGGTGAACACTTCTGTAATTAATGCTAAGTTCCTCGACAACATTCCAGAGTGTTACGCGCCTGTCGTCCTCCATGAGTGTCGAACTGCCTCGATATTGGCTTCGGTCGCGCTTGTCATCGGGCGGCGATTGTGGCTCTAGTTCTCAACGTTTTCACGCTCTTCAAAAAATTGTTTGTGGCATGCAAAAACACGGGTTCGTGACAAGGTGTTGTTATCGAAATGTGCTTATAATCCCACCAAAATTTCTGTTGGTTTCACGTCTTCCTTGGCCAAAAACTCGATAATTATTCGTTGCTTCACAGAAACATGCACTTACTCATGGTTTCTATAGTACTAAGATGACCTCAGAGAATTCGAATCGTTACTATCCCTCTCCCTAAACTTCAACCTTAGCTGAAAATCAACCCATCCCGGGTCAGCGACCTGTGTGCAATTAAAAAAAAATCAGTCCCGTTTAAATTTGATAAACCCTCGCATTTTTTAATCAAGAAGGGTGAAGTATATTGAATTTATATGAGATACGTTTTTGTGTATGTTAGTAAATTTAAGACTGAAATAGTTAATAATTTTGTTCAGTTTATAGTTTTAAACAACAAATATTTTCTTCCGTAAAAATCTAAAGCAATGGGTTGAAAATTGATTTCGACTATTAAATATTTGTTAATGATCTATTTTAACAAAAGCCTCAAGGCTTTTAAATTTCAGTGCTTTAAGAGTTTAAAATTCTATCACTCATAGGTAACCCTTTGATTAATATATTGGCCTTTGTATCAAAAAATTATTTAATAATTTTTCAATTTATCTTATCAATGACTGAACACATATTTGCATTTAATACGAATTTACTTGTTCTTTTTTTAATATAAAAAATTTGTTTTAGAATCTACAAACGGTGCTTTTATCTATCGAAGAGCGCCTACGAAACTTGGATCACATCTATTCAATGCAGTACTCACCCAGCGTCGAAGGCAAGCTCGAATTGTATAGTCGAAAATTGGAAAATGTGGATGCGAAAATTTCCCGATTAGAAGCAGTTATGAGCAACGAACTCAATAAAATATCGGAAAACATCAGCAGCAAAAATTTCAAGGCTGATCTTACCCGTGACTACTTGCTTAGAAAAATAGACAGCCTATACGATAGAGTGAATCACAGGTTAATCTTTGCCGAAACCAAGATGGAATTAATCGAAAGGAAGATAGAGGTTTTTTTTAATTTTATATAACGTTACTGCTTTTGTTAAATACAAATATGTATAAAGTTATAATAATAGTTCATGCCTTAGCATCCCCCAACAGCTTATTGCCTATTGCAGAAGAATTGACATGCCATTAGTTTTTATTACGGCCGCGTCCGTGGAGCGACTTTAGGTATTTCGCTATCAGTATTCGCCTTAAACCAGAAGGGAAACCGCGAAAACCTCGGATAATAAACGCCCGATCCGATACCGGCATCCCCAAACACGACAAGCCGCTGATTTAACCATAGGCCCTTGTCCGGCAAAATGTTATGAAAATGCGCCTAACTAATATTAGAATTAAACTGGGTTTAAAATAACTTCGGAAAACTGCTGCATTGCCGAATATTGAAGAATATGTTACCAAATTGAAAAATTGTAGTTTGTCGGCGACTATATATAAAATAAAAGGACACATTAATGAATTTCTGAAACTTCTAGTTTTATCAAAAATTTAAATTACTTGAAAGATAATATTCTATAATTTCTAACAATCAAGAATTTTTCATTGTATGTACGCGATTTTTTAAATTTTTATTGCATTTGTTTAGATTTCACACATCTAATAGATGACCCTAGCCTATACTACTGTAATCGGCAAGTATCAGATCTAGTTAAATAAAACGAAAAGTATTTATTTCATCACATTTAAAGTAGTGTCCTTCTGAAACAATATACTTGTTCCAATATTTTTGCCAATCTCTATATAGATTCTAAAAGTCAATTTCCGATATAGCCCTCACAGCGCGTTTGAATTTTGTTTTATCGCTTAGATCGACTAATTGGTGTCAATGGTAGTCTTGGAGTCGTGGAAATAGAAAAAAGCACATGGTGCTAAATCAGGCGAATACGGTGGCCGTGAAACAATGGGCATGGTCGAATAGACTGGCATAAGGGATGAAGCCTGACCTGGTGCATTATCGTGATGCAAAAAGTACTAGTTTTCATAATTTAGGTATTTTAGACGCATAGCTTCGCGTAAACAACGTATAACAGACAAGCAATATTCTTTTTTAACAATCTGACAGGTTTAAAGAAATTTATAATCACAAAAAACTGTAAACATTGTTTAATTTTTGAATGACTGACGTAGTATATTCGGATTTGCTTCACTTTTGGGATTATATTAATTGGATTCATGATCATAAGCCTAGATCCATGTCTCATCGTCCGTAATCATGTGTTTCATGATAGACTGGTCGTCAGAAATCATCTCTGTACAGACGGAAGCACGTCACACTCTTTCGAAAAAAATAGAGTTAGGTCTGAAGCCCAAATGGCCTTCCAAAATTTCGTGAATCAATTCAAATAAAATTCTTGTATTATCTGATAGGTCTTTAATCGTCAACCGATGATTTTTGAGCATGAGATCTTTCACCTGTTTGACGTGGTTTTCAGCAGTTAGTGTTAAAGGTCGTCCAGATCGCTCTCCGTCATCGAAAGCTTTTTCTAACATTTTCAATAACGACTTTGAACGCCTGAAATGCGAAAGTAGTAAAAGTGTCGGACAACGAAAGTGAGAATCCCGTTGGTCGAGGGTTCGAATCTCGAGAACCTCAGAATCGGTACCCTCTTTAGCTACCCTTAAATGTTGAGCAAGTGAAAGTCAAATCAACACACACCGTTTACACTCCAAGCGGTCCTGGGGTCTTGGCAAGCTTTGAGTTTAAAACATTGAGCCACTATACAAACACCACACAAAAATCGACAAGAATAATGACATGAAACTTTTTACACATGTCCAACTAGAAAAAAAATATTGAATCCGATTGAATTAACCCGCGCAGTTAAAATCAACCAGTCCCCATACTTTTTGATCACAGTAATATATGTTAGATCGTGTAATGTTTCTTAATGTTGAGTTTAATGAGTGAGCAGTGATTAATTAATGTAAATCTTATATTTTGTGAGTTTAACAAAAGTACTAGATCGAAAATGGGTGGAATATTGAAGTTATTTGAAACAAAGTAATGAAACTGAAACTTACACGTAATAACTTCAGACTCAAAAGATAGATGGTATCAATTAACACTCGCTCATTTTGTCCACCGATTCTCTGGATTGGTTTACGATGTTCTAACAGACGATAGGTTCAAATAACTAACAAGATATCTGTTTAGATCTTCTAAAATGAGTCAGCTTCAAAAAAAATACCACGCCTAGGTATGAAAGGAAAATCATTTTAATTAGCAACCACTAATAGTAGACTTTCAATAGAAGTAAAAAAAAAAACTAAAGTATGCCGCCGCCCTACGAAGCAGGGTTAATGCAGGCATCCCTTAAAAAAAACATAATTGATACTAAGAATGAAACCGCTACAGCACAAGGACAATTCTCTCGAAGATTGGAGGAAAGTAGGACTGAATTAAATTGCGTTACTGTAAATTTTACATTCCTTAAATCAAATTTATCAAGACTTTTCTTTCATTTTTGGTCATGAAACAATAATGTAGATAGGCTATGACATAACATCCATAACATAACAGGAGGTTAATGACAGTCTCCTGTTATGATATACCTCTGTATTCTGTAGAAGGTTGAACCAAGAGAATTATCAAACGATGTTAGAATCGCTTCTGTTGTCACACATTAATAAACTAAGCAGAACAGGAGAGCTTAACGAAGTTCTACCCAGAAATTCCCGGAATTTGAATGTGGAGTGCAAAGGGATGCAGTACAGGTCTACAGCGCTAGATGGTGTGAGTTACGTTTATACTAAGTCAGTCTGTCGAACGCTACTTTGCTAGGTGGTGACAAACAGTTTTGGTGTTTATATTTGTTGAGTTGTGTTTGAGTTATATTCTGCGACACTAGAATGTTTGATGTGAAAGAGCAAAGAACGTGCATCAACTTCTGCTTAAAACTTGGTAAAACGACAGGGGAAACTCTGAAGAAAATGCTTAACCAAGGGTTTGGTGGGGATGCTTTAGGCGAGGCGCAAACGCATGACTGGTGCCATCATTTTAAAAATGGACATGTGTCGGTTGATGATGAGTGTTCCGGTCATCTATCGACGGAAAACACACCACAAAATGGGGCAAAAGTGCGTAATGCTATCCTGCAAGACCGAAGGAGAACAATCCATGACATTTGTAACTTTGTCGGCTTGTCGTACGACGCAAGTGGCCTGCCAAGTGGCGTCACTTGTTGTGCGTCAGTTTCTAGCCTCAACGAAGACGACAATACCATCCGCATTACTCTACAGATCTTGCCCCTTGCGACTTCTTCTTGTTTCCAGCACTACTTCCACTCATGGGAAAGTCGCTGGGATTGGTGTATTCATACGGAAGGATAGTATTTCGAAGGGGATGGTAGTGAATAAGTTGTAAGGACAATTTTTGTGTTTTTTAATGCCTCGTCGGTGCGTGGTGTGAGTTTTGTGACTGTTTACAATGGCGCGTGATATAAAATCCCTCTAAATGCGAAGTGCTATCCGTGATCCGTTTTTTGATTATAGAAAACGTCCGTCCAAGCAAAATTCATCACTGGATTACTGAAGTGTACGGTACGGGAACAATGGATGAGTCATCTGTCAGGCGCTGAGTACGAAATTTTAAAGAGGGAAGAGATAATGCACGATGAAGAGCGGTCAGGTCGCCCTTCCCTTATTACGGACAATCTGAAGAAGCGGGTCGATGATTTCTCAGGGAAGAGCGGAGCGTAATACTTAATGAAATGAGTAAGCAATTTCCTCAAATTTCACAATCAATGCTCCATGAAATCGTGACGGACCATTCGAATTACAGAAAATTATTCTCAAGATGAGTGTCCAGAATGCTTACCGACAAGCACAAGAGCAATCGCGTGGGTTCAGCGTTGTCGTTTTTTACTCGTTACGAGCAGCAGGGCGACGCATTTCTTGACCAAATTGTCCTTGGCTCCAAGTGGCTCAAGGATTTTTTCAGGAGAACGTTTCCAAAGTGTTGATGTCTTAAAAGGTATACAAAATTAGTTGGATAATTTGGCGGTAGAGGTTTAAGAGGAAGGCAAAACAAACTGGTTTCAAGACACGACAAATGTCCCAATAACGACGGCGACTACATATAAAAATTAATAAATGTATTACTTTCATTTAATAAAATCCTTTCCTACATTTTCTTTTAATTATATGTAAAAGGGTACTACTTTCTGGACTTCACTCCTAAATTTATTGGTTGTTTACGTATTTTCATTTTCAACAATAAAATTTAACCGTGTTCCTAATATTTTGGCTAGCGACTGTATAAATAATTAATAATTTAAAATATGACAAATGCTTCTAAAAATTTGAATTTATATTATTTCAATTTTAAGCAAACAATACTCTATCCGAGCACAATTTATAAAACAGAATTGTAATGCGGTAAATTTTTTAATATAATTCGAATTATTCCAAACAGTATTATTACAAAAGCTATGAATGACAATCGAAATTTAATTTAGAATAAACTCTGATAAAACATCAATAACTTTTGTTGTCTCAAATATTTATTCCGTTGCGAATAACTTGGAGGTAAATAAAACCAATTCGTGTACTAATTTTAAACAGAATTAAGTTTAAGCGAAAATCAAAATAGATTATCCAATCAAAGTTTTCCCTCCTTCAATATCCACATCGGGATATTCTGAACTTTCTAAATTCAACAACTTTGTTGATTGGTCGCTTTCGAATGTTTTCCGGGTTTTATCATATCGCTTAATCTGTGGAGCTTCGTTTGTTTCAGAACAAATTGGACTCGGTTCTTTTAAAGATTGAGAAAATGGAGGACAATATCGAGATCAAGGACGCAGACATGCAAGGAGAAATAGCGGACGTGTTAAGTTGTATAGAAGAAATTAAAACAAAGACAGATGCTGTAGAACACAAGATCGTGAATATATCAAAAGTATTAAATGTAAGATAATAATAGTTTTTACATTGTTGATAAAGGAATGCCACGTGTAATTCCAGAGTCAGTGTAAATTCCGGTTTTGATATAACGTGTTTTTTCGCTTTTTAGTTAGCTTTACGATGAATATATAGAAAAACAAAAAAAAATTAATATTTAATGTCCAAGTATAATTTATGATCATCAAATCGGGAATGAAAAATGTGTAGCGGAAAATATAAATGTAGTTTCGAAAAAAATTGTTATTTATTATTTTCAAGACCCGTTAAAAGTTAAAATATTTAGTATTGTATATATAATAATAATAATAGTAATAATAATAAAGTTTATTGTCCAACAGAACAAGTTCCAATAACAGGACAAAGTAATAGGTAAGGTTGTTATTTTGCCCCACATTTCAGAGTCCTATACAAGTTAATATGTACAAATGTTTTCAATATACATCGTGTACTGATATATACCGACATACTGTGTGTATACGTGTTTATAACATCACAAGTTCAACCGCCACGCGTCGAGATCTACGCTTAACTAAAATATAAACATCTGGCCGGCACGCAATGCATACAATGAATCTGCTTATCTTTAAATTCGCAACTGAATTTGTAAGTGCGTCTCGTAAAGAAAAAAACAAAACTTTTCGCAAACATCTCTTCCAATAAGTAATTTCTTTGTTAATACTTAAATCTTATCGGACTGTATATATTAACAAAAAATTCTGAGTTGTAATTTCATACGAACACGTGTTCTTTATAAAAGGCGAGGTGTTTTGAAAACGTTCCTACATATATATTATACTGAGTAGAACTCTGGAATGTGTGGAAAATCTGCCAACTCTAGTAATAGATAATAATAATAGGTAGTGAACAGCATATAATAGTACAGTTACATATAGAAAAAAAAAAGAAAAAGAAATTAGATCTAAAAAATAGGCAAAATATTAGCTAAATAAACTTATCAAAATGTTGGGCAATGCTTTGATTAATTGCTTGGAGGGACAAAAAGTTAATATCACAATCCGAGAATATGCTATTCAAATTCTGGCACATAACATAAAGTAGCGAGTTCAACAAAACATTTGTACGAGAATTAGGTAATGCGTACAACTGCCGCGAAATGAATCGGGGTACGACCACATCAATTTGTCGAAGAAGATCCGACGAGTCTATAATTTAACAAAACAAACGCAATGTTCAATGGTCAATGTTTCTTTCGGGATAAATTCAGTTACATTGAAACTACATAAATTTAGCGAATTTCCGCTGCACCATTTCCAACTGGCGACAATAAGTTTGGTAGTGTGGCCACTGAACCTTACTCGAGACAAGAACGACCCAACGCTCCAAACACACATTATACAGTTGGTAATTAAAACAATATTCTCAGCTCTTCTGGTGAAAGACTTTACTCTGCACTTGCTCCTAATTAGAGGAAGGTTGTTCACCGCGCAACATTGAGACACATTTTCAAGATCACACTGAAGCAAATTGCAATCTTCCAGGCAAGATAGTAAGTATGAGAATTTGCATTTATGAATTACCTCGTACACCAAAGTATACAGCCTGTTTGTTAGTGACTCATTTAAAGAATTTCATTTAAATATACATTTTCTAGTGCATCTGACAATATTTTTCTTCAAGGCAGCTTCTCCTGAAATATTAGTTCTCAACTGTCCTTCTACCTTCAAATATCATTCAGAAAGTCTTATTCCTGACGCTTTATATATTTTTGAAATTCCTAGTCAATACATTTTCTTTTATACTGCCGCATTCATCGCATCATATTATGCGAATATAACGGGAATGTGAAGTAAAAATGAGTGTATATTAAAACATTTTGCTAGATTTTGTTACAAAAAAAAAGGAATTACAAAAGAGAATAATCTTGGATGCATTCAGTTAGTTAAGCGACGACGTTACGTCTTCTATGAAGAAAATAATAAGAATTTGCCTTAGCATCCTCGCAATAGCTAGACGCTAATAACATGAATTATTAATTTATTATTACGGTCACGCCCGTGGAACTATTATGATATTTGGCTGTTGAGGTTCATCTTAAACATCGGAGGCCCCGGCATGATAAGTCAGTATTTGTCACTGAGCTATCAACCATGAAAAGAATAGGACTAATATTTTTGAAAATACACAAAAATGTTTTTTTCAAATATGTATTCAAAGGTTTAATTATTCTTTATTTGGCACTAGGTTTTGGAATAGCACTAAGAATATGCTATTTGGCTCTAATCTCTTGAAAATATTCCTTTTTCGAAATATTTTTCGCCCTTATTGATAAGCGTCAAAAGTATCTTACATACGTAACTGAATATACTGAATATAGTACAAACTCATAATTTGGCAACAGCAATAACCATCAAAACTAACATCTGCATATGTGTTAGTGATTTGTTCCTAATCACAATTATATAACATGGGTTGAGATCATCATATCTACCTTTTTATATTAATCTTAGATCTGCCAGCATTTGCTTTTTCAGTGGAATCGTTTTTCTTTGTGACCTGCCAATAATCTGTTCATTTGTTAAGTTTTATAACATTTTTAATCATTAAATATTAATTTCTTTATCGCTATATATAGTTAACTATTTAGAATGGCTGAAATTATTAAGAATCTTAATATAATCTTAATGAAGGAATTGCAATGGCCATGTGAAAGTGTTTTATTAATTTTTTTCTTGAATGTTTCCGAGATGCGACAACAGTTGGATAAAACGATGTAAAATTCAAAATCATACAAAAATATTTTGGTGTGACAGTGTGTGCAGTAATCCTTCGATGGCTTCAAAAATGAATTCCTGAGCTGTTATCATCCCATCATCACCATAAGTGAAACTTCGAGGTGTTTCTAACATAATCAATGTTATTACGAACGTTAAATAATATGGGCGCTAAAACACTTACAGTAAGGTTATCGTTTTTGTTTTTAAGTAAACCTATTTTTCTAGCTTTCGTCTGTTCAAAAAGCTTCCTCAATATGCCATCATATTAAGAATCTAAGAAATTAATTTTTTGCCTGATCTAAAGTTTGTCTCTTGCGAATAATTTAGTTAAAATGATGTATAAATTATAATATACTTTGTAATAAAAATTTGAGGTCAGTTATTATTTTATATTTTTAAAAGAAAAATTGGTTTACTGGAAAATTCGTATTGCTAACTATTTTTAATTGCTTTCCAATTAAAATCAGAATTTCTAACTTCGTGGGGTTTTATGTATTTGCCTTGAAAGTCTATTGATTCGTAAATATTTCTGTAATAACCATAATCAATAAATTGGAGAAAGCGTCTTTCTGTATTAATTGATATCATATTTTTGCTACAAATGTCTATTTTAAATTTATTATTTGTACTAGTATTTCTACTTTAGGGTAAGCTGGTTCCACTTGCAAGTGTAATACATTTGTAAAATATGTACATACTATAATGTACAGGAGACTCTTCTTGTAAAAATAAACACAGACATCAAAGCGCTCATACGCGTGGACCGGTAAATTGCCAGTACCAATTCGTCTTGCATATCCTGAAACCTCTCCCCAATGCTAATAAGATATACAGACATATACGAGGTATGATAAATAACAGGGGTAATCTGTAAAATATGCTTTACTGAAAACGTATTATAAATAGCTATTAATCTATAGACCGCTTTATTAAAAAATACAAATAGCTCTTAACCCCCTTCAACATACTCCCGTTATCTCTCTATGCACTGCTACATAGGTGTTTTCCATTGTCTGAAGCAGTACTTCGTCTTCAAGTGTCATCCTCTTCAGAAAGTTTGCCGTTTTTGCTTTGACCTTTTCTACAGACTGAAAATGGGTGCCCTTTAATGCACTTTTCACTTTTGGGAACAGATAAAAGTCGCATGAAGCGAGTTCTGGTGAATAAGGCGGGTATTCAAGCACAGTAATTCTCTTCTCGGCAAGAGCTGCTTTACAGAAAGTGCATTATGCGTTCGGCGTGTTGTCCTGGTGCAGCATCCATGAGTTATTGTTCGACCGATCCGGACTTTTATTCCTCACCCTTTCTCTCAGTTTAGTCAGGACCACAATGTCATAATGACATACTAAATTTCAATTTTTTTTTTATTTTTTTTATTCAATTTTGACTTGCTCATTCGAATTTTTATGCTTCTTGGCGAAGTGGGATGTTCCAGTGTATGGATTGACGCTTTGTTTCAAGGTTGTGTTGGAAAATCCACGTTTCGTGATATGTAATGTCTTTTTATATTAGTTCAGGCTCTGCTGTGAATTGGTTTATGATATCAGAGCAGACATTTTTCCTATTCCCCTCTTGCTTCCATGTGAAGTTTTTTTTTTATTACATTTGCCCAATTTTCGTCATTTGCAAATCCTCGTGCAAAATTTGTCTTATTGTCTCTGTCAATGTTCGTCATGTCTGACATCATCTGAATACCTAAACGGGTTATTTCCCGCTCAACTTCATTAATTTTCTTTACGTTTTCACTGATTCTTGATGTCACAAGTTGACCAGAACGTTCATCATCTTTAAGCTCCTTCCGACCTTCCAAACACTTCCTTAAATAATTGCAAACGTTTAGTTGGAGGTTTTTTAATTTCACGAGGAATGTAAGATTAATGCGCTGCTCGATTTTTAAGCAGCACTCCGGCAAAACAACGTTCTACATAACAAAGGAGTAACAGACAAGTAAATAAGATGGAGAGACGCAATGTGACTCCTCCTGCATCGGGAGCGTCAAGGTCAACTATATTCCATTTTCATTCTGCCTCACCAAGTCTAACGGTAGTGCTTGCGCAGTCCCGTTATTTAATTGTCACACTTCGTATATACACACAGTACTGTCAAAAAGTTTGGAAGCCGGTACAAATTTTTTAAAAACCTAAAAAATACTATATGTATCACAAAATGGTAGCATCGGCCAAATGGTGTGGTACTATTTACGTATTGGTTAAATTTACGAGCAGGTTTTATTTTTTGTATCATATCAATTATTTCAGTAGATTTTTTTTTAATCGGAGGATGAGTATGAAATTCGGAGACTTTCGGCGACTAATGTAATTTTAAACAATAAATTTCACTGAAAGTAACAATATTGTGATTCAAAGAAGAAAAACCGGAGAACTCAGAGGCGAAATGGACAGTCACAGACAGAAACTGTTGGGCACGCAGATTTATAATGACAAAAGCAAAACAAGTTCAACGGTTTATGAACGAAGGTGTCTATTTCAACTGTAAAAAAGCGGTTATTGACCGGGGAGTAAAGTGATATGTAGTCGTAAAGAAACACCACTAAACGAGTGCATATACGAAAAAGATTGATACCGGGAAAATAACATGCGAACTGAACCCTAGATTAATGAAAAAAATATGGAGCAATGAGTCCAAATTTGGATTATTCAGTTCGACATACTTTTCGTTCGTCTTTGGTTAGATGATGGGCTTAATAAAGCTTGCACGGAGGTGAAAATATGATATGGGGTTGTTTATTGGGGCAATAATGGACGATTTACACGATTGGTACGATGTGAAAAGAATATTCGAATATTCTAAAATATAACGGAGTGCCATCTGGAAACTGATTTATCCTATCGGTCAACTGTTTGTATTCCAACAAGACAACGACTGAAAATATGCAGCTAGGATAAGTAAAAAGTAGAAAAATAGCAGTAAGTGAACTAAAAATAATAGTATGGCCCGGTCTGACCAGTGATTTGCCCCCCATTGAGCTTTTGTGAGATGTGCTTGATTGAAAGGTAAAAACCACTATCCACAAAATGTGTATCAGGTTTGGTCTTATTTACAAGAGACTTGGTAACAAATTGAAGCCGTTCTTTTAGAGAAATTAACAAGAATGTCCAGAATTTGGGAAGCCGTGATGAAGGCCAGGGAGGGGATAAATTGATGAGAATAAATTATAAATTAAATACTCAGTAAAATATAATTATTTTAAAAATATTAAGTTTAATTTCTTATTTATGTTCTGTATACCTCGTAAATTTCAAAAAAAGTTTCTATTAAAATCTGCAATTTAAACTCCTGGACAAAATTAACGTATCACTTTTACTATTATTTGTAATTTTCAGTTTTAATTCGTGAAATATAGTACCTAGATAGCTTAGGATGTCTTATTATTGAAAAAGAAATTGCAATTATTTGACGTTTTTAAGGTTAAAAGTTTGCAAATAAGTGTATGTGGCGTTGATTTCAGAAAAAAAAAAAAACTGTTAAACAATAATTGGTCAGCTTAATTTTGTTGATAATTAGTTTGATTTTAATTTGTTTAAAATAATAAAATATACTGTCTAGTATAGCTAGAGTTGAGCATATGAATCGTCAACGTAATTTAAGTGAACATGAAGCATCGCAAGCAATAGCTCTAGTTAACAATGGTCGTAGCCAGGCGTTATGTGGCTAATTTGTTAGGGGTTAAGCAGTAAACAATAAGTCGGACGGTTAAACGTTTTAATGAACTTGGGACTTTCTCTAGATCAAGAGAACAGGGTCGTAAAAGATCTACAAATGAAGTAGATGATCGATTTCTTAGACAACTTGCCTTAGGTCGAAACGATCGACCAGTTCCGAGTTAGCAGAGCTCTGGCAGAAGCCCGAAACATAAAGATTTTTGGAAAAACAGTCAGGAGAAGGCTTAATGAAGCAGGATTAAAGAGTAGAAGGCCAGCAATTGCGCCACTGCATTCCAGGCAACATAGAGTTGCTAGATTGCGTTTTGCTAGAGCTTATGCAAACTGGAATATTGACGACTGGAAACAAGTTTTGTTTTCGGATGAAACACGAGTCAGTCTGAAGTCATCAGGTGGACGTGAGCGTGTTTGGAGAAGACCACTTGAGAGGTTTGCTGACCGCAATATCTCTCCAAAAGGTACATTTGGCGGTGAGCCAGTAATGTTCTGGGGAGCAATTTGTTTTGACGCTTACACGGAGTTAGTACCTACTCACAGTAGATCAATGAATGCCAATGTTTATATCGAGAATATTGTAGAAGAGCATGTTGTGCCATTTACTCCATTTATCGGCGCCAATTTCCTCTCTATGCAATATAACGCGACCACACGTTGCTGTAGACGTAATGGACTACCTTCGAGAGGTGAGTATTCAGGTTATGGAGTGGCATGAATCCCATAGAGCATCTGTGGGATGCACTCGGATGCAAACGGGCAGTTAGACACTACATACCTGCTCCTACAACTCTTAGAGAACTTGAAGAAGCCATGGTTGCTTAACGGGAGAATATTAGTCAAGCCACCATTTGCAACTTAATTAGTAGTATGCCTAGACGAATGGAAGCAGTTATAAGAGCAAAGGGAGGCAATACCCGATATTAATTTTATAATTTTAAAGTTCAATTTAATTTTAGAATTTTTTATAATTTCTAAATGTTCACTGTGCCTTCAAGTTTAGATATTACTGTAACATTTTTGTTAAATTAACATTGTATCACGTTGAAAATGTTGTTAAAAGTTAGTTAAACTGTCTTTTTGTTACGATTCATGCGTTAAAATTTCAATAATAAAAGTGTTTGGAGAATTTTGTTACTTACTATACGTAATGCGTTAATTTTGTTCAGGAGTTTATACAGATATTTGAAAATTCCTTACTGCTTCCAAATTATCTGATAGTATTTCGTTCACAAACAAAATTACAAGGAATTACAAGGATGCTCTCCATTTTGAACTAGTGCCTACAGGTAGGACAATAAACATTGAACAGCGAGCCAATGGATCGGATGTTTACAAATTTCTGAGAATATTATTTTATATTTGATTCTAAAAAAATGAAAAAAAAAAATAGAAAGAAAAACTTTTACATTAATGAAAATTAGAAAAGAAAATCAAATAATTTACTTTACTGCATGTAAATTAGATTGAAATGGAAATAATCTAATCTACTTTATATATTTTATCCCGCATTTACTTATATATACCTGTATTACAGGAGAATCCACAAGCAAATCTTCAATCGGATGAAAAGATTTTATCAGCAACATACGAAAACATCACGGCTACCGTGAGAAAAGACATGAAAGAAAATTTTGAAGTGCTTTCTAACAAGGTAAATTTTTAATTAAATCTGAGAAACTGTGAGAGAAATGAAATTTAATTTTATGTTGACAGAGATGTTTTGAATATACAAAAAAAGAAATGTAACCAACCTTTACTAAATGTGTTAAAGTAAATATTGGATAGAAAAAAACTCATTAAATTATTTGGAAATATAGCTTAAGAGCGAATTTTTTTCTCATTAAAAATTCGAATAATTAGTGTCATAAAATGTAGAAAGCATATTTATATACATATTTGGAAATATGTTCACAAGTTACAAGTTTTGTTAGATTACGCTTTGCTCGTTTCACATTATAAAAAAATTTATGTTTAAAATACGTATTTGTAAGAAAGCCCTTTAAAATATTCACCTAATTTTCCTCATGTAAAATACGTGCAATAAAAATTAACGTGATTAGTAATACCCCGCCCAAACATGTACGTACCTTAACCTTTATTTAACTCTCTTAAAATTAAAAGGATATACGTGCATATGTATGTTTTGTAGTCTAAAATATATACGAGAGCGAATTAATATAACGGTTTCTTTTCTATTATTACACATGTAATGATAAAAAAGAAAAGACAATGCATAGGTGGCATAGTAGACAACCAGTTATACACCAGTGAAGAATTTTTCTAAATGTGAAATATTTCTGGATTTTTTATTCATACATAAATCTTAAATTAAATACGTTTTATTGAAAAATAGATAATTTATTTAAAACAGTTAAATATCCTAACAGGCGTATACCTTGTGCGAAGACAATTTTAATTATTTTTAACAAATTCAAAGAAGATGGATAGTATTTCTTTAAGGATGAAATATATCTAAGATAGTAAAATTAGTATATCAAAAAAGGTAGAAAGTATGAAAACAGAAATAATTTGAAACATACATGAGTAGGCAAAAACCTCACAAATTTTGTATAATACTAAAGTATTTTTAATAATATAAAATATTATTAAAAATCTGGTGAAGAACACAATACATTAACATCTTTGTGAACGTATCCCTCTCCAGAGACGCAGACACGTATTTCATCTTTCTACAGATTCTTCAGTACGCCCCTGCTGGAGAAAGACACATTCACAAAAAAGAACAACTTCGCTATTTCGCATAAATTGTTAAGAATTGTTAAGACCGAGCCGAAGAAACAGCCGAAGCAATAAACTCGGTCCATAACAACTGCAGAACTAAACAAAGTGTTTCCACCAAATATGATAATAACAAAATAATTTGAAACATACATGAGTGGGTAAAAACGACACCAATTTGTATAATACAAAAGTTGCTTAGTTCGGCATTTATTATGTAGACAGCGCTGAATATTCTTTCACGCTCTGTCTTAATAATTTCTGGTTGATAGCAAGGTAGTTATGTTTGGTTGAATGTATCTCTTCTCCAGCAGGGGCGTACCGACGATCCTGTAGAAAGGTGAAATACGTATCTGCGTCTCTGGAGAGGAGATACATTCACAAATATATAACTTGTATTGTGTTCTTCACACCCCATTTTTAATAATATTTTATATTATTAAAAATACTTTTGTAAATATGATAATGTTCCTAAATAAAAATTTTAAAAACATTAATAAGTAATCTAAGTATTTATTTGATTAAAATTACACTCAACATTTTCCTATTAGCTAAAGAAATAACTCAATGGGTTTCATCTTCCGATGCTTTCTAACTATTAAAGATATGCATGTTTAAGCATTCAAAAAGAAATGATTTAGATTGCCATACAGAATGTACATGAAACCCTTTAAATGTATTACGGAACTGTTTGCTTTATCAGCAAGTTATTTTATTTAAAATTTCTTCGTTTTCATTTAACAAATTCAACATTATATCACAAAAATCAGTTCTTTTTACTTTATATTCTTCGAAAAGTCCTTGATGGTTTGATATCTTGTATGGCTTATATTTGAATTCTTTCTGGATTTTGAACACCGAACTGTAGGATATTCCAAAATATCTGGCTACATCTAAAAGCGATCCTACATAACACAGATTATTCAGCTTCATGTGTTCTGTTAACACGCGATTGGTTTTATTTATTTTTTTGTTTGAATTTAGAAAACAACTATCTTCTTTGAATTTGTTAAAAATATTTAAAATTGTCTTCGCACAAGGTATATGCCTGTTAGGATAATTAACTGTTTTAAATAAATTATCTATTTTACAATAAAACGTATTTAATTTCAGATTTATGTATGAATAAAAAATCCAGAAATATTTGACGTTTTAGAAAAATCCTTCACTGTTGTATAACTGGTTGCCTACTATGCCTCCTATGCATTGACTTTTTTTTATCATTACACATAGGAATGTTTGTGTAATGATAAAAGAAGAACCCGGTATAAAGCCCCAATACCATAAAATAAGAATAAGAAAAGACAAAATAATGAAACCAGTCTCAAAATGTACATAATTACAATGTATATAATTATTTTTAAACATAATCGCTATTTAGTGCAACTCATTTCTCATAACGCTGAATTCCACCCATGAAAAAACTTTCATGCTTACTGTCGATTCAATTGTGGACGGCAGACCATTCAATATCTCCTTCAACTTTGGGGATAACCAGAATTCTGAAGGTGTCAAATTAAGACTGTACGGAGGGTGCGAAACAACCGTGATTTTCAAACTCGTCACTTCATTGTTTTGTTGTCCAAATGCGGTCTGGTGTTGTTGTCCAAGAAAAAATTGTCCTTTCCGGCCTTACTCTACAGATACAATTCTTTAGTAATCGTAAAGTTTTACAGTATCTTATTGAATCAGTGTATTCACTTGTCTTTGATTCTTCTCATGCGTCACTGATACTGTTTGACCTTTCAAGCGCCTGTAAATTTCGATGGGCGCGCAACGTACCAACATTAAAAATTCTATCACGGATAGTTGTTTGGTATGCATCTCAGAAATCGAATTCATGATAAATTACACTGTTATTAAATGACGGTACACCGGAAAATAATACTTTGCAATCTTTGCATGCTAAGATGAGATACTCGAAATTGCCGTTTGTAGGTTAGAATTTGTTTCTATTATCACTACTCACGCAATGGCGTTATTGGAGACTTTATATATCACTCCGCGCTCGTAGAAACAGAAAATTTAAAGTTTGAACAAACGATATACTCATTCAGGTAATATTCTTTATTACTTGCAGAAATAGCATATCTCAACGTATTCACGAGATAGTGTCAAAAGCATAAATACGAAATATTAGCCACGCATATGTACGGAGGGATTGCTGAGAATATTTCTGAAGACGGCGTAAAAATACATATAAAATTTAGCAAACGATCATTTGCTTCACAACAGTGCGTGAACGAACAACTTTGGTGGATTTTTGGTAGCTTTGAAAGACCCAAACGATGGATTGTTTAGTTTCAGGATCGTATAAATAAATACAAGTTTCGTCACCACGATGTTGTAGATTAAATTTGAACCTCTGTTGAACTCTTTTCCTATTTCTTTGCACCATTTGACACGAATTTGTTTTTGAGTTTCTGTCAAATTGTGTGGGATCCAATGACTGCACAGCTATCGTATATTGAAATTTTCATCTAGAATTGTGGGTATTGCTTTCACGCCAAAGTTCAAGGGTACTTCAATTTCACGGTATATGGCATACCGATCTCCTTCAATCATTTAAGGTACAGTAGCAATATTAGTGACAACAACAGACATAGATGGACGACTATCACAAAATTTGCACTGAAAGTGGTGAACTAAGTGCAAACACTATTCTTCTTAGCGTTTAATCCCCAAAAGCCAAATAAAAGTCGGCCGATGCATTATTTAGGTATTAAATCACATTTAAAATAAAATAAAGAATCAGGAAATTTTCACATTTTACGAATATGACAGTTGAAAAACTTAAACTGCTAGATTCTACTAGCCCTGCAGTCACAATATCTAACCAAACTGCCTTAAAATCCAATGCCCTCTTCTATCTTTGAACGCTTAACGTCCATTTGTGTAAAGGGGATGACATACCTTTCTGAGAAATAGCGAATTGTTTCTACAACGGTCTATTAAAAACGTTTAGCGATTGCAACGCTGCGGTGTAATCTGGTTTAATGTAAGTCTGGCAGTGGTAGTGAAAGAATCGTTCAGACATTCTTTCGTACTATTTTGGTCGTTTAAAATGGCTGCTGCAATAGAAAATCCTGCCAACTGTAAATTGCGGGCTGCTATCCGTTTTCTGTGTGGAAAGAACATGAGGACTGCTGAGAGTTTGTGGTGTAAATGTCATGAGTGACAGTCTGGTTAAAAGATGGTAAGAGGTGATGAAACTTCGGTCGCCTATGTCAACGTTGAGACGAAAAGCCAGTAAATTTTCTCACCTACGAGGAAACTTTTAAAATGCAGTCAAACTTTTTCTGCGAGAAAAGTCATGGTCACTGTTTTTCTGAACAAGAAAGGCGTCCTTCTTGTAGACTTTATGGAACATGGGACCACAATAAACACTGAAGAACAGTGTTACAGCATGACTCAATTCACTGGCGGAATAGTTCTATGAAGAGCGCACTAAAAAGCTCGTTCGTCGCTATGACAAATGTCTCAATCTTAATGGCAACAATGTAGAAAAAGAGCGGAAAGTAGTAGCTCTAAGTTGTATATACGAGAGTTGTCTTTTATATTTTGCATATGAAGCTGAAATAAAGCAGTAGATAGCTTTTAAAAACGTTATTGTTTTTCGAAGTATTCTCCACGAAGTTTTATGCACTTTTGCATGCGCTCGAACCAACTCTGGAAGGAGTTACTCCACTCGTTTGTTGGTACAGTCAAGATTGCGTTTTTAAAGGCATTAACTGTTCCTTCTGACGACTGTAACCTTTGACCACGCAGTCCGTCCTTGATTTTCGGAAAGGTAAAGAAATCGTTGGGACTTAGGTCGGGACTGTACTGTGGATAGTCTAACAATTCGACGTTTTGTTGCGTTAAAAATTCATTTGTGATAGTTCTTTGATCTTGTAGAGAAATTGTTGCTACATGACCTGCTTTCGAAACAAATATTGCGACCATCTTTTTGGAAACACTTCGAGAACGGATGACTTTTGTCGGCATTTCTTCGCCTTGAAACACCCAAACAGACTACTGGTGTTTATTTTGTGGCTCGTATAAATAATTCAGAGATTCATCACCACTCATGAAGTTGTATACGTTTTTAGTTTCCGCGTTGAAGCCGTATAGAATTTTCTGACACCAATCCACCATAGCTGTTTTCTGTTCTTCGATCTATAGATGTGGTATCCAACGGGAAACTAATTTTTTTACACACGATTCTTCATGCAAAATTATTTGAGTTGAGGTCTTTGAAATTCCCAATGATGCCTTAATTTCGTGATATGTCACATGTCGATCTTCGTTGATGAGCTTGCGCACAGCGTCGACGTTTTCCTGAGAGACTGCCGTTTTTGATGCACCTGCTCTTGGATCGTCGCTAAGACTAATCCGTCAACGTTTGAATTCTCAATACCAACGAGAAATTGTTGACTGATGTAGTGCTTCATTATCGAAAACAGAAACCAACTTGAGGAAGCATTCTTGTTGAGATAATTGTCTTCGAAAACTATAAAAAATTATTGCGCGAAAATTTTCACGGTTTAATTCGATTTTTCGACTACTTTGTCAGCTTTGACAATTCGTTGTAGCTACAACACTACATGTATCTCACTGAAATTTTGCATTAAGGCTAACTAAAGATGGAGGTTAATTTTTGGCTCTTACTCTTACGAATCGCCCTCATATTAAGTATTTTTCTATCATGATATTTCCAAATTCTTTGATATTTACCATTTATAAGACTATTATAATTAGAAATAAATATATTTTTTGGAGTATTCTAATATTTTAAGATTGTATTCATAAACAAATGCATTTATTAAAAGACAAAATAATAAAAACGTAAAGTGCTTTAAAGGTCTTCCTTTAATTAAAACAATATATATTCTCCCCTAACATCTGAATGAGGACTTGCTGTAATAATTAACTTGAATTTTAGATCGTAGACTTTCATGAGTCATCATGGCAAACGTACGATCACTTAGAGAAAACGTTGAAAAGTATGTCTCTCGTTTCAAACTTGACCAGATACGAAATTCAAAACGGACTTAGAAGTTTAACTGTAGAAGTTGGGAGACTTGGTGGAGGCCAGGGATTACTAAGTGACGGTAAGGAGTTTTAATAACTTGCTACCTATCTCTTACACGTAAAACTAATTAATTTTATTGCATGCAGTTTTAGTTTTTAAGTGTATTAATAATTTAATGTTGGTGTTATTTTCTAAATATTGAAATAACATTACATACCAAAGTTAATTAAAATATTATCTGTTTATTATAGCAACAAAAGAAAAATCTAAATTGCACGAAATCGACAAAAAGATCGACAGTAATTTCGAGAGCTTAATGCTAGCGCAGAATCTTTTTATGGAAAACTGTTACAGGCTTCAGAAAGACGAACCACAATTAGAAACGAAAATAAGTGAAGTATTAGATGAAATGATTAATACCTTTAATGCAAAGTAAGTAAAATAAAATAATAAAATAAAATAAAACAATAACTTTGTTTTACCACTTTATTCACATATAATCGTGACCGCTGTTTCGACATACAATGTCATTATCAAACTACAAAAGTTACAGGCCTACATAGAACTTATAAATGACACAAAAATATATGGGGGTGGTTTATGATATATATTTTTGTGTCATTTATAAGTTCTATGTAGGCCTGTAACTTTTGCAGTTTGATAATGACATTGTATGTCGAAACCGCGGTCACGATTATAACATGAGAGCAAAATGAATTGAGGTAGTAGGAGGCTGCGGTTCGTAGATCGTATTTCGTGAATTATATTCACAATATTTTTCTGTCAAACATTTAATGACAGACTGTCAGTGTGAATTATTAATTCTTTCAATACAGTTTTTTTAAAAAAAAACAGTATAATCACATTCAGAATGTTTACTCAAGAACAAATGGTGTTCATTTTAGAATATTACTTTCGTAACGGTCGACGTTTGCCAAACGGCGAATGGTATTATTCAATAGAAATGTGCAAGGAAGAATTCCAACAACGTTTTCCTGAAGTTGTTTTAGTAAATAAGAACTTTTCTCGTTACCTAGAGAATTATAAATAACTTTCGAACAACTGGGTCTGTAAAAAGACAATGGAAAGGGGGAAGATCTTCTCGAGTTAGGACCCAAAATGTTGTTAATAATGCAAGAAACGCAATTAGAGAACAACCTACAACATCTGTCAGAAGACTGGCACAACAGTTGGATATAAGTTATGGAACCTGCCGCAGTATTCTTAAACGCGATATTGGTATGCATCCTTACAAGGTTCAATTGTATCAAGAACTATTGCCGCCAGATTACGTTCGAAGAGTTGCCTATTGTCGTTTCTTTAATGCAAATCTTAACGACGACGATGTTTTGGATAAAACGTTTTTCACCGACGAAGCGTGGTTTCACCTGAACGGCTACATAAACGCTCAGAATATGCGTATGTGGGCAACAGACAATCCGCATTATTATAGGGAAACAATGTTGCATCCTGTAAAAATAGGGGTTTGGTGTGCCATGTCACGTAGAAGGCTTATTGGTCCGATCTTTTTCGAAGGAACTATAAATGGTGAAAGATATCGCAATAATATACTGGAAACATTCATAAATCAACTGCATGATGACGAGTTACAGTTAGGTTTCTTTCAGCAAGATTCCGCACGACCACACACTGCCCGTGAAACAATAAATTATTTACGTGAATTTTTTGATGAAAGAATTATTAGTGTTGACCGTTTCCCGCCAAGATCGTGTGACTTAACTCCTCTGGATTACTTTTTATTTCCATACTTAAAAAACTCTATTTTTAAAAATCCAGTGCATACAATAGACGATTTACGGAACAATATCGTGCGACAGTGCGAGTTAGTAGACGGATTTATTTTACAAAAGGTTTTTGAAAACATGAAGCGGCGCGTAAATTTATGTTTGAATGCCGAGGGACAACAGTTTCAACAATTATTGTAAACTTTTCAATAAAATATAAAACATGACATTTGTATGACATTTTATAAATATTTTAAGTTGTAAATTAAATTTGTATCAAGGAGACATTTAAGTGCTGTCAGTAAGATTTATTTACTTTATAATTCACGAAATACGATCAGCGAACCGCAGCCTCCTACTACCTTAATTCATTTTGCTCTCATGTTATGTGAATAAAGTGGTAAAACAAAGTTATTGTTTTATTTTATTTTATTATTTTCAAAATGAATTACCACAAAGTTACGGCTACCAGTATTCATTTTCTTAAGTAAAATAATATGATACTTTAAAAAGTGACTCTTTTTATTTAAAAAATTATCAAATCTCAAAAATCTATGAATATGATTATTCAACGACGCTTTTTTTCAGATAATGAAGCACTCTACTCCACCATAGAATGTAATTTTTATCCCAATTACCTATTCTAAGGCGCCAAAATAAGAGTTACATATCCACATAATTTGTATACCAAAGTCAAGAACGTGTTTCGATTGATATATTCTCTGCTTATATTGTCTAAAACGCATTGAAACCTGTTTGGGATTTAAAATGTCTTTTGCCTTCTCACATCAATATTTGAACATCTGCACTGATCATCATTTCATTCGCAGCATTCCATATTCGTTAAAAATTGTTGTGTCTACCTCAATTTGCATTTGATAATGCTCAATATTTGCCCAAATGGATACATTTGAAATACGTGGAGTGATTCAACTCTTTTTTCGACGGGAAAAAAACGAAGGAAATACATGATTGCGCCTATATTACATGACTTATTTTCCCTTCCTACGAGAGATTTTGGATAAATGAATTCAAGCAAGGCACGCCGAGCATCGAAGACGCACCACGTTCTGGAGCTACAAAATGTGCTTTGACGCCAGAAAACATGTTAAATTATTTTGGCCGACAGGCGAGTTAAAATAGCAGAGGCCACAGGCATCGACGCATCCCTTTACACAGACTTAAGGCAGCTCTCGCGGAGAAGCGTCCAGGAATAGTCAAGAAGAATGTGTTTTTCCACCATGACAACGTACCGGTCCATTCAAATCGTGTCGCTCAGCAAAAATTGATCGAAATTCTAGCCTATTAACCCGATTTGGCTCACTCAAACTTCTACCTGTTCCTAAAACTTATAACTTTCCTGGCTGCATAAAAAATTGAGTGCAATGAAGAAGAGATCCGAGCAGTTAGCTACTATTTTGAGGGTCTTGAAGAAAATCATTTCAGGCAAAAAATCGGGAACCTAGAGAAATGTTGGACCAAGTCCGTTGAATTTTGAGGGATATGTCGAAAAATAAAATGAGATATAGAACTCAGATTGTTGTCGGTCATATCGAACCACTCTCGCACAACATAGAGGTATTGACCTGGTAATTGTTTAAAACCGGTTTTTATATATGTTTAATTTTCCAAAGCAACGTAATTAGTTCTCGTCAAGAAATTTATACACATTTTCGTGCACGCATTTTGTAGAATCGCTCTTTTGTTTAATCGCAATATACCGAGGAAATATCGATATATTCTTAGCCAATTTAAAGTTGAGACTTTATTTTATTATTCAACATAGTCTCCTCTTAAATTAATATACTTAATACAGCGATCCTGCAACCTGCGCCTTTAACCCTTCTAAAAATTCTTCTTGGTCTGCAAACCAGCCCTCCATTGCGTCTATTGCCTCTTCGTCGTTACACAAAAATTGACGTCCTTTTAAACTTTTTTCAATCGAGACACTTTTAAAATGTCTATTTTTTGCCATTATAACAATATTTTGTTTTGTGCAAGGAAAATAGACTACAACAAAAACGAAGAGCATGATGAGAGCAACGGAGATGAGGACCTTAAGGAATATCAGAGGAGTAAGCTTGAGAGATCATGTAAGAAGCAGGGATATACGAACAGACATTAAAATTCAAGACGTGGTGCAATTCACGAGAAATAGACGAAGATACTGGCGAGACCACGTCGACCGAATGACGGGGGATCGATGGGCAAAATGGTCAAAGAACGAAAAACCGAACTCAAGGAGACCTCCAGGCCGACCTCCCAAGAGATGGTGCGAGAGCTAGACATCTGCTTCCCAAGAGGCTGAACAAAATTGAAAATAGTAGAAGAAACAAGACTAAGTCTTAAGGAAAGAGAAAGAAGAAAAGAAGAAAATAGACTAGGCTAATTAGATATCAATACCCTCTCGTAGAATCAGAGACACTTTGTAGGATCATAATCTTCGTTTTTTTTTTTTAATTTTTAGGTATGATTTGTATCAAAATCGTACGTAAAAATTCAATTTGTATGCTTCATCACAAATAGAAAAAAACCTCTTCCATTACTCATTTCGCCTTTATTTCATCCACTGGACCTGGTTTTCTTCCAAAACCTTTATTTTCTTTTATCAGAGTTAATTTATAAGTTGCGAGTATCTTTTGAATCGTTGATTATCCCTAAAGTTTTTGCTAATTTTAATTATGACGTATCCTTATTTTGGTTGTGTTCAATATTTTTTTCGTATTTTATTTTATTGACATTCTATATTACTACAACAATAATTTGATTTCAAATGCATTTACCCTTCGTAAATAGCGATCTGTCAAAGTAACAACTGATTACTTTTATATTACTAGAATTACGTCATGGCTTACTTGACCACTTTTTTTCTGGGACAGTTTTTAGTACCAGGTTTTCACAATTTTCGTACTGAAAAATATAATTCTTAATATTTTTAAAAAATTTTAATAACATTTTGGTGTTTTATCAAAAGAGATTTGGGGAAGCGAAGAAAGAAAAACGAGAATTAAACTTGGAATTCATTTCAGTAATCCTGTTTTGAATTTAAATTTTATAAATTTACTAATAACTAATTTAGAAAATTGAGGCTCTGTTTTCGGTTAAACAATTTTATTTAGTTATGTACCTAAAGTAGTGTTTTACTTTGTCTGAATTTTTGCAGGACTTCTGTAGAACCAAAAGACATAAAGAGGTTAGAACAAATAATGAAAAACCACGACCAAGGAGTTAAAAATGCTTTCAAGAGTTTAGGTTCTATATTATATGAATCACGCCTTACCGATAAGCAAATAGAACGAAGCTTAAATTCCTTGGATTCTATCAAAACAGATTTGGTTAAGTTAAACAATTTAGTCTGCGATAGCGAAACCAATGCAACGTACCAAAAATTGGAGGAGGCAGTGCTGTTGCTCGAAGTAAGTAATAGAATTAAGTTAAATTTAAAATTCCTTGACACGGTTAAAATAATGTAATTTACAACTTAAATTGGATTAATTAAAGGGATGGGAAGTTTTAATTAAGACTCAAACAAAGTAGATATAATTTTTGATGTTCTTCATACATGTTATTTTATAATTAAACGTAACTCTAGAAGTTAGACCAGGATACGTTTATAAAGGATTGTGGGTAAATGGGAACGATAAGGACAATTCCGTTATAAAATCGTTTTAAAGATAAGACAATTTGTTTTACACTTTTATATAAAATTTTAATAAAGTGGAAAATACGAGGCAATATCAATAAATTTCCGGAATTGTGCACGTATGGCAACCATGTTGTACCGATGGGTACGCGCCAACTTTTGCCACCATTGCTGACAAGTGGAAATGATAGCATGGAGTACTTCTATGTGATAGCTCTCTAAGTATAGATGCGAAATGTCGTTATTTGAGCAGAGATGCAGTATAAAATTCATGTATGGTTACGCAAAACAGCAGCAGCAACGTTTCAGGGTTTACCAGTGTATGGGGGATGATGCTCTAAAGAAATCCACTGTGGACGAGTCGTTTAAGCTGTTCAAAAATAGATAGGAGTCGGTTAAAAACGAGCTTCGCATTGGGAGACCGTTAACATCGGTGGTCAGCAGCAGCAACGTTTCAGGGTTTACAAGTGTATGGGGGATGATGCTCTGAAGAAATCCACTGTGGACGAGTCGTTTAAGCTGTTCAAAAATAGATAGGAGTCGGTTAAAAACGAGCCTCGCATTGGGAGACCATTAACATCGGTGGGCATGACTGCCAAGGTTTGTGACATTGTGCGGGCCGAACGCAAGTGACAGAGCAACTGGGAATGAGACGCGCATATGAGGGAATTGTGTACGAATTGTTAGAGTGTTCTACATCTGATCCAGGCTTTTTAGATCTGGTGATGAATGTTGGATGTTTGGATATGGCCCAGAGAGAAAACGAGTGGTCATGCGAGTGGTACACGCCTAACTCTCCGCGACCAAAGAAGTCGCGAGTTGCCATGTCAAATGTAATCATTTTCTAACTAAATATTGTTCCGTTTCCAAAATTGTGTTTTTAATTGTTTTTTTATTAATATTTCAGAATTTACAAGGCGTCACAACGGATCTTAATCAATCAGTACGAAATGTTGTGGTGGATACAATCACCACCAGTACCTTGCAACAAGCAGTTGAAAAACTTGAAAGTTTCATTGGTTCTAATACGCAAGAAGTGTTAGGAAATTTGACGAACAATTATACGAACTCTATAAAAAAATTAGCCGAAAATATTGTAAATAATATAAGCACGACGAAAATTATATTTAATGAGAATTATAGCCATCATTTTAAATTATTCCTAGATGAATATGCGACAAAATACATTAAAAGGATAAATGAAGTTTTCGATAATACGACGGAACATGGAATTACGGATACAACAAATGTTGTTAAACAGCTTGCAGAAATAATTAAAAATAACTGTTTTACTCAAGTTAATTTCAAAAATCTCAGTGAATCGCAAATTTCGAATTGTCTGAAAGGAATCTTGAAGGAAGATGCTATTAAAATGATCCATAATTATTGTTCAATTAATATAGGGCTATCGGAAGAAGCTTGTTTAAGAGAAATAGTTGGTTTAACAAATAATGATGACGTATTAGAAGAAATTAATAGTACCATTATAGAAACTATTAAGACTAACTGCTTTTATGGAAAATATTTGCTGAATTCAGAAAATTTACAATGTCTAAAAGGCATTTTAAATGAAGATGAGATAAACAAAATAAGAAATTATTGCCGTGTTTCAGAATTTTCTGAAGATGAATGTTTAAGAAACATAACTGGGTTGCAATTTACTAATATTATACAAGAACTTGGACTTGACACTATAGAAATAATTAAAAGTAACTGTTTTCCACTTTTTGATTTAAGAAATTCGCAAAATTCTCGGAAACTTGAATGCCTCAACGGGATTTTAAACGATGATGTTATTGCGAAGATACGAAGTTATTGCATCTTAACATCAGCATCCTCCGAAGAAGCTTGTTTGAATAACATAATTGGAATGAAATCTAGTATAAGTATTACAGAAGAACTTGAAATTGAAACCATAGAAATAATCAAAAGTAATTGCTTCCCAAATAATGATCTAAGAAATATCAAAAATTTTTCAAATTTTGAATGTCTTAAAGACTCTTTGGATGAAAATACTATCACACAAATCCGAAATTACTGTTCACTGAATTTATCATTATCTGAAGAAGAAGATTGTTTGAGAAATATAACTGGCTTGAAGCGTGAAATAAATATTATCGAAACATTTGGCGTTAGAACTATAGAAATCATTAAAACTAATTGCTTTCCAAATTTTGATGTAAGAATATCCCAAAATTCTTCGAATTTCGAATGCCTTAAAGATGTTTTAAATGATACTATCATCGTAAGCATTCGAAATTACTGTTCATTGAATGCGTTGTCTGAAGAAGCTTGTTTGAGAAATATAACTAGCTTGAGGCGTGAAATAAATATTATCGAAGTACTTGGTGTTAGAACTATAGAAACTATTAAAACTAATTGCTTTCCAAATTTTGATGTAAGAATTTCCCAAAATTCTTCGAATTTCAAATGCCTTAAAGATGTTTTAAATGATACTATCATTGAAAGTATTCGAAATTACTGTTCATCGAATGCGTTGTCTGAAGAAGATTGCTTAAAAAATATAACTGATTTTAAATTTAATGACAGCTTTATAAAAGGAAATGACTCCGAAATAATAGAAAAAATAAAAAATAATTGTTTTCCTACATTTGATGTAAGACAATCTCTTAAATTAATCGAATTTCAATGTTTATATGGAGTTTTAGATGAAGACGTTATAGAAAAAATTAAGAATTATTGTATTTTGAATTTAGGATCTTCCGAAGAAAGTTGTTTAAGAAATATAACCGGCTTGGTAAATATGGAAATCGTGAACATAGCGGATATTAACAGAGAAGCAATAGATGTCATAAAAAGTAATTGTTTTTTGGAAATTGATGTAAGGCACTCTACAACAAATTCAAATAATTTTAAATGCTTGAAGGGACTTTTAAACAATGAAATAATTAGAAAGATTAAGAACTACTGTGCTGCAAATATGATATATTCAGAAGAAGAGTGTTTAAAGAATTTAGTGGATACTTTTAACGTTACTGAAAATAACATTTTAGCAACAAGTAATAATGGCATACACTTAAACAATACCGAAGAAAATTCAGACGAATCTATTGTTGAAATGACTTCTACAAATACGAATCCGATTACTATTGCAATAACCACAACAGAAGCTGATTATTACCAAGCTTTAGACTCGATGGTGCATAGCGAATACGAAGATTACTCCACTAGTGATGAGGGTGCCTTGTGATAATTTTTTTATTGTTTAAATATATTTTTTACGTGTGAATATGTATTAATACTAATAAAAAAAGAGCGAAAAAGTGTTTTTTTTTATGTCATTCTATAGTCAATAAATCGAACGGTGTCAATATCAAGTAGATTAACATAAATCGATTATACGCACTGGTGTATATAGTTAAATTTTAAGAACGCTTTCGCTTTAAATCCTTTAATTCGCTATTTTTTAAATTTTGTCTAAATAGTTACCCAAATTTCTGAATCTTTTAAAATTTTCATTTAACAAGTATAACTTTTAAAGTATTTGCTTCTTTTTTACTTTTTTTTTTCTTCACGGTATCTACCTAGCTATGAATGAAAGGCGCTATAAGAAAAGCTATATTTTATTTTTCAACATATGCTTACCCACTTATTCCAGCGTTTTTCTAAAAACCTTCAAGTCTTCAAGAAACTGATGAAATCTGAAGAAAAACGTCGCCCAAGCAGATGATTTTTTAATTTAGAAAAGAGGTAATATTAACACAGTGCCGAGTCCGGGCTGTTAGGATGGATATTCCTTCTCTATAAAGCCACAGTCGTTGATTACTTTTCGGACTTGGCGAACCTTCTGAATTCTGCAATTGTCATATACTCGTAATTTGGGCAATGTTTCGGGGTCTTTTTTGCTTTATACTAGTTTTCAAATTTCGGTTTGCCTCCTCATATAGTTCTCGTGTAATTGCAGAGCCTTTCTTTGTGTATTTAATTAACAATATTTAAAAAACACCGTGTCATTGATTTTCCGGACATCGTATTTTTTGGTGGCGGGGATTCCTTTTACCCACTGCATGGATTCTTGTTTTGTCAGTTGGTCCCAGTGATACACCCATGTCTTATCGTCTGTTATAATTTTCGAAAAAAGGTTTTAACTGACAGCTAAAGCCTTTAAGTTTTCATCACAAATTTGTTACCAACACAATTTTTATTCGAGAGTAAGCAATCTGGGAATTCATCGTGCCGATATTTTGTTTATTCCCAAATTTTCAACAGCAATAATTGACGCCTTCGTTCTTCGATCTGCTAAGATCTGTTCGTGGACTTGTATAATGTTCCTTAATGTTTCGGTTAGTTCTTGCTTCGATATGCTTTCCGCATCTTGGATCGTCTTGAATTAATTCCTTAATCCATCGAAATAGCTTAGACCAAAATTTTACTATAAAATATGACGGCGCGTCTTCCTTATACACGTTAGCCACCCTCTCATAAATATTTTTGGGTCAATTTTCTTTTTTCGTTAAGAATTTTATCACGCTTCTATGTTCTAACTGAATTTAACCCATTTTTGCTTAAATAAGGGTATGTAAAAACAGAAAAATTCTCTGGATTTCGACTAAACTTGGTCAGTGTAAATCCAAATGTTACAGCTCTTTGATACCAAAAGCTTCCAATTGTCACTTAATTGTTTCATGGCTAGGTAGATCATATAAAAATCTCCCTTCCCAATTGCTAATTTATATTTTGTGTTTCTTCGAGCGTTTCGGTCTTAATAATCAGTTTCTTTCTATATTCAGTAAGAAAATAGAAATATTATGGTACACTACGTTTTAATTTATTCACTACATTTTCAAGTGCTTAAAAATAGGATTATTTTTTTAATTTACAAAAATTGTTATTATCATATATTTCATACAAATGAAACAGACATGCAATATACATATCTGTAACTGTACACATGGACAAATAGATGTCACTTATTAAATAGTGCCACCTTATAGGACGAAATTTGCTATATCTTGTAGGCGATTTCAGCGTAAATGTATATACAGATACAAATCTGTTCTTAAAAAGATTTGTATAATTTGTATTACATTGCTTCACTAGCTTGACTGATGACGCCTATAGATGGCAGAAACACGTGTCTTAAGCAGAAGTAAATGCTGAAAATACGAGGTGTATTGTCCATGTGTACAGTTACAGATATGTATATTGCATGTCTGTTTCATTTGTAAGAAATGCGTAATACGTGCATAACGTATTGATATACTTAAACCTTTTTGTATATTTACCGCCATCTGGCTCGTGTTAATGGACTACACCTATACGTATTTTTTCGTTTATGTACCAGCATAGCTGGTCAAGCGAAAGGTCGCCTTTTCGGCATAGTCTCTTTCATCCGTCAGATGTCACTTATTAAATAGTGCCACCTTATAGGACGAAATTTGCTATATCTTGTAGGCGATTTCAGCGTAAATGTATATACAAATACAAATCTGTTCTTAAAAAGATTTGTATCATTTGTATTACATTGCTTCACTAGCTTGACTGATGACGCCTATAGATGACAGAAAAACGTGTCGTAAGCAGAAGTAAATTCTGAAAATACCAGGTGTCTTGTCCATGTGTACAGTTACAGATATTTATATTGCATGTCTGTTTCATTTGTAACAAATGCGTAATACGTTCATAACATATTGATATACTTAAACCTTTTTGTATATCATATATTTGTTATTTTACCTTAAAATTATGTTTCCTTCTTTGTATGCGTTATGGTGCCATATGTGTGTAAATCTATGTTTCTTTCATTACACTTCTCTACGCGAATGACATTTTCTTAAATTAATGACTATAATATGTGTTCTGTCTTTTAAACTAATTAGGTAAATTCCTAAATCTTTTTTGCGCACCAGCTCTTATTTTTGTGATTTTTTTTAATATTAGAAAAGGTGAGTAAGAAGTAGGCACTTTCTTTTATTATTTATGTTGTTTCTAATTATTTCTCAATTAGATTATTGTATGGAGGTCTCTAATATCCCCACTGTAATTTGTTGCATTGTTTTTTTTTATGCTAAACATTTCGTTTACTAGTCTTTTATTGTAATTAGTTTTAATTTAAATTATTTCGACTATTTATTTTTTTTAAGAAGACATGGAACATTACCTACAAAGTAAGAACGAGAAATAAAAAAAGGTACTTAACATTTTATTCGATAAGAAAAAGTCACGAAACAGTAAATTGTGCGAAATTAACAAATTCATTGGTCTTATCGGCTAGGTTTTACATCTACGTCTTCACACAATTTAAGTGATTAATAGTGCGTATTACCTCCACTAGCTCTAACGACTTCTACCATACAGCGTGGTAAACTCTGAATGCAGTTGGCGACCTCCTCTTTTATAATGTTTTCCCATTCCTCACGAAGAGCTATTCGAATATCCCGAATGGTTACCGGTATGGGTTGTCGGTGCCGAACACGTTGCCCTAATGATTCCCAGAGATTTTCGATGGGATTCAAGTCCGGGTTTCGAGCTAGCCATTGCAAGACGGCGAAAGTTAACTACATCAAAATATTGCTCAACCACCCGTGCGGTGTGAGGTCGCGCGTCATTGTGTAAAGTTTTCACCTACGAGTGGAGCAAATGGTACGGCGTGATCAGCTAAACACTCGTTGATGTATCTAACAGCCGCCAACAAGCTCAGTTTTCGCGTACAGTGAAATGCCAGCGCAAACCATTACACCGCTTTCCCAAAATGCCATTCTTGGAGATATACAACATGCTAAAAATTGTTCACCAGGCCTTCTCCACACACTTCTCGTCCATCTGGTGAACGCAGCAAAAAACCAGACTTATCCGCGAACAATACGGAGCTCCATTGATCCATTGTTCAATGTCTATGTTCACGGGCAAATCGTAGTCGCTGAACACGATAATCTGGGAGCAAAACTGTGCTTGTCAAGTTTTGCTCCCAGGTAGGTTTTCTTGACATTAATCCGCATTCCTTCAATCTTCGGCGAACGCTTCGTTCAAAAACTGCACTTGTTGATGGTAAACCACGATCGCGCAGTGGAAATAACATAAAACGGCCTTCTCGCCGGTTTGTGGTGCGAAATCGACCTGATTCTGGCCTTCTTCAGTTTGACGATGTCACTGTATTACGTCTTGGATGGTACTCCTGGGAACATACAAGAGAGCAGCGATGTATCGAATACTGCGTCCGTCTTCGTTCAATGTTACTGCTCGGGCTACATTTTCTGCTTGCACTTTGTCAACCCATAAGTGTCAATACTGACAGTTCAAATGACCTTTAAACACAACAGATAAAAGCTGAATAAGGAGCACACCAAGATTTTTTGTGTTAGTCATTATTTTTGTTTTTCTTTTAGCTGTTTTGATAAATTAAATGTTTTGTAAAGCTAGTATAGGCAAAAAAACCTTCCGTAAATAATTTTAAAACACAGGATGGAGCTAACCAGTTCATCTAAGAAGTGCAAAGAAATAAACATGTACCACACGCATACATGGTACCATAGTGCCTATAAAAAAGGAAATATTTTATCATAATTTTAAGGTAAAATAGCAGATATTTGATAATAATAACAGTTTTTCTAAATTACAAAATAATTTTATTTAATAATATTGTAAATGTAATGAATAAACTACGAAACGTTGTATCGCAGAACTTTTTTTTAATTTATAATAATTGTTAATACCGAAATGTCTGAAGAAACACGAAATACAAATTAGTAATTATAAAGTATTTGCATTAACATAAGGTTATCGGTTCAAGATAGTTACGTGATGATAAGTAATGATTAATTACGCCGAGGGGTGTTGCGAAAGTACAAACTTTTTTTGAAATGAGTACTTAAATATAGATAATACAATAACAAGTTATAAAGATAATCTGATCATATTTTTACTTAGATTAATTTTCAATACATTGTATTTTATCTGCAACCCAACATGCACCAACAACACATGGAATTTGTACATCTGTAGGTGGCAAATCTTTGAATCTTCAAAATAACGTTTTGATTATTTGAAAAAAAAAGTAAATTTTCATCGGGAAAATATTTAATTTTTAAGTTTTCTAAAAGTATTGTAAAGATATTTTATTATATTTATTTTATAAGTTTTATTTACTCTAATTATTATTAAAGATGTACTTTAATGAATTTAGCTATAACTTTGGTAATATATGGAGTTGTGGTAACATTTACCAGATGACGATGAAAATTAATACATACTTATATTCGTATTTTTCAATATTTGCTACTTAATAGTTATTTAATATATATGTAACATACATTTCCATGATTATTAATTACAGTTTACAACAGCAACAATTTATATAAGAAAACTAAATAAATTAAAATAAGAAAAAGCATAATAATTTTACGAAAAAAGTTATTTAAGAAAATATGATACGTCTCAAACATATTGTAAACTTTTACAACTGTTACCAACAAACTGATGCGCTTTTACGAATTTCGCTGTTGAAATGACCTCACAGCAAAGTTTTAAAGTTCGATACGCGGAGTAGAAATCAGAATCTTTTGCATTGTAATTTGTACTCCGCGTATTGAACTTTTAAAGCTTCTTTATATTTCTGTAGAAAATATTTTGTAATTTTAGTAGAATGCTTTCTATTGGGAAACAAATTCCTCACAAATGAAACTAAAGAACATTTAAAAAAACCCTTAAATCACATTACCACTTTTGTGCCTTAGCTCTCATGACTAGAGTGGACCAATTCGAAGCGAAAGCAGAGGCGTATTTTGTATCGGCACCAGTGTCTCTATCTTTATGTCTTGCGCTATGCACGTGGCGTTGCAAATTTGATTTTGTTAAATGGTTTGTATATATAATATTACAATAATACTTATTACCTAGATAGTTCTGATTCAAATGATAAGAAAATAATACAAATGTTTTTAAACTTTGATACATAATATAAGACAAAATAGAAGATTCATCTTAAACAAAATAATATAAATAATGTTAATATACTACAATGATACACTATAAAGGAAATTTAAATATTTAAACCGTTACATATATTATAATGATTAGGCAACACATGTTACATAAATATTCTATAGGCTTATAATTTACTTTTATTTTTCTTAAAAAAAAATTAAATAAACAAAATAAAATAAACAGAGGATTAACTATAACAATTAATTCAAAAATAATTTATTACAATTCTTTCCACAAATTATTTTTTATGAGGGAGAGAAGGTAAATATAATAAAAATGTTAATAAACTTATTGAAAACACTTGTTTTAATTTGTTACATTTCTGTTATTGGGATTTCTTAGAAGGTGGAAGTCTATTATATTTGTATTGTTTTCTTAATTTAGAGTGTCAAATCTATAATTAAATTTCAAAAGTATATGACTTTCTTACATTTACCAAAATTATAGAACTATGTAAATTTAGTTAATTTTGTATACTATTGTTAATGTTTGGTAATGTCAAAGGTTATGTGTGAAGGAAAATTTCAAGGATCAAAATTATAGTATAAATGTCAAATATTTTGGAAAATTATGTATAACTAAAGCGACCAATGAGCTTAAAAAGAGAAAAAGCTGTTGGGTTGCCATAGTGAGTTATTGAAACAATTTGAGTGAAGAATTTTTGCACTTGAATGAATTGGATGTTTTTTGAAAAAACGAATTTTTTTAAATAAATATATAAAAAAACAAGTATAATTTATATTACCAAGATCTGAACTGTTTTCATCTTATACTCCGCTATCAATTAATGAGCCACAAAAGACGTGTACCAGCTTTAGATAAATATTAGGAAACATTACAAGGCCTTATATTACCAGGCGTGTGACCGTAAATTAGAAAAGCAGAACTTAGAAATTTAGAAATATATATAAACCATTTAACAAAATCAAATTTGCAACGCCACGTGCATAGCGCAAGACATAAAGATAGAGACACTGGTGCCGATACAAAATACGCCTCTGCTTTCGCTCCGAATTGGTCCACTCTTCTCATGACACATTATCTTTATCATTCCTTTTACAAGTCTGCGGTGGACAAACGTTTGGCAATGCTACCGATTCATCCCCAAAACGCGTTTAGATTCTTTTATAGTCTACTTCCGAAATGCTTTAGCTCAATTGTTTCTTTTCTTTGCAGAATTTTCAACTAAACGCTGTTAAACCGTGCAAACCTTCACATTCTTTTCAGTTTTAAAGACTCAGTTATAATCTCTAGCGCTGTAGGACGCCGCGCTGCATACGGATGTCGCTTTAGCCACTTTTTGTTGCAGATCCAGGCCTTTTTTTTTCATGTTTTAGTTTTCTGTTTCTTATACAAGGTGTGTATAAATTGTCGCAAAAGCTACACGTAGCGACATTCTTTGTTCGTTTCTGAATAAAAAATCTTAATGTTAAAATGTCGTATCATGCTTCGTAAATTCGTAAATGTGAAAATTTGACAGTAATGATTTTGATTGAACTCACTTTGAAATACAAACTTATTGTTCTACAACGTTGCCAAATGTGTTTTTCGTGGAAGTACGTTAATTAATAAATGTTTAAAACAAGCTTTTAAATCAAAAAGAAAACGTTTACGAAATAATACTAGTAAAAATTTTTTCTTTAAACTAAATTGCATCTATCTCTATTAACAGATATCGAAGAGCAAAGGTTAGTTACGCACTAAAAGTCTGAACTTCAAGAACCCCGTGAAAACCAACGAAGCATGATACGACATTTTAACATTAAGATTTTTTATTCAGAACCAAACGAAGAACGTCGCTGCGTGTAGCTTTTGCGACAATTTATACACGCGTTATATAACATGCTCACTAATCTTCGGTCGACAACAAATTTTGTTTTGCCTTTGTTTAGTTATCCAACTCTGTCCATCTTGACTTATTTTAAAAAGTAAAATAATGCGTTAAATATTGAGCAAAGAATTTGAATAAAATAGAATGAAAATAATAGAAAAAGGCTTTAGAAAAGGTTTAATGTCAAGAACTTAGTGTTTGAGTGGTCCGAAATGTTCAAAGGAGGCAGAGAACGGGTTGTAGATGAAAGGCGATCGAAATTTCCTTCAACATCAACCACGTCAAGGAAATAAAGATCTTGTACTCAAAGATTATCAGTTGATAATTACAGACTTTGTAGATAATACTGGTAATTCATTTGAATCGGCCCGAGCAATATTGAAAAGCCATTTGAACTTTAGGCGTCTCATCTCGATTGGTCCCAAAATTGCTGGAATTTTGTTTCAAAAAGAACTGTGTTGATATTTGTATAGAGATAATTTCTGACTACCACTCTGTCGTTAAACTCATAATTACGGGGATGATACATGGATTTATGCTTATGATCCCGAAACATCCAGTCTAATGAATATCGAGCTAGAGCGCGACCAATTCTATTTGACCGTAGGAATATATGTGAACTATTACGCGAACTCTAATTTATTTTCCCGTCGTTGACAATTTTGTTTGAATTAGGTTAGTTTAGCGTTTCATGCAATTTCTATTGTTTATGGTTTATATTTTATTTATTTAGTTTTCACTTTCATCCTGTTTTTATTATTATTCACACGTAAATCTACTAATTTGAAGGATTATTTTTTTATAACATTAATAACCTTAATCTTTAGTATTTATATTATTGTCATGATAACAAACGTCAAACCAACCGCTTTAACATATTTCTTCAGAGAGTACCATTCAAAACGACGGCGTTGCGCGAGCGGTCACATCGAATTGATTGTACTCTAAGAATGCAAAATCAGTTATATTAACAGTTTTCTTATATTACTGTGGTATAGTGCACACTGTGAGCGTCTTCCAACCGGCCAAGGAAATCGCTTGTTCTCAACTATTAACCCAAGCATTTAGCAAACACTATTCCAGTTATCGTAGTCGCTTGATTTAGCACGGTGTAACTTTTTCTATATCCACGCCTCAAAAGACCGCTGTGTATATCACTTTAGATCTATTGAAGAGATAAATAAAATGTGCTCTTGGGCTTAAATTTTTACAATATTTATATTCAGAAGCACAGAACTGCTAGCTCTTTAAATATACAAAAGCAGGAAATGAGCCATCTGTGTCTGTGTCAGTTACCGGAAAATAGTGATATATATCTTTGTTGCTATCAATTTTTCTCGAAAACGTGGTTAACGAATATGCAATAAAAGATGATAAAAGTAATGAGGAATTACTATGCTAAGCTACAGAGTAAAAATTATTTATTAACATATATGTATTAATACAGTAACAGTAGGCCTGAAAGAGGTCAAATTAAAGACGGCGAATATAAAATTTGAATGATTATTAGAATCATGTGATAAGTAAGATAAACTAACTTCAAACAAAAACAATCTTTCATACAAATTGTAATAAAAGCAATTTTTGTTTGAATTTTAGTTGTTATTAATTCAGAGTGCATCATTTCTTGGAAATGTATGTTTATATTAATTACATTCAAAATATTAATGTTAATAAAATTCCCAGATTCTCAGATATTGTTTTCTATGTGCAAAAATTAAATACAAACCTATAAAAAAATTTAATGACTTGGTTTGTAATGTTAAGTTATTTGGATCTGTCAACCACTTTTAAACTAGGCCACGTAATTTTTTTCAGTGTTATTAATAGAACTTTTCTGAGCTTACCTTATTTCAGTTTCAGCAATTACTCAGTAAAATATGTTATTTAAACACATTTATAATCATATTTATTCAAACTAACAAAATAATAGTGGAAAAACAAATTAAATTAATGTGTTATGTAAATGATAACACTTATTTTATCATATATTTTAAATTGTAAATGTAGTGTTTAAAAATACATTAAAATTGGAAGTTTAGTCTTCACCTAATATGTTTTCTATAACAAAACAACAAAAATAAATACCTACCTCTATTTTTGCACTATTTTGAAAGATGGTCTGCGCCTTATGTGTAAGTTGAGCAAAACATGAACTAAGACTACATAATCTCTGTCGAACATTGTACACTATGTCTGGTTCTTCTGAATCCAATTCACCTATAACAACAAATACTGCTTCAGCAAGAGAAAACCTTTGGTAGAGTGTATTGTATTTAAAAATATCCACCTTAATTTATTTAATATATATTATGTACTAGTAAACAAAAATTCATTACACTCTGTAAACTATCTGCATTTACATCAAAATAGTATGTGTACATACTCAATGTTTACCGGTAAGTTGAATTAAGAGCTATAAGGTTCTGGTTTCTTATTATTACTTACCTATTGTCAAGTCCAAATCTACGAAAGCTTTGTCAAATTCTTTTTCTAATATGTCAAGCCAACGAAAACCGACACTAGCCATTTTTACAAGTACTGTCACAAACAGATGTCAATCACGTTTACAATAGTGAATATAGGATCAAGTACATGTCTTAATATGACATTGAAAGTAGCAACGATTCATTAATAAATTATATAAATTCACGTTAGTTATATATTTCGAATTCTCAAAGTTGAAGCAATAAAGAGATTTTTATATATAATATATATAAATAAATTTAATAATACTAAAGGAATTTCCAATAGGGTAGCGTGGCGCCATCTAGAGAAATGCTTCCTGCTTGAATTACATTTTGTATTAATAGATGTCACTTATTTCCATCCTTATAATTGTCCATTTGATTATAACGGCTGTTCAGAAACATTCGAAGTCAAAGTAGTCCTTGAAAATATGAAGTCATGTCTGAGATAGATTGATTTTTGACAGACAACAGACAACAGTTGACATTTAATAATTATTACAAATCAGATACTTAAGTAAAGATATACGATTTTTTGTTCAGAGCCCACTTGACTTCGAATGTTTCTGAACATCCGTTATTATTATAATATTCAATTGTTTATACACAATTGACAATAATATTATATTATAATAATACTCGTTAATAAATTATAAAAGACGAATTCAGAAGCCTCTCTATTGAGTAGGTATAATATATGTATATCGAATGATCAAAAAGTGTTTGGACCGCTATTGCCGTGGAATTCACGAGATATCTATGAAATTATTTATTTCAATTAGTTTTGACATTTACTTGACAACTTTTAAGTCAGCTGGCTTTAAAATATACATAAAATGCAACTAATTACCATAACCTAAAATCTATTTTATTTGTGACATATGTGTAGGGTCGGGTGGGGTACAGTGTAACACGGGGTAGAGTATAACAGTGATAATATTTCTGTCTGGTTTCAAAACATTAACTGCATTATTCTATTTTTCCGACGCACACGTAAGGTGCCATCATGCAGTAGTACTCGTTAGTGAAATCAGTACTGCTTCCCCAAAACATAATCCATCTCTTATAATATTGGACAATCATGACAGCCATTTAGCTCCTCAAGCTCTAAGTATCGCTAAAGACAACGGTGTTACCCTGCTCACGATACCACCCCACACGAGTCACAAACTGCAACCCTTGGACGTATCTGTGTTTGGTCCTCTGCAAACATATTACAATGCAGCATTAGATTCATGGGTGATGCGCCATCCCGGTACACCGGTTTCCATTTATAACATTGCGGAACAAATGCATGAAGCTTTTGAAAAAGCAATGACTCCAGTAAACATAAAGTCTGGATTCAGGAGGACTGGTATTTTTCCTTTTAACAGGAACGTTTTCACAGATGATGAATTTATGTCAAGTGAAATTACTAATCGTCTTATGCAACTCCAACGTTCCACTTCACAATTACAACAAGATTCTGAAGGAACCTTGCTGAAGCTCAACATCCAAACAAGTTATTCGAATGGAATCAGTGATAAAAATAAACGCATCATTGTAACAGAAAATTTAGAAAATATAATTTTAAAGAGTCCACTCGAATGCAGAGATTATCCAAAAGCCGGACCAAGGCTTATTTCGAAAAAAGGGAAGAGAAAAGGAAAAAGTTGTATTGCAAGTGATACACCGGTTAAACAGGAACTTGAAGAAATAGTTCGAGAAAGAGAAAGGAGAAAAGCTTGGAAACCAATCCCTAAATGTAAAAATGTTACCAAGAAGAATAGAAACGGTTTAGAGAAGGTCACAAAGGTTCTTTTTTTTAATTCTGAAAGAGATTTGGACGAGGAAGATGATTCAGCTGTTAGCGACAAGTCAATTTTATCGGTAGATTCAATTGAGAACTTTCCATTGTCCTGCTTCAGGACTCCGAAGAAAGATGGTTTTGTTATAGTCAAATTTCCTGGAAAGCAAGTGAAATATTTTGTCGGTAAATTACTAACTGACAATCAGAACGATGAATATGACATTAGCTATTTATGTAAACATGGAAAGATGAATATGTTTTATTTTCCTCTGGAGCCGGATTTGGCAATTGTGCCAGTGGAAGATATAGAAGTGACGTTGCCACAACCTAATACCACGAATAAGACAAAACGTCAAGCAAATTGTTACTCGTTCGCAAGGAATATATTGAGAAAATATAATTTAGATTAAAAAAAAAATTTTACCTTTTGGGCACTGTTAGTATGTTCAATCTTTATTCCATTGATATAATGTACCCAACTTCGTTACATTCTACCCCAGGTCGGGGGTACAGTGTAACAAATACCCGATATCTGCAAAGTATAAAAATAAATAGTTTTCAAAAATATCTTAGAATTTTTTCTAATTAAATTATGATGACACAACATTGCTCACTGTATAAATACCAAAGAAATGGTCGTGCAACAAAGATTAACATTTTTGAATCACTTAATTACTTTTCTGTTACGCTGTACCCCACCCTACCCTACTTCAAACTACAGAAGTAAATAATTGTATAGATGGTTTTTACACTTCATAGCTATCGCTATCCAAAGACTTTTTGATCATATGTTACATATCGCAAACGCCAATTAAGTTGGCGCGAGGAGGGGTAAGTTCGCGCAGGATTAGAAGTAGTGGGGAGATTTGTATTTGGTTTTACATCAAATGTCAGATAATTCTAACCTCTGAGCGTGTATCACTTTATGATCCCCTAGCAAAAACATTATGTTCCGTCAAACGTCAATGACAAATGTATTCTGACAATTATGTACTTGAGTAGTGGGGGTGGACGTTTTTAAAAACGACTTCTGCGCACCCCCTCCTCGCGCCAACTTAATTGGCGCTTGCTTTTTTTATACTGCATTATACTATATTTATACAGCCTGTCCCGTATCGTTATGTTCAAATTTTAGGAGTGTAAAGTAGACTTCATTTCAAGTAACAAACACGCAAAAATTTTATATCCACTTTTATTTGTTTCAATGTTACAGATCTATAAATGTGATTGTCATATCATGAAAAAAAATGTAATCCTAATACCAATAAAAACTGATTTTATTTAAAAAAGTTCAATTAATAATATTTTCCAAATGTTCACCTCCTTGTTGAATGCAGGCTTGTGCCCGTAAGCCAACAGAAGAAGTACTTATCCGAATTTCATACTTGTTTTGTCGGATTTGCTCGGCAGCCAGGTGAATACGATCCAACAACTCTTCTCTTGTGTTCGAAACTTGCGCGTAGACTAAATTTTTCATGTACCCCCATAAATAAAAGCCGAGGGGATTAAGATCGGGTGATCTGGGTGGCCATGCAAAAGGACCACCTCGACCAATACATCTTGGATAATTGACGTTAACCCAATTTCGGACAGCAATTCCGAAATGTGGTGGTGCCCCATCCATGTGAAACCACATGTCTCGTCGAACATTCAGACATTCAGTGGGACATCCTCTAAAAGACCTGGCAGTTCGTCAATAAGAAATTGAAGGTAATTGTCCCAATTTCCCCAATTTCGGACAGCAATTCCGAAATGTGGTGGTGCCCCATCCATGTGAACCCACATGTCTCGTCGAACATTCAGACATTCAGTGGGACATCCTCTAAAAGACCTGGCAGTTCGTCAATAAGAAATTGAGGTAATTGTCCGCATTTACCTCCCAGGAAGAACGACAGGACCAATCAACAAGTCATCGATTAGGGCCGCCCAAACGTTAACAGAAAATTCATGTTGAAATTTAGATGGGCGTATAGCTTTGGGATTTTCTGATGACCACGTGCAGGTTTCTCAGATTTGTAACACCACTTCTTGTGAACGTAGATTCATCTGTCCAGAGAACTGTTCTGCAGAAATTAAAATGAAGCCGTGACTGTCTTAATATCCAGGTAGAATAAACTAGACGAGCATAGTGGTCTGCCTCAAGCAAACCGTGTCCCCTGCGATAGTGATATGGATAAATAATTCGCCAAACTGTCGTTCGTGGCAGTCCTAGTTGTCTAGCGATTCGACGTACATTGAGAGTTCGATCCCTTGTAACAATAGCTACTGCTTCTTCCTCTAAGTCTGCTGGCAAATTTACTCCTCGGTCGAAAAGATAATCACGCAGTCCACATTCCCGAAATTGTCTGTGTACTTCCAGAAACGTTCTGTAATGGGGAATGAGCCTATCGGGAAACCGATGTCGGTATTCAATAACTGCTTGACGTGCACTGCCGTTGTATGAACCGAAACGTAATGTAATCCTTTATTAAAAAATGCAACGTTAACAGTCATCTGAACATTTGTGTATTGTATGATATTCATGGTTCAGCACTTACGAAATAAGTAAGAACCTTCTTTATCATAAATCAATTTCCAGTACTCTTTTTTGTAGATCTCCAAGAAATTACTGTATGCACTACGACACGTGTTTATTTATTTTAGGATAACATTTTATTATGCGACGTTAACAATCACAGGCCTTTTATTGAATCATATAACTTTGTTTTAAATAAAATCAGTTTATATTGACATTAGGTTTCCTTTTTTTTTTGTGATCTGACAATCAGATTCATAGATCTGTAACTTTGAAACAAATGACATACAAGTTTTGCGTTTTTGTTACTTGGAATGAAGTCTACTTTACACTCCTAAAATTTGAACATAACGATAGGGGACACTTGTATATACTGGAGCTAATATGTATTACCAAGTGCATATATACAGATTTTAATTTCCCGAATTTCAAGTCGCTCTCTGAACATGGGAATAATTTCTGAGACAATTTGCAATATGTAATAACTGTAAAAAAATAATACATACCTATAGTTCTTCGCCAAGAGGTATTAGTATAAATCTATTTTTAAATTATAAACAAATTCTTAACACATATAAGATAGGTAGGTATATATTCTTATTAAAAAAAAATTAAATTAAATATAGAGTAACAAAACAATTAGAAACACATATTTGAGTGGGTAGAAACCTCACCATTTTTTGTATTCAAACAAAAGCATTTTTAATTATATAAATATACAGTAAAACCTCTAATTATGGACACCTCCGACAATCGGACACCTCTAAAAAATGGACATTTTTTATGGTACGAAATTTTATAATGGGTTTTCTTAACAATAGTCACTCCTAATATTGGACCCTCCATAAATCGGACGCGGACAGCCTTTATTTCACCGAAGCAATAAAACATCTGTAAATATATCTCTTAATTAAGGACAGACAAGACGGGCGGCGCCGAATAAAATTTTGCAATTATGTATGTATGTATGTACTTTTATTGCTGCACACATGGAAGTATATCTACTCGGGTTTTTCCCATAATACATATGTATGTACAAAGTGCACACGTGGAAGTATATCTACTCGGGTTTTTCCCATAATACAAAGGAACGACGGTTTACCACTGGCCTACTCGTCAGGTGATAAGTGGAGTGATATGTATTTTGAATCAGTTTGAACTAGCCTTTGATAGTGTCAACATGGATTCTAGTAAAAGAAAGCGGTTAACAATCCAAGATAAAATTGATATTATTGCGGTTAGTGAACAGGAAAGCTTAAGTGTCCGAAAGCTCGCGGAAAAGTTTGGTGTCGGAATGTCGCAAATTAGTGATATAGTGAAAAACAAAAGTGAAATAAAAGAACTTTTCGAGAAAAATGGAAACCTAGCTCAAAAAAGGAAGTCTCCAAAAACTAGTGGTTTAGCAATCGACGGAGCAGTGTTCAACTGGTTCTGTAAGGTGCGAAACAAAAATATTCCCATGTCAGGACCCCTACTCAAAGAGAAGGCGCTGGAAGTAGCACAAAGTTTACAACTCACCGAATTCAAAGCGTCTAATGGTTGGTTGGAGAAATTTTGTCAAAGACATAAAATATCATTTAAAAGTGTGTGTGGTGAATCTGCCTATGTAAACATGCAAAATGTAGACGATTGGAAAGTCAAGTTGCAATCAATATGCAAAGATTACTCTCCGAAAGATATTTTTAATGCTGATGAAACCGGTTTATTTTTCCGCGCCCTTCCGACAAAAACATTTGCATTAAGAAGTGATAAATGTGCCGGAGGAAAATCTGCAAAAGAACGACTAACTATATTGTTGTGTTCAAATATGGAGGGTGATAAGGAAAGGCCGTTAGTCATCGGTAAAAGTAAGAAACCTAGATGTTTTAAAGGAGCTCATGTGGATAAGTTGCCGATAGGATGGATATCTAACAAAAAAGCGTGGATGACTTTGGATATTATGTCAGCTTGGTTAAAGAACTTTGATAACAAGATGAAGAAAGAAAAAAGGCATGTAATTTTGTTTCTTGATAATGCCACTTCTCATCTGAAGATTTCATTGGAAAACGTAAAATTGGTTTTTCTGCCTCCAAATACTACCTCGCATTGTCAACCTATGGACCAGGGTGTGATTCAAAACTTTAAGGTAATTTACCGGAGCATGCTTGTAAAAAGGCTTTTGGCGTTAATGGATACTGAAAATTCACTAGAAATGGTAGAAAAAAACATTACGGTAGTCACTGCATTATTATGGATATCAGCTGCTTGGAAAAAACTCTCGCCTGTGACCGTAAGAAACTGTTTTCAAAAATGCGGATTCAATCAAAGTGACAGTGATCTAAGTGCAGAGTGCGATATAGCAGATAATATACCATTAGCATTTTTATTTCCCAATTTTAACATCACTAATTTAGATTTAAGCACATACGCATTAATTGATAATGAGTTATTTACTGAAAATCCTAATGTTTCCATTATAGACTGTATCGATGAAATTACTGATATCAGTGATGAAATGGAAAATGAGATTGAAGAGGAATTTGTAACTAGTATATCAAATATTTCGGAAGCCCATCAAAAATTAAAAGATCTTGAGAACTATTTCTTAAGCACTAACAGTTTTAACATTGCTAACAATATTTCTCAAGCTCTTCTTGAATGTGAATCTGAGATATTTAAACATAAAATGAAAAAAGCAAGACAAACAACAATTAATGATTATTTCAAGTAAAATCTAGCATAAAATATGTATGTATGTATGTGTATTAAGTATTGTAATTTTTTTTCGACTTTCGTCTTATTATGTGTGATTAAATTGATATGAAAATGAATATTTTTTTTTCGTTTTTTTTTTCACCTCCACATTTTGGACACCTCCATATATTGGACATTTTAGGATTCCCCGTCAGTGTCCATTATAAGGAGGTTATAATGTATTATTAAAAATTGGGTGTGGAGAAAATGTATATGAAAATTGTTTTCCAGACATACGGACATGTGTTTTATCTTGCTATAGATTCGTCTGTGCATGATGCTGGTAAAGACAAATCTCATAAGAAATACATTCTTACTACATGACATGCAATCAAGTTAGCAAAAGACAGCATAGAAGATCATTCAGTGCCGCTCATTGATTAATGTCATCATGAACGCCAAAACAACCATCACTGTCTGTTCTTGTTGACATTAGTCAATGAGCGGCCCTGAATATTCTTCTATGCTGTCTTTTGGTGACTTGATTATTTGTAGTAAGGGTGTTAGTTCTTGTGAAATTTGTCCTTATAGTCCTTTTACGATAACAGACGAGGCACGTCATAACCGGAAACTTCAGAATTACCTACCTATACAATACTAAACCCAAAAAGAACTGTCTTTCACTATCGTATATCTAGAGATTTCTTCTTTGCAAACGTTCCTATCCTGCGTAACGTTGCCAACTTCTATTTTCGCTACTGTCATTCGTATCTGTCACTTGTGCGCCATTTGTTGTTCTGTATTTTTCGTGTCCCTTTTATTCAGTTTTGTGGTATTATTTGCATTTCATTAGTTCGCAGTTTGTTCTTTAGTTTTCGTGTCCCTTTTATCCAGTTTCGTCGTATTATTCGTATTGTATTAAATCAACGGTTCCTTTAATAACCAATAAAACATGCCTAAGCCACTAAGCAGGCAATCAAAAGCGCTCATTGCGTCTTTAATCTCGTATTTCGAGAAAGAACGCGATAACAATGCCACGCTATTGCCGTTGAAAGCAGTAAGAGAGGTAATTCTAATAATTAATATATTTTTAGAGTATTAAACCTTGCGTATTTTATAGAGAGTAGCCGATGCTTTAAATATCCACATTTCTTCGTCTACCTCCATATCATTGCATTTTTAATCCTATTGAACTGATATGGGGTACTAGCAAACGCTATTATAATAACCATATTGGCAAATACGGCAGAACAGAAGAAGGCTGCATAAAATTATGGAAGGAAGCGCTCAGTGAAGTAACCCCAACATGTTGGGCAAACAGCATCAAACACACCGAAACAGAAATTAAAAAATGGTGGGATAGAGAAATTGACTTTGAACGAGAAGATGTAAGGCCTTTAGTTATTAATATAGGCGCAGAAGAAAGCTCAACCGATGACAGCGATTTTGAATAAAAATTATGTTTGTCATTTATATCATGTTATATTAAATTTGCTTTTCTTTATTATAATGTCAATTTATTGTGTATACTGATAATAATATTTATTGAAATAAACGTATTTCTATTTTATTTCGATAGCTTAATTGCTGTTAATAACATGTCTCAATTATGCTAATTGTCAGTTATAATTTACCACGTACATAAAACTATAGTTAGAATGAGAGGCGTTAGGTTTATCTAATTGTTTTAAAAGTATGTAAATTATCGTTATTTCCTAAGTATGAACAAGACCTACGTAACTGTCAACGCGGATTACATGTCAACTTATTTTTAATACATAACCTCTGTGATAGATGTAAACAAAAGATTTGGCAAGAGTGCGTGACGCAAACATGACGTATGTTGATGACGTGCCTCGTCTGTTATCGTAAAAGGACTATATCAGCATCATGCACTGACGAATCTATAGCAATATCTGGAAAGCGCTTTCACACAAATATTAACTTGCATTTTTTGTTTTTTTTTAATAGGTATGTAGTCTTTAATTTTACGTTGGAATGTACTTACATGGTTAATTATGTGGAACTGATATTTTCTTTGATCATGTTTCACTTCATGTAGGTATCTAAGAATATTTTAATTTAATTTTAAATTATATTTCTTCAAATATATTTCGAATTTTATAATGCCATAATATGAATTCAAACTTGGACATTTTCTGTGTATATTTCGAATTTGCAAATAGAAAGTCTTTCTTTTGTTATCGTACTACGACCGACCCTTGGATATCTACCTGAACGTGAATGGTCAACTCATATCTAACGTTCGTCGAAAATACATTTCGTTTTTAAAACTTAAGCTGTTTAATTTAATTATGTACGTCTTTATAATTATGTCATGTCGTATATCATTTTAAAGCTTTTCTCACAAGGAATATTTTAATGGTCATAAAACAAAATCTACCCGTTTCCAAACCAGTGTTCTCTTCAACACAAATTCCTTCTTCTGTTTCAAACTTTCATAAAAAAGACATCTTACTCCACGTGCTATTCAGCATACAACACGCCGTCCGGCGTTCTTTGTTTCCACTGTTCTGTAGAGATTATTTTATTTTACTTGCATTCACATTAATTGAATTAATTTCTTTCCAGAGTAATTTTTGCATATCAATTATTAGTTACTTGTTCATCGCACTTGTATTTATTACTTCTTTATTTAACAACATTAAATACATTTTAAATCTTTCAATTTCTAATGTGAATATTAAATAAAAACTTCAAGGGCAACATTGTTGTGTTTTATTTAGTTAATAAGTTGTACTATAGTTACTTCAGTACATTACACGCGTCCTGGACCTTTGATGCTCATCATCACCACCATTTATTATTTAAACATTTACAGCATTGTTAGGACGCTTCAGCTAGCCTGTAAAGAATCAACACGAGCCACAAGCGTCCATTTTGAATCAATTTGGCGCTCCCACGTGCTCAAATACAATACACCTTACATCCAAATAGCATTCTCGTAACAATCACATAAATGTTGCAAGCTGCATTCTGCATTAATCCAGCCATTGAAATAAAGTTGCCTTCTCTATACCGGGTATTGTAATTATGAATTTTAATATTTTGAAAACAAATGTACAATGAAAAAAGTGTGCGAAAAATTATACAATTCCTACACAATTTTATTACTTATTTTTTGTATTTTTACTTAAATATTTATGTACGTTTTACTGACCTTTAAAAAGGAAATTTTCATTGAAAACGCTTTTTACACTTGTAAATGATTTTCAAAATGGTAATTTACAATGTCCCTGAAATTCATTCAAAAAGCAATATTTCTTAAAAGTAGTACTCGCATTTAGATCATGAAATAATTTTTTCTTTTATATAACAACTTTAGTATTTTATATACATACATATTTATTTAAAAGTAGAGGTAAATTTCAATGATGTACCTACAAATAAAGATGCTTCAGTTAACTGTTTTCTCAGAGGTTACAATTCTTTCATGTAAATTTACAAAAAAAAAATGTAAAATTGTAATATATGTGCAAAGCTGAGTGGTGGCCACCGATAAATAAATAGTTTGACGCAGATGCTTTTTTAAATGTATAACAGACGAGGTAAGTTTGGAAAGTAAGTTCCGTTTGGTAATGAAAAGAAATCAAGTAGAAACACAGAAAAAACTATTTATTGCAAAACAATTTACAAACTTTGAGCTATTTTTAATATGGTTCCCACCATCTTGAAGGCATTTGTCATAGCGGGGCAAGTTTTTGTATGCCCTCTTCTTAAAAGGTTGTCAAGCATGTGGGCAAGATGTTCTTTGAGTTCATTTTTCGAGGTGTCGGATTTGTTTGGCTTTAGTGTCTCCATTTCATTGATTGTCGTTTAGTTTCAGGGGTGCCATAAGCAATCCGAGTTTAATCCCCGGTCACTATCTGCCTCAAAAAATCACCGCCATTGTTGCAACATGTCAAAAAGTCAAGTGCACTGCTCAGAAGTTGTTTCTGTGTTGCTCTGTAAGTGTTTTTGGTACCCAACGAGCACAAATTTTTCGAAAACCCAGTTTTACAGTAACAACTTCATGAGTAAGTGATCTTTAAATTTGCGGAAAAGCCATAAAAAGAGCAGAAAGTGTAAACTTACGATTTTTCTTAATCATTCATTATATTTTTTCCTTAAATCTCGCAAATTTGTCGATGAACGTCGACTGGTTTAATGTTTTTCGCATTTAGAAAACGAATTACATAACTAATTTCACAAGCAGCGGGATTTTCAATCAACGCCGTCATTTTAAACAAGCACTACAAAGCGTACACAACAAATAGCGATCTCGAAATGGCGTCGGCTCCTTTTTCTTGACTCACAGCAACTGACGCGCATGCAAGCAGCCGCGATCGCAACGCTGCCGCGGCAAAATATATAAACGGAACTTAGTTTCTGGATTTACCTCGTATTATAGAAACCATGTCAACTCACCTTAGATGCGGTACCATATTGAATTCGATAATAGTTAAATCACGAAAAATAAAATATATTCTTCCATTCTTTTTCAAGTAATATCAAGAATTTACACAACAGGAAGTTACAATTTACTTATATAGTACTAAATTAATAGTAACAGTAATTATTATAATCAATAATAACTAAGAAATAATCAACAATAACAAGCAATAGAGAATGATAATCGATGACAAAGTAGTTATTAACCATTACGGTATTATTAATTATTTTGTGGTTGAATATTATTATTCTTAATATTTTTTTTATTGTACCTAATATTTTATATATCTAAATTGGAGACCGAAAGAAATTCTTTAAAATTTATCGATTAGTTAAATTGTTTTCCTAAAAAAAACTAAAATATTGGTGTCACGTTCTAAACAAGTATATAAATAAACGCAGGCACAGAAGGACAGAAATATAGATGTAGTTAAAGTAAAATAAAAAAACACATTTTCATTCTTAATATGTTTTATTCACACATTTTTAATCATTAAATTATATTATTATTATTAAACTAAATCACATAATATACAAAGGAACATTTTATTATAAATATAGTACATGTATTTTCTTTAAATGTTTTTTTTTAATACTGAGATCAGTGTTGTACATAGCTACCTCAAGCAAGATCCTAAAAAAAATTGGAATACATTAACTAATTTAAGTACGATAATGCTACATGTCGAATACTTCGTAAAGGCTACTCGAGTGATAAAGTAAGAGTAAATAAAGGCTTAAAACAATACTTTTCGATACTTTTCGAAATTTGGTTTCGGGAAGGCAATAGAGAAAAAAAAATGGGAGTATGTGGATTCACATAACAGGAAGAAGATTAGATTATGCAGACTACGTATGCTTAGTAACCAATAGTATAAAAGACATATAATAAGTAGACTGCGGAAACGGCGCTATCCCGTATCGGGTGTGATTCATCGGTGCCGACAATGTACAACCTATCAACTTAACATGTACATATGAACGTTATAGCGCGATGGTATTTATAAAAGTTGTCTGTTTGTATGTACTTTAATGCAAACAGACGGACTTGTGACATATATTTCGCCACAGTCGTAGTAAAGGCAATGAAATGTATATACGAAATTTATTTTTACGAAAATAACACTGAAGTTAAATGAATTTAAATTAACTTGAATTGAAATTAATTCCATATATATATATATATATATATATATATATATATATATATATATTTAGTGTATATAAGAAATTAAAATTTATTTCTTATTTATTTTATTGGCCGTGTGCATAATATTAAAATAATAAGCTTTTTTTGGTTTAGCGACCATTATTGAAATTCAATTTATTTAAATAACGACGTTTCGACTTTTTGTGTGTAATTGAGTCTTTTTCAAGTGATTTAGAACAATTTTACTTCGATGTTCAGTGCAAATTGCATGGTCGGAAAACAATGTCGACCCTTCACACAGGGTGCGACCGTGTATCTTGGAATCTTAAGTGTAACTGAAGTATATATATATATATATATATATATATATATCGTCGAATGTTTTCGCGGTCGTTTGTTGAAGCGTTGTTCTTCGGGATATTTCGCCGCGTTTGGATGATTTCGTCCTGAGAAGGACAACTTTCTTCCTCACGTTTCGGTGACATCACTTTCACCTTTTTCTAGAGGATCTTCTCGTTGCAATGGTAACTTCAAGAGAGCGTTGATTTCCTGTGCCGCTCGTATTATAATACGAGCGGCACAAGTGATTTAGAACAATTTTACTTCGATGTTCAGTGCAAATTGCATGGTCGGAAAACAATGTCGACCCTTCACACAGGGTGCGACCGTGTATCTTGGAATCTTAAGTGTAACTGAAGTATATATATATATATATATATATATATATATATATATATATCGTCGAATGTTTTCGCGGTCGTTTGTTGAAGCGTTGTTCTTCGGGATATTTCGCCGCGTTTGGATGATTTCGTCCTGAGAAGGACAACTTTCTTCCTGACGTTTCGGTGACATCACTTTCACCTTTTTCTAGAGGATCTTCTCGTTGCAATGGTAACTTCAAGAGAGCGTTGATTTCCTGTGCCGCTCGTATTATAATACAACGCTTCATATATATATATATATATATATATATATATATATATATACAAAATGCATTTATTTTACACAGTGAAAAGATTCAAATTATTGAAGAAGTATAAACTTGAAATTATATATATATATATATATATATATATATATATATATATATGGTAAACCTAATCAGTAGGCAATTAAAGGTCTGTATATTACTTCAAAATATATGTATTTAAAAAACTCTACATGTTTCGGCTGTATACGCCTTTTTCAAGAGAATACAAAATATGAATGATTCATATTTTGTATTCTCTTAAAAAAGGCGTATACAGCCGAAACATGTAGAGTTTTCTAAATACATATATTTTGAAGTAATATACAGACCTTTAATCGCCTACTGATTAGGTTTACCATATCATACCAAGGTCACGAAGTTATTATATATATATATATATATATATATATATATATATATAATTATATCACCTATAATTAAAGTGAATGCTTAGTCACACCACAGTAAATATTTTTATTCACATTAATTAGTAAAATATATTCTATATATATATATTCTTTTATTAAACAGTATGTCTTTAAATACAGAAAAATTTTGCCTTTGACGACATTAAAATCAGGGCTAGGAGCGAATACCGCATCAATCTTATTATTTAAGCGAAACCAACTTTGTCTCTGCGCCTGCATGACTCATTAGAGGATAGCATCTGTTCCGCAGTCTAATAATAAGGAAACTGGAGGTAGGAGAATAAAAGATGTGCTCAAAAATGAATAAGAATTATATCTTGGTATGTTCTGTGAATTATACTAAAGAGATGCGGGTTGGATAGCACAATTTTATAAAATAATTGACATCTTCGGCCAGAGATCCAACCAGTTTAGGAATCCTGCTATTCTCTAATAACAGAATTCCTGTGTGCAGAACTGAAGATATGAAAATAAGATATAAAACATTAAATTCAGAAGACGGGACAGACTTATGTAGCATTAATATATGAAAATCATCTCGAGTTAAAAACAAAACCAAAATTCGTATCCTTAACAGAAATGTGTAAAAACGCATTGCTTTATCATTGTTAGACTTCAACAGTATTGAAAAAAAAATCTACTTTTATTTTAAGAAATTGGCGTATTGAAAGATAAGTACAGGTACTAATAGAACTATGGAGATGCAATGTAATAGAATTGAGCATACTTTGAGGAATGTATGCCCAATCATATAGTTAAATGTGGTCTTAAATGGACGCCAGTTGAAGAAAATCTGAGAAAAATCGATGAATATTCGAGAAGCAATTTTAAAAAAGGGACAAAATCTGAACGAAGTCAATAAATTAACAAGGGATTGGAATAGTATATTAAAAAACAAGTTTCATAAGGCACCATTTTGCCGCACGAGATCAGTTTAGAAAACGAGCCGCGATAGCGGCGAGTTTTCTAAAGAGCGAGTGCGGCAAAAGCCTTATGAAACGAGTTTTTTATATTATTTTTCCTATTTTGCGTTTTTTACATTAATAAATTGCTTAAATTCGAATTATTTAATTTGAAAGTTCAGAGTTTAATTTTTATATAAAGCATGCAGTTGGTTACATTGATACTTGACATTTTCAAATTTAAATCTTGCTATCCGCGAAGTATATTATATTACATATTATTTATTAATTTTCGTTAACATTACTTGATATTTCATTTAAAAATATAAACATGAGTGACATAGAAACATATATATGTTGTTGTCAATTGTATACAACATACGTTGTTTGTGTAAAATACGGACATAAATCATATCTGTCAAATGTACATAAATTCTTAAAATCAAATGACAGCGATGATATTTATTTCTGTATTCGAACAACGCCAACATAGAAAAATGAAAAAAAGCGTATCGAAATGAAGCTCATTTCGATACTGTTTTGGGATTCATAATAAGTTCATTTCGAACGCAAAATAGAAAATAGTATATTAAAAAACAAGTTTCATAAGGCATCATTTTGCCGCACGAGATCAGTTTAGAAAACGAGCCGCGATAGCGGCGAGTTTTCTAATGAGCGAGTGCGGCAAAAGGCCTTATGAAACGAGTTTTTTATACTATTTTTTCTATTTTGCATGTTTTACATTAATAAATTGGAATTATTTAATTTGAAAGTTAAGAGATTTATTTTTATATAAAGCATGCAGTTGGTCACATTGATACTTGACATTTTCAAATTTAAATCTTGTTATCCGCCAAGTATATTATATTACATATTATTTATTAATTTTCGTTAACATTACTTGATATTGCATTTAAAAATATAAACATGAGGGACATAGAAACATATATATGTTGTTGTCAATTATATACAACATACGTTGTTTGTGTAAAATACGAACATATATCATATATGTCAAATATACATAAATTCTTAAGATCAAATGACAGCAATGATATTTATTTCTGTGTTCGAACAACGCCAACATTGAAAAATGAAAAAAAGCGTATCGAAATGAAGCTCATTTCGATACTGTTTTGGGTTTCATAATGAGTTCATTTCGAACGCAAAATAGAAAAAATATGTTTTCGCTTTATTAAATGCGTTTATTATTTGCTGATCTTGCCATAAACGTTTTGTACAGCCACCCGTACTTTATCTTTCATATACTTTGAATAAATTCTTCAGTCCGGGTGTACTTATCAAACTACGAAGAGGAAATATTCAAAAAGGGGTTACTGCGCATTACAGTAAATAGGAGTCTTCCCAATTATTAATTTATTTATTATTAATTATATATTGAACGTTTAAAAAAGAAACTTCTAAACATATTTTTAATATAGATAATCTTCTTTTACGAATTTTGTTTTTAAATATTTTTCATCTAGGGTACTGTACAGTAGGCTTTTAAAAATCAATTTTCTTTTGCTTTTTTAAATAATTAATTTAACTGAATGCCCTATTTATTTGAATGTTTATTGAGTGAACAGTAAAAAATTAGATTCCTATTTCATAGGGACTAGAATTCTGGGAATCCTTTGATTTTGTACAGATGCTATTCTATTTATTTTAATACTTGGCCTGCCTAAATAATTTTTTATCTTTTTGATTATCCCAATTTGCGTCACTTTCGATTTTGAATTATACTTCGTGCTTGGTGGAAGAAAATTATATTCTCGGATAGAAAACGTTTCATTTAAGTTTTATAGTTTATAATGTAAGTTATTATGAAGAGCTCAATCATTTTTTGTTGATAACAAAATAATTACTACGAAATTTGTTGAAGTTTTCGACTATGGAGTAAGTTTTTGGACGAACCAGATTAGATTTTAAAAAATTTCAGGAGAAATTAATGTTGGAAATTTTCATTATTCAAAACCTTTATACGTGGGTTTAAATAAAAATTAATTTCTTTTAAAGTAAATCGCATATACCAAATTCATATTGAAACCCAGATTAAAAAGTTCGCATTTTTTATATATTATTAACGTATAGTTTACACTATTGGCATTCTAGATTGATTTTGAATTTTACATCAGAAATACATGTTCCTCTATTTGAGTTGAACAAATTGAAAGTTTTCATTTGACTTTCAAAAAATAGGCCAGCCTCTCTTCATATTTGATTTTGCAAATACATACACCTAGATATAATAATTTTGTATTTGGCGCTCAAGTTGTTATGTTATATTCTCTTTCATTTGAAACCATATTACTTCAAAAATTTATGCAAAAATCTTAAGGCCTAAACAGAAAAATTTTACAACGACGGAGCTGGAGATTTGATTTGATCCAATGATTAAGCAAATTCAAAACCAGTCAAAAAATCAGATAGTGAAAACCATACATAACAAATAATAAAACTTATAAATCTATCGACTCCCTTTCACTGGAATACCTAGTAATTACAAAGAAAATCAGTCAACTAGACAAACAACTGACCAACTTAATTAAAGTTTATATTCGTATTGTTTTGTTTATGCAATTAAGTGTATAAAGTACATGTTATTAGGGGAAAACTGTATTTTTTTTGATAAATCTTGGAAAAATAATTCTTTGGTGATGCTTACATTTTTTAAGTGTATTGTAATTGTTGATTTACAGTTGGTATATTATTCGAATTATTTGGAGCAATACTAAATTTATTATAACAAAAATAATATTACATAAATACATTACAAATTTTCCAAATGATCACTTTTTATCGTACCCATTTGTCCCGCCAGTATGAGGTGATATCTACTTGACAGGGTTGATCTGCATATATTTGTAGCAAGCGCATATGATAGATAGTTATAAACTGGACATTGGCAAGACTTTTTATTTAATAGCTATTTATTTTGGTATGTAGGGTGCTGTCAACGATAGTAAAAATCTAAGAGGATTGCTAAAGACTATCGTAATATATTTTGAATACATGAATGCGTGACGTCCAAATATCCAAATATCTCGCGTCCTATGTTATTACATTGTGATTTTCAGTTTTTTGATGACCATTTATTTGATATTGTCTCTTGTGCCATTATTTATTATATTTAACTTTTCATTGTTCTCTATATACTAGAAGTGTTAGTTATAAGTATAAAATAACCGAGGGTTCCCTCGGTTGCTCATCGCCAACCGAGGGAACCCTCTTAGCGGTTGGCGATGAGCAACCCCGTGCAGGGTTCGCTTCGCTGGTCTGCGCCTTGACTCGATGGGGGGGGGGGGGGGGGGGGGTCGGGCCGTCGAAGTACTGCACGGAAAAGTAAAGAAGTTGCCGGGAAAGGGTTGGCGGCCCTGCGCAACGGCTGGTTATCCGATCTCACTAAATTTACGCGACCGGTCACTAAACACACGCACAAGCGCGCCAACATACAAAACCCTACACTTACGCTCTCACACAAACACAAAACCACACACCCAAAGAGAGACGCAAGCTGCCAGCAGCAACCAACACACAAGTTCATACCCAGAAAGAGACACAAGCTGCTAGCAGCGAACAAAACATATGTTCACACCTTGCTATCTGTTTTTGGAATACTAAGGCATAATTTATTATTATTCAATTGGAATGTATCTTTGAATAATGTAAACCATAGCAACTCAATTATTTGACATTTGTATTCTGTCATTTATATTTTATATCCTTGATAAAGGCATCATTGCCGAAACATGTAGGGTTGTTTTAAATATATATACTTTGACGTAAACCAGACCTTTAATCGCCGACTGATTGAATTTACCATATCATACCAAGGTCACGAAAATATTATATATATATATATATATATATATATATATATATATCGATTTATAAATTCTTGGAGTTTTCTGTTTTGAAAGCAGATGTCTGTTATGAAAGCAAATGCCAGTTTTGAAAGCAGATGACATCTGCTATCAAAACTGACATCTGCTTTCAAAACTGACTTCTACTTTCAAATTTGACATTTACACTCAATATCTGACATCTGGAATCATTAACACTGTTCCTTTATATATGCATTTCTAAATAGCTTGAACCAAGGTCTATCGTAGTGTTAAGCAACGGTCCGACAAACCGTAGACTTGGGTTCAAGTCCCAACGTAGACAATATTTTTCATTTAAAAATTTCGTATGATTTGTTTTGTAATTTGTAGACAGCAATGTTTACATCCTCACTTACTTTGCAATTACAAACTAATTTGATATTTGTAAATATTTCATATAAAAGCCGAAAAACTCCAAGAATTTATCAATTGATATATTTTATGAACGGCTAAGAAATTATCTAAACATTTATATATATTATACAATATAGAATACATAGATATACTATAATATTTATTCGAGCAGATAGTGTAAACGATTTCGATAGTTTTGACCAATCAGGATTCAATTTCAATTTACGCTGGTGGAAATCGTCAATTGTGTATTACTGTAACTGTTAAATTATGTACAAACATTGATTTAGTGTAAAATACTCACAGTAATTCATGTAAAACTCCTTCGTAGTTTGTTTTACAAAAATTAACTAACTAATGAACTAAGTATATTTGACTAAAATTCGCATTGAATTTATCTGGCCTTCAACGTTTAATTCATTCTTCCCTTTTAGTCATCAAAACCATATTGTCTTTAACCTTTTATAGATCTGTGGCCGATATTTCAACCATGTCCATTAAAAATGTTTAAGGTATGCTTTTCTATGTGAAATTGAACCTTATGTTAAAGGAATACGTATTGAGCCCACTGTGGTCACATAGTATCTCCATTTCACGTTAATAAATATGTGGTTCTTATTTCAATGTTAGTGTATCGTAGCTCTTTCGGAATAGGTAAGTGATTTTATTCGTTTATTACATAATTAAACATTATGCTTAAGTAAATTTTTAGTTATGGAATTTTAAAATAATATGGTCACCAATAAATTATTAATCCTATGCTTCAATGTTTTACTCATATGTCTTAGTGCTAAGTGGATATTGCAAATTTTTATTGTTTATGTAACCACAAACTTGTCTGTCCACGTGCTAATATCTAACGGTTAAAGACTGAGCTTCTTGTTTTATATTGCAGAATAGCGAATAAAATCTTTTTCCAGGTCTACAGCACTCCTCTGATGACATATTTGATTTTGTGGACGGAATTTCTTACGAATAAGCCTGTAATTAAGATATTGATGGGGATAGCGACCCAGACTACGATTTACCTTGTTTATCCCAAAAAATAAGGAAACGTATGGTTGCCCGCAACTCGCACTCAAGCAGTAGAGTAGTTTGTTGTCTTTGACTCGGATAATTCCATAGACGACGTCGATTACAACATGACTCCAAAAAAAATCTAGAAAGAATATTCTGTTGAGAGAACTAGGAGAACTTTCGCGATTTAAAAATATCGGCCAGCGAGGATTCTTGCGGTACAGATGCCAGAGATGTCCCTGACTTTTATAGCTGGAGTCAAACAGAAATCTCTCCGTAAAATTTCTCTGCTGCAGTATTTTCTAAACCATTTGGTACTGCGATTCCTATAAATTTGAATTCACCTTCGAAAATTTTGGCAATTTTCTTGGAAACTTTTTGAGCGACGACCTGTTGTTGGGAATCAAGAATCAATGTAGCCTTTATGCTCAACAAAACAATGTTGCACTTGATATCTCGCTTGAAAAAATTAAAGCATTTATAGATAGATCTCATTATTTATAATGAGATTCCACAAACTTCCTAGTTTAGTCTATCGACGCAATTTTTTTTTGTATCTCGAATTGCCGAAATCTTTATATTGAAGAAACTTGTAAATGTTTTTAAATTTTTTTACATAAATAACAATGAAAATTTGCCAACCGATAAAATCGATACCGCATTTGATAAATTGTATAAAAACCGTCTTCTGGTAAGCCATTTACAAAAGAGCCAAAAAAGCCATTTACGAAAGACAATCAATTTCGTATCAAAGTCGTAATTGATCTGTGGACGGAAGTATGGTGGGTTTCAAAGGCAGAAGTACATTATAACAATATACTCCTATGAAACCTACTAAGAGGTTTCAAAGTGTGGGCGGCAGCAGGATATGTTTGCGCTTTTGATATATACGAAGGAAAATCCAGAAAACCAACAATGAAGAAGGAGGTCTCGGTGAAAGAACAGTTTTGAATCTCACTATATCATTTAGAGGAGATGGGTATTGTCTCTACTTTGACAATTTTTTCGTCTTTTTATTTATTTACCAAAATGTTGTCGTATCAATTATTTGCTTGTGGAATTCTTCGGCACAATCGCAAACACTTTCATCAACATTTCGCAAAGATAATCAGATGAAAATGGGAGACTATGATTATGTTATGTATGGAGATATGTAATCCTTTGTTCCGAACCTGTGAGAGATTACAATATATACATGGTTGGAGTTGATCTTTTTGACCAACTCCATTTATGTTATGACATTTCTTGTCAATCAGGAAAGTGATACATGAAACTTATATATTATCCTATTGATATTTCGGTTGTCTACTCATACATATTGTATAAAACCTCTATAACCCTAACATCTACGAAAAAAAATATATATGACTCTACTGCAATATCTATCTGCTTTAGCCAATGAACTTATAAACAAGTTTAGTTCTAGAAAAAAAGCACTGTACGATCGGAAGTAGTAGAATAAAGAAGATAACAAGTAGGACCGTCATTGTTCCAAGTCGATTGCATGATGTTGTTGGCAAACATATGGCTAAAAGAGGAATCTCCAAAACATGCGCATACTGTTAAATACAAGTACAAATGTCATTTGATCATATTACAATGTAGCCCATTGTATTGCCTGTTTTGAACCTTTCCACAACAATCAGTGAACTATATCTTTTGTATTTACATTCTGATAATAATAATAATAAATTATTACAACAAGCGTATGTGTTTTTTACAGTTCACCCTACATGTCCTATGGTCGTATTTTAAACTACTGCAAAAATATTACTGCGACTTGCAGTTTTAGTGTATATACTGATATACATATATTGGCATGCATTAATTAGAAAATGTTGTAAAAACAAGATATTAGAAAAAATTCCATATAAACGGTTAAGAAAGCGGTCCAACATGATATTTTCTTTATTTAATTTAGTTACGATTTCAAGTTGTTTTTACATATAGAAACTTCACAACAAATGCTCTGCTTTTCAGCTACTTATCATTCATTCTTATTTCTCACTTACAACTAACACTTATAATTAGAGTGGACCAATTCGGAGCGAAAGCAGAGGCGTGACTAACGAATTAGTTCCCGCGTGCCCCATCGCACATACGATTACTTAGTATGTTGTTCACGGTCATCGTGTGTACACGTATAATAGCAGCAGGAAAGTGTATTCTGTGTATTTAATAATGTTGAAGGAGCGTACAGTAAAAAAACCGCTATCATCAAAGTTAGTCAATAGGTTTATTGAGAACCATCCTAGTTTATCTTACAATGGGGTAAATGTAAAATGTTTAGTGTGCAATATATATATATAAACCATTTAACAAAATCAAATTTGCAACGCCACGTGCATAGCGCAAGACATAAAGATAGAGACACTGGTGCCGATACAAAATACGAAGTGTTCTTATTTGATTTGTGTAAATGATGAGAAATAACCTTGGAGACGCACCTTATGTTAACAATATTTCATCGCGCTTCTCCAGATTTTCAAGTCACGGAAAACGCATAAGACGGTAAGTTTTTTTTTAAACATCTAATTACATACATTTTAGATTTTATTTTTTATACGTATCATCGAGAACGTTTCATAATCTAGAAAAATCGTCTTACATTTTTTTTGTATCTAACATAATAACAGCACTGTTCGTGATAGTATATCTCTAGATATTAATAATGTTTCGCATGCGGGAACCAATTCGTTAGTCACGCCTCTGCTTTCGCTCCGAATTGGTCCACTCTACTTATAATAAATAATACAAAGAACAGTAAAAGGCTAAAGATAATAAATAATGTCATAACAAGAGAAAATTTCAAATAAACGGTTATCAAAACACTGCAAATAACAATGTACAGTTAGGTGCATGTAATTTTAAGATAATCAGGGTCATCATTTTTTTTAGCTATTTAAAACTGAATTTTTATGTGTCAATTATAAAATTTTGTAATTGTTAACAATTGTCAAGCAGCTATTAAATTTATTTGTTGTATAAATCAAAAACGAAATTCTATTGAACATTTTTAATTTTCTGATGAAGAAAATTTGGCTAGAAATTCAACTTTCTTGGAATGCTCTCTAAGAAGATCAGCCTTTTATCAGGGAATTTATTTAGTTTCTTTCATTTTATTTAGTATTTAATAGTTGTTTGTTTCTATTTTACACTCTTTTACACAATTCTACTATTAAAATTATATTTGACGTATTGTGTATTGATTTTAAGCAGCCGATTTTGCCAACTGTCAAAGGAAGTCAGTTTAATATAATAAAATATGAGAAATGCACTGTCACTAGACAATAAAATTTGACATTGGTTATCCTAAAATTCAATGCACCTAAAGGGAAACGACATATTTGGAACGCAGGTGACGCCACGCAGTCACATTACTCGAGCACTGTGCAATCCTATTAGACTTTTGCTCTTCTTAGGGTGATGTAAGGTGTTCTTGAATTAAGAGGATTAAGATGTAGCCATTCTACTAAATGTAAACTCAATATATGATGTGCTTTTAAAATATTACGAACAAAACCGTGATGCACAATAAATTAATAGAAAATTGCTGGAGGTACGGTCAAAATTTCTCAGTTATTTAAGCATTTGAATTTGAATTTGATTGCTTTCAAGGAGCATGAACTCATATAGTAACAGGTAACACAGACTGAAAATCTTTCGCCGTGTAATTATCTATCTTCTGCGACTGCTTTTCTATATTATAAATAGTTATCTTAAGTAAAACATATATATTCTAGACGTCAATGCTTACTTTCTTTATATTTTTATCTTAGAACAAATAAGAAAAGTGTATTTTCATATGAAATATACTCATATTATTACACGTATAAACATTCAATTATAAACTACACATCTTTAATACTAAAATCCATATAAAAAATAATTTTTTAGAATAAAAAGAATTATTATGTGATGATTTCAAGACTAGAATAGCTAACGCGTTTACTTAATTGATACCAGAAAAGTGCGAAGTTATGTTAAAATTTGCCTTATAATGTAAGAACGAACCAATATAGTAAATTTTATAATACGTATTGCATAAAAGATCTTTATTGAATTGATATTATGGTAGTAATTAAATAAGAAAGATTTAAAATTTTCATTTATAGTTTCACTTGTGTATTAAGAATTACTATAATGCTGAATTATAGCTAATACAATATGGACAAATTACACAGGCCTGCGATGGTAAAATTGTCTGGATTTTATACAGTGATTTCAATAGATTTTTTGGTGCTGAAAATGGGAAAATTATTTAAAAAATTCCATCACGTAAGGTTTTTTTACAATCTGGGGTTTTTTGACCTATCTGCATGTATTAGTCTTTTTGAAAAGGACAATTTTGTTAAATCGTTGTTTAAATAAACTATTATAATTTTTTTACTTATGATGATGCAAGAAGTTGATATTCTGAATAAACATACACTAGATTTTTAATAATATTTTATATTATTAAAAATACCTTTGTATTATACAAAACTGGTGGGGTTTACCTACTCATGTATGTTTCAATTATTCTGATACAATACACTAGATTTATGATAAAGAAGTTACAAATAGAAATAATTGAGCATGTCGCAAGACATGTCTCATCATCTTCCTGTTACTGCATGTCTACCTCCCCACTTCCACTACAAACATATTTCTATTCTAGACAAAACAGTTAGTTCATTCAATATCTTCTTTACAACTGTGGTGTGAATTTGTGTAATTAGTTGACATTTGTGATTAGTTGCTGAGTTAATTTAATTTTTATTTTACGAGTTTTTTAAAATTAAACTCCAATGGCATCAAGAGGCTGTGTCAATGTACCCAACTCCTTCTGCTATATTTGTGGAAAGTTTACAGTAAAAAAACAACAAAGAAACACTACAGATTTTGTAAAAAAAGTATATTTTGCATATTTTGGTGTGAAATTAGGAGACCAAGACAAACCTTGGGCTCCTCATAACGTTTGTTCAGTGTGTGTTGAAGAGCTTCGCCAGTGGTCACAAGGAAAAAAATCTTTTCGCTTTGGAGTGACTATGGTTTGGAGAGAACCGATCAATCATAGCGATGATTGTTATTTTTGTTCGTGTGTAGTACACGGATTCAATTTAAAAAACAAAAAGGACGTCGTTTACCCAAACCTTCGATCCGCAACACGTCCTATACCTCATGGACCAGAAGTACCTGTTCCTTCACTACCAGATACATTAGATGATGTATCTGATGACGAAATGGTTTCACGTACATGCGCAAGTGAACTGGATGAGGGAAGTGATTACTATGATACTGGAAGTAATGAGCCAAAACTGTTTGACCAATCTGAATTAAATGCTTTGGTGAAGGACTTAAACCTTCCTAAGGACTCAGCTGAGCTTTTAGGGTCAAGGTTGAAAGAAAAAAATTTGCTAGCACCTAGCACAACATTTTACTGGTTTAGGAACAGAGAAAAAGAGTTTGCTCGATATTATTCCGAAGAAGATGCACTAGTTTTCTGTAATGATGTACCCGGGCTCATGGAACAATTCCACGTAGAATATAATGTTTCTGAATGGAGACTCTTTATTGACTCTTCAAAAAGGAGCCTTAAGGCCGTTCTTCTACACAATGGAAGTAAATATGCTTCTGTACCAGTGGGACATTCAGTTCACTTAAAAGAGTGTTATGAAAATCTTGAGCTACTTTTAATTAAAATTCGTTACAAGGATCAAGACAATTTGTGGTGATTTGAAAGTTCTTTGTTTGTTACTTGGACAACAAAGCGGTTATACTAAATATCCTTGTTTTTTGTGTGAGTGGGATAGTCGTGATAGAAAGCAGCACTATTGTAAAAAGATGTGGCCACCAAGACAAACCTTACAACCTGGAATGAAAAACATTGAAAGAAAAAGTTTAGTAGACCCGAGCAAAGTTTTGCTTCCTCCATTACATATAAAACTAGGGTTAATGAAACAATTTGTGAAGACATTAAAAAAGATGGAGAGTGCTTCAAGTATCTTTGCAGCCAGTTTCCTCGCTTGTCAAAAGCAAAGATAAAGGAGGGTGTTTTTGTTGGGCCGGATATAAGAAAGCTTATGAAAGATGAAAATTTTGAATCTAAAATGGAGGAATCAGAAAAACAAGCATGGATAGTCTTAAAAAATGTGGTTACAAATTTTCTTGGCAACAAAAAACATGAAGATTATAAAAATATTGTGCAAAATATGTTAGAAAAATTTAAAACCTTAGGCTGTAACATGAGTTTGAAGGTGCATTATCTAGATTCGCATCTCGACTACTTCCCTGAAAATCTTGGTGCAGTAAGTGAGGAGCAGGGGGAAAGGTTCCACCAAGACCTAAAAGAGATGGAGAGAAGATACCAAGGAAGATGGAATATAAGCATGATAGCTGATTATTGTTGGATGTTAAAAAGGAATGGTCCACTACGAGATTACAGAAGAAAAAGCACAAAAAGGAGTATGGAAAGACAAAGAAAAAGATATTATAAGGACTTGTAAAGACATAAATAGTATTTTACTGTTTCTTTTCATTAGATTTAATGATATTTGTAAGTAATTTTGTTTTTTATATCCTTTGGAAATAAATTCAAAATGTAACTAAAAATTATTTTTAATTTTTAAAAAATATAATTTGAAGCCTTTTTGTGAAAAATCCTTACGTGATGGAGAAAAATAGAGTTCATATTTGGATTCAGCGCCCAAAAACACATAAGAATCAGCTATCAAATTTAAAACAATTTTTAGAAAGTTAAAAAACGCAGGCCTGTGTTATCAAACAAAAAGCTTACGCATTTAAGATTTGTTTTTAGGTCGATTGGTATAAAATATTTGAGCCTCCAGTATACTTTACGTATAAAGTACTTATTTATTTTTTTATAAAAAAACAGAATTCGATAAATACATTAAAAATTACACTTTTAGAGATAAATTTTAAAATGGCAGTTAAAAGGAATATATATTTAGAGATCTATTATATTATCATTATATTTTAGGTATAAATATCCGTGTGTCTAGAGATTACGTTAATATTTATTATTTATTACCATTATCACTGACACTAAACAACATTCAAAATATTCGAAGTTTGAGTCTTCACCTGTTGTGAAAAAATTAGAAAAAAATCAGTACTAATTAGAACATTTCAAATTGGGTTTATCTTAAGATGCGTTTTTTGATTATTTAATTTATAGTGATACAACTTTTCAGGCTTAAAATAAAAAAAAGTATTATTTCAACAGGAAGAAACGTCGCAAACAACAATAATGATATATTCTCTACAAATTTCCCAGTTTGAGTGTTACTGTTATCCAGCATAAAAGTATTAAAATCAAAAGATTTTATTTGGACTTGATCTTAATGGAAAAATCATTGAACGATATCAAAAATGTTCCGATTGCGTTGACTTTAATTAAATGTATATGATTCGAAAATTAACTAAATGATAAAATGTACTTTCCAAAATTGCTGATTTAAGAAATTGTAGTCAAGGGCGTTAATATGATGAAATCTATGAATCGATGATGTCGAGAATATGGATTGTATTGATTTCTATTTAATTTATATAATTATACAAAAAAAGACGAAACTTTGAAAATAAGTTTCCAAAATCTAAATGGTCTTTTATAACATTTTGAAGATAATGTTCATGGGCAATACTGACTGTTGCACATTTTCCAATTTTTTCGAAACAAATTTCATTTAAATGAAGTTTTATAATTTTGCTGCTATTATTTTGAATATACAAGCAGTCCTTGAAATAAAGAGACAACGTATGATAAATGGAAAGATGTAATTATATAGAACATAAATATAAAATATTGTATCAATTACGACACAAACCCCGAAATTGAAACACCCTGATGATTCTATTACGTTACACCTATGAATGCAAAATATTCAGTATGTGTATACATAATAAATACTTCAGACACCTTTACGTTACAGCGTATGTTTACATACAAAACAGCAGAATGAGATTTACAATAACAACATTTTTGTTATTGTCGGTCAACTTTCAGATATCGTCTTTTATAATACAGTCGATCGCAGAGTGGCGTGACAAATTTTTTTAAATATCTTTGTCATTTTCTTCTCGCTTATGAAAGGGGATTCTGGGAAAATATTTTGAATTTATCTTCTATATAATTACATCTTTCCATTTTTTTATACGTTGTCTTTTTATTTCAAGGAAACCCGGTATACACATTGAAATTTGTTTTGTTTTTCTTCTGTCGATATTTTGTTTATGCCACAGAAGTTTTTCTTTTTAGGTTTGAAATTTTGCTTCTGAGGGTATTATGTAGCAATTCTAAGTAGATTAATTCTGCACTGGAAATTAATGTTCCTCTCTGTTTGAGTGTGAATCTAAGACGTTTAATATTTTTAAATTTTACAATTTTGCCAATGATTGTTCTGGATTTCGTCTATTCACAAACTTGCCTATTTTGTCTTATCTAATTGACTGTGTTTTGGAACAAAAACTGAGTTTAGAACCCTATCAGAATATAGTGAAATATTTTTGAGTAACTGAAATAATTATAGATATTTGTTGTCTCTTGTAGTTTATATATTTATTATCTTTACGAGTCAAGAGAATTGTTATAATAATTAAACGATGTTTGGAAATTAACGTACTAATTGCCTAGGTGCTTAGCACTAAACACACATCTTCCATTGAAAAGTTATATACCTTCATTCTCCTCGAAACATTTTGGGCATTTCCCATAGCTCTTTGCAAGTTTTCCGAATCTTTTCTTCTCACCATTTGACACTCTCGTCTTTCATTACTATTCGGATAACTTCAGTCAGCTTTTTTTTTCTTATACTATTTCTGCCATTCTTTTAAATATTGTCATTTTTTGATATTATCTTCTCTTCGTCTTTTTTACTCTCTTTTTTTCTTAAGTGTCTTTTTATAGATTATCTATTGTAACAAATAAGTTGAGAATATAACTAACGTTACAGTTTTTATTGGTAATAACGAGTGTAAAATACATATACAAATTGTTCTGCCTCTATCAAATACATTTATTTTCAGCATTTGATCAATACTACATCAAACTTTATTGACAGGAGTCCGATCAAGTATTACGTAAGCAACAAAGGGGGGGGGGGGTCTCAGCTTTGCTTAATTTTGATGACATGGCGGTCGGCGGGGTCTGAATGGTGATTACGTCAAAAATATTTATTTATTTACAGTCATGAATTCAAGTGTCTTGGACTGAGGACGATTAATTTGAGTTTACCAAATTTTTAAATAGAACAAAATAAATAGATATCGTTTATAGGTTAATAATATAATATTTAAATATGATGTTAATGATTTGCTTGAATAAATATTAAATGTGCAGTAAATTTCTTTAGAGTTTATAAATTGCTTATTTCATTGTGATAGATTTAATAACTATGATAGATAGTTGCTCATGAACAACAATAAAGAAACTTAAACAGATTTTGTAAAAATTATGCAAATGCTTACGTAAGCATAGGAGGGGGGGGGGGTAAGAACTTTGCTTACTTTTGCTGACAAGGGAGGGGGGGGGGTTACAAATTACTAAAATTCTGCTTACGTAATACTTGAATAGCCCCTAGGCAGGTTACCTGCATTACTCAAATATATGTATGTACAATCAGTTACACATCCATACATTCGAAGAGTGCAAGTTATTGAAAAATTTGAAAAAAGATTGAATGTATGAGTTCAACAACAAATTAAAAATTAATCTGGATTGTAGGCTTTCGCGATCGTTGTCCATAGTAGCTTCGGGGATTCCGGGCTGGAACCGCGTCCTTGGAACTGGTTCCTTATAACCCAACATTTCATCCACTGTTGTAAGGGACATCTTCGGGGTTGCATTACTGTCGCTGTACTGAAAGTCTGTTAATTTGACACGTGGTTGTTTCGGATCACTAGAGCATCATGGTTACGGTTGAGTTTTTGAGATATAAGAGTTTGCCAGGTACTGAGTAATGGGTATCTGTCATCACAATTAATATTACTAGGATGCTTTATAAGGGTTGTGGGCAGATTGAAATTTGAGATGGTGTGCGGTTTCTAACCTATGTCCAACAAGCGCAGACCCTATTATCCACAGCACTCATTCAATAATACTGTTGCTTACCGAACGCTTTGTATCGCTGCTCTACACACTGTAATTCGAGTATGGAATTCTGTAAACATCAGGAGTTTCTAGATGCTTGTGGTCCTTAACAGAAAAGAAGGCCAATAATGTAGTGTGGGGTTTAAAGATGTTATGTTTTGTAAGAATTTTGTTGTTACGGTCGGTGACGCCTTGTATATAAGGTGAATGGGATTTAGGGATGTCAGAAATGTACTGAGAAACGGAACTGGACGGTCTAGGGTTACGGTGCGTTAGATATCGTGCTTAGAATAGTTGTCGTTGATTAAGGTATTGGTAATATAGTTAATTTCTTTGGATAATGAATTAGGTTCAGATATAAAGAAGGATCTTTTAACTAAGGAGTTTATAACACCATGGTTTTGTGCAAGGTGATGGTGGGACAGGGCGTTTAGGTATAAGTCGGTATGCGTAGGCTTGCGACAAACAGAATGTCATAATGAAACATCAGAATGGCGATTCAATAAGTCGTTTGGGAAAGGAAGCGAACCTTTCGACTCAATCTCTATGGTGAAATGACTGTTGGGAATTGAGAGGAGTTTATCTAAGGAATCATGTCTATGTGACCAGATAACAAAGGTGTTATCAACGTATCTAGACCAACAATTCGGCTTTTTTTGTGTAGGAGCAAAGGATTTGTTGTTCGATGGCCAGGATAAAGATAAGCGATAACAGGAGGAAGTGGGGAACTTTTTATTGCACCAGACACTTGTTCGTAGCAATAGTCACGGAATTAGAAATTGGCAGAGATTGGTCAAGTTTTTATTGGAATAGGATTTTACATATTATTTGTATGATGTTAGGGTTAACAGGGATTCGAAATCAAAACTTACCCGAAAATCCTGAAGATTCACCGCAAGTTATTTCATCCTTTGTACAAAATCTTTGAAATTTTTGATAAAAAGTTCATTGTTATCACTGTAGGGAGTGAGGAAATTAGCAAGGTATTTGGATGATTCCTAAGTGGGACTATTTAATGTACTGGTAATCGAAAGTAAGAGAAACTTGGGTTTGTGGATTTTTGGTAGACCGTACAGTTTAGGGGCATTAGTTAGAATCGTTAGGTAAATGTAGGAAATTGAGGTCACGTCTACTTTGCGCGATTCTTCCTCGAATAAATTCAAAATTAGCCCGTTGGTAGATAGATTTGGCGCAAAAGGATGTAATGTGGTTTTCGATGTAAAGGGTTTGGGAATAAAATGTTGGTCCCGACATCGACGTAAGAAAGTTAAAGCTCTAAAGACCTTGCAACAGCAGACGAAACATCGGCCAAGAGGTAAGTTAGAGGGACAGTTTCAAGGACGAGGTTTCAGGCCGAAATCCCGGAACCAAATTAAAGATTAATTTTAGGTACATAACATGTTAGGGTAAGTACCTTAATATTTTGCACACCATTCACAGCTAAATAAAAGTGTTCTTGAAGTATTTATAAAAAAAGGAAAACATTAACAATCGTTACGGTAGTATTAGAGTAAAATTTTTTTCAATTTTTACTGTAACAGACAGTTTATATATATAGATATAAGTACAAATTGGTCGTCTTCAAATTGTTCGAATTTTATTGGTTTGTTCTTACATATTAAGATACTTTTCAGACATCAGTGCCATCGTTGAAAATTAGTTTGTCCGATTTCGGCGAATCTATTTGTATTTTGGTCTCTCGTTTTACCAGCGGAGACCTAAGAAAAAATTTAGCTTCTTTCCTATTCAACTCTTTGGGTGAATGGACCGGTACAAATAATGAATTTCTTAGGGTTTTGATACCTTCATAACTGGAGTCTGTGTTTTCGATTCTTTTGTCGTTCATGTAGGGGGAATTCCTTTCTGATCGCCTGTTTCGCAAATCTAAGGATTTCATGCCGGGCGATAGACTTCTGGTCTTAGAATTGACTGCAGGTTCAGATAACAGTCTTGGTACGGTTTTGAATGGTATGCATTCAGAGTGACCTGGTGTTGATACCGGCGTATGAGGTGCTGATTGTGAGATTGCCGATCTGGGTAGGTTGTTGGAAGGAGTGCTTTTCTCAGAAGTTTTTGTCTTTGAATAGTCCATATAACTTCCTGATCCTAACTGTCTCATGTTAGGCTGTGATCTGTAATCAGGTTTGGAATATATGTAAGTAGATATAAAAAAAAACGGATACATAAAAAACTTAAAAAATGTATGTACACAAGATAATTCATGTAATAACATTCAGGAATGCAGTTGCAAAAAAGTATGAATCAACGCGTGCTCTATTCGTTTTAATACAAATCCTTAATTCATAATCGTATATCATGCTATAACTTAGGATCAGCAAATACGTATTAAAAAATAATTGGTGACGTTTGTCTACCTTATTATAATTTACGTAATAAATTCATCAAAGAACCAAGAATTAACCAAGAATATCTGAAAGTTAAGCGCAAGATGGTGTATACAAGAACGTTAACAGTTCATAAAAATCACAAACTTTTATTTGCTTCAAAGAGACAAAAGAATTATTGGTACATTAATAATGGTAAGCAATCGTTGTGTAATGATCATGAATCATTGTACTACGATCACTTACCATTAAGACCCTAGAAAGTGACGGTGTACTTTATTTTGAAAATGATGTCGTTAGTTAGCAAGGAATTATTATCAGTTCTTTAAGATGCCAAAGGAATCGTTCGAATACCTCCAAAAAGTAAAAATTCTCATTTATATGTGTTTATTTGACCAAAGAAATAGTTATTTCACTTAACGAAGTTTCAATAGTTATTTATACCACAAAGGAGGTATGTAGCTTTTACCAGTCGAAAACGATTTTGCACCCGAGCGGAGCGAGGGCTGGCAAATGAGTTCGAGACTGGTCAAAATACTTACCTCCTTGCGTTGTGTATAGCATTTTATCTGCTCCCACAGTAATGCTCCACGAAATAAAAAACCAGATTTTACATTTATTGATAAATTTATTTTGACAGTGATACTTTTTTAGTGGACATAAGGCATGCATGGATCGCAATAATTTGCTGTTATTCTCATGTCAGCCCCTTCAATACGACTGATGCGATTGAAATCGATTGTGACCATTTGCATTGTAGAAATTTAATAAAATTAAAGTTTTGACAAGCCACAGTTGTCAAATGTCAACATGACCCAAAGTACCCAAAACAGATTATTTAGTTAACCTGTTCTGTGTACTTTGATTTTGTCGTTGTTGTTACTAGGGCGTTGTTTATAAACATAAAAGGTGTAGTTTTGCCGACTCTAAATAATTTTTTTCTCAAATGAGTTATTTTCAAATAGAATTTCTTTTTCCTGAAAAATCGAAAGGGCGCTATGAAAGAGCGTATAAAGCATTCAAGGGACGGTGCCAGATTATACATCTTGGTGTTTCTGAAATATCACTGTTGGCATACTTCATGAAGAAATCAGTAACATTAATGTCACCGGCGAGTTTGTAGTGTGAGTACTCAATGATTAAGTCAAGTTTTTTCATAGAGGAGAACACGGATATATCGAAATATCCTAAACTAAGGTCATTTCTAAAACTGAAGAATTAAAGCTACAAACCTAAAAAAACTAAGAATTTTCACAAGAGAACAAATCAATAATTTTTTCCTGCAAGCATCTGATGACACATATTTGCTTATGAAGGTAGAGGCGGTCTTAGACATTGCAGGCGCATATCACTCTGATGAGTAATGCAAGCTTAAGATGAAGAACGTCAAGCATAATTACAATATTATTGTTGTTACTATTCTAGATTCTAAAAGTGGTATGTCACGTACAATTACTTCCCGTTAAGATAGTGTTTGTCATCTTCAAATTTTCAAGAAATATATAACGATTAGATTAGATGTTAAAACAGACAATTCACACTTCTTCATGCGGTACCAACCAGGCAGATGCTGTAATCAACCAGTTGGAAAGTACACCATTTCCACGATTCCTAGCAAGATAGCGCAGTTTTTGAATCTAGAACATCGTAAAATATATACAGGACATTCACGCAGGAGAACGTCGGCAACGTTACTGGCTAATACAGTAGTGTATGTTTTAGCGATCAAGAGGCATGGTGCTATCTACGGCGCAGACACAGCGATGGCGTCCAGCAGATGACCGAAAAGAGATCGAAACCGGTAGTCGTATCGCACAAATTTTATGGGAGCTTCTATTTATTGATTATGTCCTTAGTCAGTGGAGACGGCATTGGTGACTAAATAAAATATGGTAGGTACCGCCACTCAATTTTAATTACGGAAGCTCGGATTTGAAATCTAAGAAAAGTAATCGCGCGATCGTAGGCGTATGCGCATACAGACTACAAAGAAAGCCAAAAGCGATATCTATAACGGAAAAATGTTACACAGGATATCTGCAATCTGAAAATAAATTCTCGAGGCAGCCAACTTGCTAAAGAGAGAAAAAAGGCCATTTTTGCAATGTCTCGTAAAAGGCTCACACGTAGCTGGCGTGGGGAAAAATATCTTTAATATGACTAGAGGTTATAATATGAATAGAAATTTAAAATAAATTGAAATACAAAAAAAAAGAATATATTACGTTTAAATTATTAACAGCCAAAACTGAAATATAAATTGAATTACAAATCGAAATTAATCAAATATATTACCAAAAATATTTGTTACACAATTTCTCCAAATATGAGTGAATGAAGTTTTGTGAATTCTAAACTTCTCCTTTAATCGACGATACAAACACAACCCACAACTAGATTCGTTAATCCTCTATACCGGATATGAAAACGGAAACGGTAGGGGGCGATACCGTTACAAAATATTAAATCAGAGGGCGATACGTACGCGTTATATGAAATTAAACTCGCAGATCAAAAATAGTATACCGGGGCAAGACGATAAGAATATATATAAGAAAAGAAAATTTACCAATCTAACAATGGTGGGTGGAAATCCGCGACGATTGCAGAAAGTTATGTTGTGTAAAAAAGAAATAGTTAACAGGATTCTTCACAACGACGCTTTATCTGGAGTTTCCAGTAGTCCATCGCCTCAGATTATTATAACGGATGAGTCAGACAATATTGAACCTCAGATTATTGAAACGGAGCAGTCAGATCATTTCGAGAATGTGGTAGTCAATAGTCATAAGGAAAGTTATCGAAATTTTGTAAATAATGTTACCAATTGTAATAATTGTACCATAACTATAAATATTAATAATTAAAAGTTCAAAATATCCTTTTATTATTTGTATGACTCGAAATCACTTATTTATGCAAGAGTGGTAAGTAGATCACTTACCACCGTCGCCAATAGCAACTAGGACTTTCGCAGTAAAATTAACTTATCTGCTTGAAAACAATTTAACAATAACTTATCATAGTGGGAGCAGATAAAAATATTTATTGTAAACATTAGAGCGGTGTAAAAAGGTAGGATCTGTTTCTATTCAATTTAGTTGTTTTCCAGAAATATTCTAGCTTAATTGATTATTGATATTTCTTCTATGGTATTATGTATTGGAGATATCGTTTGACAACCTCCTTGATCGTGTATACAGGGTGAGTTTTTTTGAATGTTTAGCATTGGGATCTCAGAAACTACTGGAGATAGAAAAACGCTTAAATGGGGAAAGATGCGCAGTTTTTCGAGTTTGATTTAAAACTGCTTTTGTTTCTCCGATAACTTTCATGGCTTATTAGATATTCAAAGAAAACTAAATTTTACGATTTTCTTTAAACATGCTTAGCATCGTTAATAGTAATTTTAGAGAAAAAGTGTTCAGACAAAAGTTTTAGATAATTTTACGCCAAATAAAACTATGTAGCTAATATTTTTTTTTCGTTCACCATTATCGAGTTATGACACAAACTTGTGTTTTTTTAAATGGAAACCATAGTTGGTTTTGACATCATTAAAAAGACTATTTTTTGCTGATTACAATGATATAAGGTTTGATATGGTTATTTTAGAAAATAAAGAGGATATAGACATTTTTATGGTTTTTATGGAAAACAATTGAATTTCGAACTGATAAAATACAAACCAAACGAAAACTTATTTTGAAATCTTATGTAGTAATAAAATGAAAACTATAAGAACTTTTATTAAGGGCACACAACATTATTAATGTTCAAAGATACCTCCATTATTATTAATACACAAATTGCATCTCTTCACAACAGAATTTGTAGCATTGCGGACTTTACGCCTATTGATGTTATTAAAAGCAACTAAGACAGCTTCTCTTAAATCGTCGATTGTTTCATATGTTCTTTTGTATACTGTGTCCTTTAGTACACCCCACAAGAAAAAATTCAAAACTGATAAATCAGGGGATCTAGCCGGCCATTCAATGGGTGCATTTCGTCCTATCCATTGATTAGGGAAGTTCAAATTTAAATAATTTCTAACATTCAGTTGATTGTGCGGAGGCGCTCCGTCATGTTGAAACCATTGCAGCATTGCTCGGGTTCTTAAATTTAAATTATCTAACATTTCCTCGAAATTTTGTTGTAAAAAATTAAGATAACGATTGCCAGTTAGTGATCCATCAAAAATAAATAGAGGAAGAACAGTTGATCCTATAACACCACACCAAACATTAAACCCAAATTTAATTTGTGGTCTCCTATGTTCAACGTGAAGTGGATTTGTTTGAGACCATATGTGCTCATTGTGCCTATTAAACATTCCACAATTTGTGAAACGAGATTCATCATCTACAAAAAGCTATTCGTCTGATGTTATCACCTTGATGTAAAGTTTATGATACTGATAATTTGTAGGGACGAAATTTATGCTTCTTCAACACTCTGACAATAGTGCGTTGAGAGGAGCCCATTTCTGTTGAAATTTGTCGGATCGATGTGGATGGATTCTGAGCGACACTTGCTAATATGTTTATTTCTCTATCTTCATCCATCCCTTTTTTTTATTTTGGTTTAACGAACCATAATCTGCTAAATTATCCCATAATCTCTTAAAAGTAGGTAGCGACGGCTGACGTCGATCAAAATAATTTTCAAAATAAACTTCAGCAGCTCTAGTAGAATTTTTCTGGCACTGAATGTAACATTCAACCATATCACGCTTTTCTACGTTAGAAAATTCCATAGCCAATGCAAACTTATGATTAACGGCCGTTTTCACCGCTTATAGTTAAGTTACAATTAAATTAATTAATAGTTAATTGTCAATGTTTGACAATTAACTTGACTTAAAAGTAAAAATTAACAGCTCTCACTTCTGTGACTCAACGTGAAAGCAATGTTAGTATATTTATCTCGACTGCTCCAACGAACACTATTGTAACTCAGATTTTTCGTTTTTTGAGTTACAAAACACCAAACTTTTTTTTTAAAGTTTTTATCTTATAAAGTGAACAATCATAGAAATGTCTATATCCTCTTTATTTTTTAAAATAACTATATCAAACCTTATATCATTGTAATCAGCAAAAAATAAGCTTTTTAATGATGTCAAAACCAACTATGGTTTCCATTAAAAAAAACACAAGTTTGTGTCATAACTCGGTAATAGTGAAAGAAAAAAAAATATTGGCTACATAGTTTTATTTGGCGTAAAACTATCTAAAACTTTTGTCTGAATACTTTTTCTCTAAAATTACTATTAACAATGCTAAACATGTTTAAAGAAAATCGTAAAATTTAGTTTTCTTTGAATATCTAATAAGCCATGAAAGTTATCGGAGAAACAAAAGCAGTTTTAAATCAAACTCGAAAAACTGCGCATTTTTCCCCATTTAAGCGTTTTTCTATCTCCAGTAGTTTCTGAGATCCCAATGCTAAACATTCAAAAAAACTCACCCTGTATAATAGTAATATTATTTAAGTAATTACGAGTACAACTCACGCCGGTGGGGGATAGACATGTAAATATGGATATAAATATAAACAGATTGCGCCAAAAAGTTTGAAAATGGATATCAGTAAATAGAATAGAGCGAGCAACGCCGAGAAAGAGTTGGTAAGAAGAGGTAGAGGAGATCATGCAGAACAGAGGACCAGACTATAGGCAAGAATCGACAAAGATCGGGTTATTTATTTGCTATAGCATTTCATGTTCGTTTTGTTTCCTTTTTTCGTACTCATTGTAAATCAATGAAGCTAAAAATGTTAGGCTAATTTTATTAGAAAATTATTATATTAATATACAATAGGTGCGCTTCTGTTATTATTGCATAATTATTTAGTGTCTAATGTGTCTAACTTTGAAATTAGATGTTAAATTTGAGTGTATGTACAAGGAAGCTAAAATCTGCTGCCAATGCAATTGTGCTAAAGCAAAATATATCGGGTATCCTTGAAATAAAAGGACAACGTATGAAAAATAGAAAGATGTAATTATGCAAAATATGAATCCAAAATATTGTGGGTCAATTACAACGCGAACCCCAAAATTAAAACCCCTTCAAAATTGCATCATGTTCCGCCTATGAATTCAAAATATTAGGAATTCATAAATAAAAAATATGTACGTTTATTGAAAGTTGCACCCAGATCCACGGTATGTTTACATACGTAACAGCTGTGGATGTTATAAAAACTATAACATCCTGTATGCTAACTGAATTATTAAAAATTAAGATGTGTGTTACATTAATTTACAAACCCATTTTAACAATCATACCAAAAGTAATTTGTCTCTTATTTCATGTGTATTACGAGAATGTTTTTTTTTATTAGGCGCACTAAGAAATATAATGCTGCTCTTGAAATTAAAGGCGGCAATGTTCATATTTATAAAACGCTAGAAAATAATATTTTGTCTAAGTTATGTTATGGTAAGTGTTCGATAACCTGGTACAAAAGTCAACGTGAATTTTTAAAGATGATATATTAAAAGAACATGTAAGATTTGCGCTCTACGGACATTTGACGTGCTATTTGATAACACTCTATCTTTAATCGAAAAATTGTATCGAACATGGGTAGCAACTGAACGAAACTTAAGGCGAAATGGACAATAACGAAACTATTTTTTTTTGTTTTTGGTATTCAACTTGAAGGTAATAGTCTTTTATAATATAGTCCACCGCACAGTGGCGTCACAAAAATATTTTAAATATTTTTTCATTTTTTCTCGCTTAGGAGAGGTGAAAAATATTTTGGGAATATATTCTATATAATTTAATCTTTCCATTTTTCATATGTTGGCTTTTTATTTCAAGGACATCCCGTATAGTCAAGTGTATTTTAGTACATTTTATATTCCATTTGTAAATTCAAAATATCGATATTTTGTAGATATATTAAAACAGTGGTAAAAAAATAGGCGTCAAATTCTCCTTGGCTTTACCGCACAGGACAAACCTCGAAAGTAATTAACACTTTATTCAATGCACAAGTTTGGAGCCAAATCAAAATTGATTAGTGCGCTATATAAAACACGTTAATAATATACAATACATTAAAAATAAACATGTGCGACATTAGAAAAGCGATTAGAAAATTTAAGGTGACTTATGTTTTTCTTAATTTTTCTAACCTTACATGTAGTTGACCTCGTCTCCCGTGAAAAAGTCACTAAAAAGAAAAAAGTGTAAAATTTTTAGATTTCTGTTCTTTACAATTGTAATGGTCATATTTTTCATGTAACGAAAACAGAGATGACCTTTTTGATTTTTTATGTCGAATACCTACAATAACAAGAAGAAAAGCAAGCGGTTACAGAAAATTAAATTACATTTTAAGTAATCAATAAATAATAACTTTTGATGATCTTTTGTTACATGTCGAAAAAAAGTTGTCTGATAATGATAAACATTAATAGACCATAAATCCGTGACTATCAGATCAGAATATCTCTAGCTAATGACGAATTAAATAAAGCTCAATTGAGTAGTTTGGGCTATTTCCATCATAGGATTCGAATAATCCGACGTTTCGGCAGTCAATCTACTGCCATCTTCAGGGTAGTCCTGAGAAGGGCTAATTCTTACCAAACTTATGTCTTACATATGTCTTCCCAATTTTTAATTGCGAATTGTACCCGTGTAAGATTCGAACCAGGTCTGAAACTCGCAGACCTACCCTGAAGACGGCAGTAGATTGACTGATTGACCGAAATGACGGATTAAATAATCCTACAAACGATGTAAATAGCCTAAAAGTACTCAATTAATCATCCATCGTCAACAATTTCTCCTAACGAGAATTAAAGCTCCTTAGAATCTAGTAATATTATTTTTTCTGAAGACATCTATGAATATTCAGTCCCTACAGATCGGGGGTGGTTTCTTGTAAAAAATAAATCATTATAAAGGTAAGAATGTGGTTGAACATTTGAAAAGCTCTTGATTTTAATGCGTAAAGAAGATTTTTGTTAAATATTCTTCAGTTATAGTAATAGAAAATCACCTAATGTGAACATGAGTAAAGATACGAAACAGTTTCTTGTGCGTTTATCTAAGAGGTCCGAAGATATAGTAACGGCAGCTGGGTACTCCTAAGTATCGTGCTATGGAGGTGTTTGTGCGAAATTTATCGGAATAAAGACATAACATTTGGCTCGATGTGTGCTGAGACAAATTGTAACTATAAATTGAAAACAAAATGGAGATTCAGTACTATGTAGGAATTGCAATTAGCAAAACAATTGCTAGTTTTAGAACCACCTCCTGCTAATCGCTTTTTAACAGCCGTTAACGAAGTAGTTGTTTTACCAGCTGATCAGATATAGGGGCTTCTACGGAGTGGTCCACAAAAGTTTTCTAAATGTAATGATAAATAAAACTGAAGACATTAATCTCCGTTATTTTCAAAATATTCCCCTTGAGAGTGCAGACACTGATTTCAGCGTCTCTGCCAGGGTGTATTCTGGAAGCTTTGCTTTGTTACTATGCTCAGCACAGTCTGCGATTGTGCTTCATCCATTGTGTCAAATCTTTACTCCTTCAACTTGATCTTTATGTTGTTTTTGCCAAAAACTGCTGTATTATGTGGCTTTGCGATATTATGGTGGAGAATCCGGTCGTTCTTGCCCTACTTCTCTGGACATTTGTTTCTCATATCCTCTTGTATCATATCTGGAGCTACGAACTCTTTGTAGATATCCCATAAATATTTAATGAAACAGATCAGTTAAGTCTTGATGTGACTTTTGATGATTTGACGACCATTTTTGAAATTTTTAAACCAGTTATATGTTTGTGTTTTACCCAAAGCTTCGTCCGCAAATGCTTCCTTAAACATTTTGTGTCTTCTGCGCCAGAGTTATTGAGTTTAAACAGAATTCGATATAAATACGCTGTTCGCTCAAATCGGCCATTGCAAGTATGTACATGCAGGCACAACAATGAAAAATTTCTCACCAATAAAGAACGTTTCCACTTAAAATGACGCTACTTGGCAAACTGACTCACAGAGGGAGTAGACAACTCCACGTAGAGGCGTTTGTTTATAACTTTACATCAGCTTACACGCGCAATCAAATTTTGGGATCTTTTTGGTATCACTTCGTAAAAAGCAATTTTGAAAGATAACACTTTTGGTTGTTAAGCTTGATCTTTCACTATGCCTACGATGCCTCTTCCGTTCCCTGAACAGTTTGCTGTATATAATGTTTCGAAGCTTTAACTAAGTTCTTCATTAGAAAATTTTATTTCATCCAAAGCGCCTACAACTTTTCTGTTGTTTTATAATAATATTCAAAGAAAGTCAACTCGGATAATGCTTCAAAATCTATTTAAGTACTGAATGTGGAAGAAAAAATGCAGACGAAATAAATACATACTTTAGATGTGTAGAAATACTCTAAGACGCGAATAACAACTTTCGCCTCATTGTATTTAATAACTAATAGATTACAATAACAAAGTTTATGTTCCGATAGGAAAATTTAAAAGGAATGTGAAAATATGTGAATTAGTTATTCTAAATTTTATATTTAGGTACTGTTAAACTGATTTCTATTTTAATTAAACATAATAAACAAGCATAACCGAATGGGTTGTTGCTAGTTGCCCTGGACATTGTCTTTTCAATTGATTATATATTTGGTGAATATACCATCAGTACATATTCGATTTCATACTATTTTTGCATATAATAAGATGAAACTGATATTTTATATGCACTAATCTGACAGACATGCGAAGGTAATTTAACAAAAGAGCGACTTTCCAATGAAATGCTTATTTTAAAATAAAATAGTTATTTAACGATACAAGTGTTAAAAGTGAGGTTTTATTTTGCTCGTTTACAAGCAAAATTAAAAAAAAATTAACACGTGTATCGTACACTATTTTTTCTACAAACACACAATTTTTGTTATAAAATTTTTATAAAAAATGTAATGAAAATGCACTGGCAGCTTACGAGGCATATAGTATTTACTGTCCCTAGTGTAGTAGGCGTTGAGATAAACATTACACAGCATCACCATTCATTTGTTGTTTATCTATCAAACAAAGTACCAAAGTTGAATCGTGTAGCTGTATTTGTTAAAAAGTTGTCTTGAGTTAAAATAGAAGCTGCTCAAAGATTTTTAAAAATGGAGAAAAACCAACTTCACGCTGTCAGTAAATATCTGCAAAAGAAAGGTTTAGCGCCACAACAAATTTATGAACATATGGTTAGTATACTTTGGGATGATTCATATCAGGTGGTGAAGAATTGGTTTCCAGAATTTCAATGTGGAAGAACAACTTGCGAACATGCAAAAGGTGCTGGTCGGCCCCCAAACTGTGTGCACTCAGGAAAATGTTGATTGTGTCTGTGACTTGATTAAACAAGATCGTCGGTTAACTAGTAGACGTTTAGCAGAGATAACAGGCTTTTCAAACGGTACAATTGGAACAATAATCAATGACTATTTGGAACTACATAAGGTATCTGCAAGATGGTTACCACGAATGTTGACACCCGAACAAAAGCGAGAGAGTCACGACTTCAAATGCGAATTTAAAATTGTTTAACAGTTATCCAAAAAAAATTCTGGATCGCTTTGTTACCGTTGATGAAACCTGGGTTCACCACTTCAATCCCGAGTCGAAAGTCCAAAGCAAGGAGTGGCGAAATCGAGGATCTCCACCACCACGCAAATTTAGGGTCCAACCCTCGGCGGGCAAGGTTATGGCCACCATTTTCTGGGATGCCAAGGGAATTTTATTAATTGATTACCTGGAACGAGGACATACAATCACGGGCCAGTATTACGCTACACTAATTAATCAACTTCGTGATTATATAAAAAAAAAGAGAAGAGGAAAGTTGGCGTGTGGAATTTTGTTTCATCAGGATAATGCTTCAGTGTATAAGAGTTTCGTTAAGTGAAATTAACAATACAGATTTCGAGCTGATGGACCATCCACCATACTCACCTGACCTAGCTCCTAGTGATTTTTATTTATTTTTAAAACTAAAAGAAAGTCTTTGGGGGGACCAAATTTAATAGCGATGACGAAGTTATGACACCAGTTGAAGAATTATTCCGTGATCAAGTTCTTTCAAAAAGGTACATCCGTCGTATGAATACGTTTTAACTGCCGTTAAATCACGTCAAATTAAGTTGTCACAATTTATACAAAAGATGAGTTCGTGTTTTAATAAAGAAAATGAAGTACTAGTACTGTGTGCAATAATTGAAACCGCTAATAAAGCTACATTAGATTTGTTGCCTTCGAAATCTAAGCAACAATATGAAATTGCGTACAAAAGATTCATGGAATGGTGCAGCCGCAATAATGCGATAGGTAAATTTTGAGAAAATGTTCTACTGGCATATTTTAAAGAAAGGTTTAAAATTTGGAAATCTTCTACTCTTTGGTCACATTTAATAAATATCTCGAATTGCACAAACTATACATTTAATATTAATTATCCAAGAAATATGTAATTTTCAGTTAGTAGTAAAAATCACTTTGATATATATTCGAAATTTTTGACAAACTGTCATGTCAATTTACTTTTAACACTAGTGTTAAAAGAACTACTTTTAACACGCTAGGTTATAAAATCGCATTTTTAATTGAAGTTAGCCGTGTCAAAATGTAACTTTTAACAGTGTTTGTAGAAAAATAACTATTACTTTTAAACATAATCAAAATTTAATTCGATATACTTAGTACAGCGAGTTTACCATTTTTTTTAATCCGCCTAAAAAGTAATCTTTCAGAAGCTCGTCTTCTTGTTTACTCCGAACCTCTTTTCACCAAGCCGTGTGTTCGTGTTTTGGTATCCACCAAGCCATTTTTCAGGTTTTGAACAAGAAAACACTCATTGGGAGTCAGATCTGACTAATATGGTGTGAATGAGGCGCCAATTAGTACCCTAATTCAACAAATTTAGAGGTAGCCATAGCGGATGAATGAGAACGTCGTTTTCTTTCAGTTCGGCATCGAAACGTGTCAGTACGTCAGCATTTACTTTTTGTAAATAGTCAATAAAGAATACGCCTTTGGAATTCAAAAAAGCTTGTGATCATAATTGATGGGTTTTTTTACAAAAACAGCCTTAGTCCAAAAATGCTAGTTTTGAGATTTACACACTTTCGTATAACTCCGAGTGGACCCGAATAGGTAATAATTCGGTATTCTTAAAAACAGCAATAGTCCGAAGATAAAGCAATCTAAAATATAGGGGCTTCTGTACAACATGGTTTCATTGTAGGCAGACCCATTATTACGAATTTATATATAAATTATATATATATATATATATATATATATATATATATATATATAATTTATATTAACTTTACCAAAGCATTTGATTCTATTAACCATTCCATACTCCAGCTAATCTCTTCTTATTTGTGTATCAAGCCACTCTGTTGAAGGCTTTTGTTAGATTGGTTGTCTGTATTCTATTCAATTTTCTATATTTTGCCTAATTATGAATGTGGCACCTAGGATTGATTTATTTTTTTCTGAATCCCTACTCTTCTTCGGATATGCTCACATAGCTGTCAATTATCGATGGTGAACAACTTCATAACTGACCTAAGGTTACGCCTCTGTAATTTTCAAAGGACTTTTTGTCGGCTTTCTTTGAATATCGGGACTTTAATAGTTGTTTTCCATTCATTCGGTATTTAAAATGAATAAAATGATTATTGTAAATATTTTTTAATTATTTCTGGTTTTTTTTCCGGACACCGGAGAAGTAAATGTCTGTTTGTACAAGAAAAATTTCCTTTTTTTTTTAGAAGACATGAAACATTATCTACAAAGTAAGAATGAGCAATAAAAAAAGGGATTTTTAATAATATAAAATATTATTAAAAATCTGGTGTGAAGAACACAAATACAGGTTCACTATTAATATTTTTTGTGAACGTGTCCGAACATATCCCTCCCCAAAGACGTAGATACGTATTTCGCCTTTTTACAGGCTCTTTGGAAGGGCGTAGTTACTTCACATTGGTTATGTGGACGGGGCGACGTACTTCGGCTGTCTGACAACAGGCAGCGCTGAATTTACTTCTACGCCCGGTCTGGATAATTTCGGTGATGTGGTGATGTGTTTCTTTTTTGTGAATGTGTCTGAGAATATAGTTTCTCCAGCAGGGGCGTACCGACGAGCCTGTAGAAAGGAGAAATACGTATCTACGTCTCTGGGATGGGATATGTTCGGACACGTTCACAAAAAATATTAATAGTGAACCTGTATTTGTGTTCTTCACACCAGATTTTTAATAATATTTTATATTATTAAAAATACCTTTGTATTATACAAAACTGGTGGGGTTTACCTACCTCATGAATGTTTCAATTATTCTGATACATTACACATGCGGTTAGTCCGTAGTATGAGTGAAGACACAAACAAAATGCAGTTTCTAGAGAGATTGGCTGTGCCACCTTTGGAAGGGCGTCGTTACTTCACATTGGTTATATGGACGGGGCGAGGTACTTCGGCTGTCTGACAACAGGCAGCGCTGAATTTACTTCTACGCCCGGTCTGGATAATTTCGGTGATGTGGTGATGTGGTTCTTTTTTGTGAATGTATCTGAGAATATCCTTTCTCCAGCAGGGGCGTACCGACGAGCCTGTAGAAAGGCGAAATACGTATCTACGTCTCTGGGGAGGGATATGTTCGGACACGTTCACAAAAAATATTAATAGTGAACCTGTATTTGTGTTCTTCACACCAGATTTTTAATAATATTTTATATTATTAAAAATACCTTCGTATTATACAAAACTGGTGGGGTTTACCTACTCATGTATGTTTCAATTACTCTGATCAAAAAAGGTGCTTAACATTTTATTTAGCAACGAAAAGTCACGAAACAGTAAATTGTACAAAATTAGTAAATTCATTGGTCTTATCGGCTGGCTTTTACATCTACTTTGTCACACAAATTAAGTGGTTAATAGTGCGTACTACCTCCACGAACTCTAATGACTTCTGACATACGGCGAGATAATCTTTGAATGCAGTTGACGACCTCTTCTTTTGTAATGTTTTCCCATTCTTCACGATAAGCTATTTGAAGATCTCGAATGGTTACCGGTATAAGTTGCCGGTGATCGAACACGTCGCCCTAATGAATCCCAGAAATTTTCGATAGGATTTGAGTTTGGGGTTCGAGCTGGCCATTGCAAATGGCGAAAATTAACCACATCCAAATATTGCTCAACCACCCGTGTGGTGTGAGGTCGCACGTTATCGTGTATTAGGGTAATGTTCTCATCTACGAATGGAGCAAATGGTACGACGTGATCAGCTAAACACTTATTGATGTACCTAACAGCCACCAAAGTATCATTTTCAATGATAACAAGCTTCGTTTTCGCGCACAGTTAAATGCCACCCCAAACCATTATACCGCCATTCTTGAAGATATACAACACGCTGAAAATCGTTCACCAGGCCTTCTCCACGCACGTTCTCGTCCAACTGGTGAACGCAGACAAGAACGAGACTCATCCGTGAACAATACGCAGCTCCATTGATCCATTGTCCAATAACTATATTCACAGGCAAATCGTAGTCGCTGAACACGAGCTGAGTCGCTGAGCTGGGAGTAAAAGCGGACAAGCAGCAGGTTTCTTTGATATCGATCTTCGACGTTCGTGCAGAAACTGCAGTGCCATAACCGTCTTCGACTTGGCGAGACACAATTGCTGATAGTAAAACTATAATTGTGTAGCGTAGATAACACCATAAAACGGGTTTCTCGCCGGTTTGTGCCTTCTTGTGTATTCCCCAGTTTGACGATGTCCCTGTATTGCGTCATGGATGGTACCCCTGAGAATATTCAGCGATGTATCGAATACTGCGTCCACCTTCGTTCAAAGCTACTACTCGGACTTTTCTGTTTGCATTTTGTCAACCAATAAGCGTCAGTACTGACATTTAAAATGACCTTTCAACACAACAAATAAAAGGTGAATAAAGAGCATACCAAGATTTTTTGGGTTGGGTTGGATTATTTGCGTTCGCCATTATTTTTGTTTTTCTTTTGGCTGTTTTAACAAATTAAATGTTTTGTATCTTCTTTAATTTTCAATTCTTATTTCCTAGATAATATTTCATGTCTTACGAAAAAAAAAATTAAAAAAAAGGAATTTTAATTATGATAACAGTAATTTACTTCAGTGCCCGGAATTCCATGAGTGTATTTCCATTATTTTAAGGACAAAAAAAATATCAGAAGTTTATTATATTTTTAAGACTGCCTCATAAATATAATAGAGCTCTACTTATTTATCATTTAATTTTCATCTAAATAATACCTATAGTCTTTTTTAACAAAAAATTATTTCATTAAATTTTATAGATATCATAGAACTAAACACAGTAAACATAAATACATTTACTCGAGCACTTCAGACAATTTTTGATATGCCAGAACGTCAATGTAAACGTATTTTATTACACGAAGATATTTTAATAAATACATTGTAAAATGTAACCAATAAAATTTTAATCTTCATTGTAAAACAAAATCAAACAAATTTTATCGTTATGTAACAATAAACTGGAAGCCCTAAAAATATTTTAAATAGAATTCTTCCATTATTATTATTTTAACCCTACACTGCGCAGTGTTGCAGATCTGATACAACTACCTTTAAACCTATAAATATACTATAGAGAGCATGAAATTCACACTGTGACTTTTGTAGATAATCTAATACATCCCTATATACGCTATAACTACGGTTGATTTTTGTACCAACGCGTCTGCGCATATTTTTTACTTATGGAACAGGTGAATGTATGGCGGTGTATTGTATGTTGATAACCACGTGCAAGAAAGTATTATAAAACTATCGTATAATTACATATCGATAACAAACAATTATAAAATTAGGACACCTAAGGTTCATATAATACATTAAGTGTCATATTCAGTGGAAACAATAAATTTTCTAAGAAATATCGTCATTGAAAATGAGATGTATCATATCTGATACATTGTGTTAGAGAGTGTTATTTGTTTGTATGTGAGTGAAATAATGTCGGATAAAAAGAATAAATGGGTTGCGAAGTATCTACGACAGGAAGAACTGGAAGATATAATCGCACATCTCTCTGAAAGTGAAGATGATTATGATAGCATAAAGGAGAGCGACGAAGAATCAGAAATATATCAAGAAATTAGAAATTCTATATTAGCTATGCCTATTGAGTTTGAAGACGGGTTAGTGATTGAAGATAATAATATCGAGAATAACGAAGAATACTCGGAAGAAGAAGAAGATCAAACAAATGAAGAGGAAGTAGAAAACGAAGGAAGTGAGCTTGCTGAAGCTAGCGATAATTTGCAACATATGCAGAGGGATCCTAAGAAAGAAGCAGAAGAGCTAAAAGAAAGATATAAAAATATTTTATGGCGAAAAAAAAAATTGATTATAGATGACAACGCTTTAACTTTCCGAGGAATAGCAAATTTTCCACCAGATATAGATAATCTGAGCAGTTCTTTGCATTCTTTAAATATTTTTTTGATAAAGAACTCATTTTGACAATAGTAGAGCAAAGTAATCTATTCTCCATACAAAAAGATCCCAGTAAACCTGCCAAAATAACTGAGGAAGATTTAAACAAATATATTGGAATTTGTATATATATGTCGTTAGTGCGAATGCCTGATGTAAGAAGTTACTGGTCCTCCACACTTGGTTTTGACAAAATCAGAGAAGTCATGAGCTATAACAACTTTGTTAAAATCCGACAATATCTGCACTTTAATGACAACACAAAAATGAAGCCAAGGGATGATCCGGATCACGATCGACTGCATAAATTACGGCCGGCAATAAACAAATTGAATGATAAACTTCAATCTGTCCCACTACAACATCTTTGTGTCGACGAACAACTATGTGCAACAAAAAGCAGACACTATATAAAACAGTATCTACCGATGAAACCACACAAATGGGGATACAAATTGTATGTGCTTTGTGGGACAGACGGATTTTCGTACAAATTTGAAATTTACACCGGTGACGAAAATAATCCGAAGTATAGAAAACCAGAAGAGCCAGATTTAGGATCCAGTGCAAATATTGTCATACGTTTATGCAGGAGCGTACCACATAATGAGAACTACAGAGTATATTTTGACAATTTCTATACGTCAATTCCTCTAATTGTTCACTTGGCTAAATGCGGTATACATTCTCTTGGAACAGTAAGAAGATCAAGAATTCCTAATTGCAAAATGATTAGTGACAAAGAAATGGCGAAGGAAAGGCGCGGCACTTGCCAAGAATATGTGGCGAATATCGAAGGAGTGGACATTTCTTCCGTTTTATGGAAAGATAATGAAACAGTATTACTTTTATCTTCTTTCACTGGACAATTACCCCTATCACAAGTAAAACGGTTTGACAAAAAAGAGAAGAAAACTGTCGAAATCTCATGCCTCAATCTAGTAAAAGAGTACAATAGACATACGGGGGGTGTCGACCTGCTAGATGGATTGATTGGTCGTTACAAGGTAGCAATGCGAACTAAAAAATGGTACTTACGATTATTTTATCATTTGTTAGACATGACTATAATAAATTCATGGCTGTTGTATAGGAAAGTCAGTACGACTCGGAATGAGAAATATTTGCCTTTAGCACAATTCCGCGCTGAAATAGCATATTGTTTATGCAACCAAGGAAGTACATCTACACTTAAAAGAGGCCTAGTGACATTGAAAAAAGTGTTCAAGCCAAAAAGCCACGCTCTGCTACGACTGTCTACGTACCTCCAAAAGAAGTGCGTCAGGACTCCTATAGTCACCTATATATATCGTGAGTAGGCCTCACGATGAAACGAGACAACGTTGCAAAAATCCAGGATGTAAATCTTTTTCTTTCATAAAGTGTTCCAAATGTTCTTTACACTTATGTCTTAATAAGCATAATAATTGTTTCTTGCAATTTCATACGAAATAGTGACTTATATTCTTACATACTACTTCTGCACAATGTAGCAAATTTGATACATATACATTTATTTAAATAAAAACTTAATGTTTACACATGGATTTTTTTAATTATTTTTCCATATTTTTCCACACAAAATTACATTAAAAAAATTTTTTTTCGGCGAAGAAAAAAAAATTGCGCAGTGTAGTGTTAATACATAGGATATATATGCTTTTTGCTATATTTACCTTGCATGCATATTTCTTTGATGCGCTCTGGTCGTGTTCCGTCTGACTGGATTAGACTGTGGCCTTTGCGTTAATCTCATTGATCTGAATACTCTTCTCGATACATCATTCTTTTGTTGACTTTTAGCTCTACCTAATACCGCACTACCAGCTGTAAAATATAAAATTAAATCACAAAAAAACTTGTTTTCGAATAATTATTTTTAACGTACGAGTACTTGACTGTTTTTTTCTGGTTTGCGCCATGGCATAGACTACAGCTGCTAAACTGTTACATTGACTTGGCTGTCGTTGGAAACTCGGAGGTCTTCCTGTTCTTCTTCCTATTACGAAGTACGTTTCCATTTCCCCTTTACCTTTTACTTCGATTAATCCTCTGTGTTTCACTTCGTAACCGCGAACACCCAACAACTGAAATAAATATTGTTATTGTCACTGTTGAGGATACATTTAATATCCTTTTGCAATATTTTAATTTCAAGCATTTTTTATTGTTAAATATAAGTAAATCTAGGATATAGAATTCAAACATAACATTTCCAATTTTATAAATATTCAACTTGCATTTTCAGGTTTAAACCACTGTATAACTTTGTTATCCTATTCAAATTATAAAACTTTCTTTAGATAAGAATTGGAAACATTTAGGTATATTTGCAAATTTATTTTTATTACTTTATATATTTGATCGCTTGTTTTATTATGAAGGGTTTAATCTGTACATTTGTTCTTAAGTTCATGGTTCCTAAATATACATAATAAATTTTATTACTTTAACAAGGCACGACCCGGAACTACATAATTAGATTTTTAACACCAATACTTAATTAGTAATTATATTTTATTATGTATTTATTAGTTAAGATTAAATTTTTAAGACATCGCAAATTTGGGTATGCCCGTAGGTAGAATTTCTACGAATAACACAGAAAAGTTCCCCTTTATGATGCCAAACAATACAATGTACAACGATACGCGCGTTTAATTATGTAATAGTTTGAAGGGGTTGTGGTATATTCTTACTTACTTGTAACAGAATCTGAACACGGCAGTCTCATTCATAACATCATAACAAACACAATCTTAACACAACAGTCGTACAATAACATCAAGACACACAGTTTTATATTAAAAATCAATATCACAAACATACTTTAACAAGAGACACCACTCTCAACAGCAGTATAAGTTGTTGTAGATCCAAAAATAAATGTATATTATATTTAGATAAAAGTACATTTATTCATTTAACAAACAGTCACCGAAGATTTAAAAAGTGAAGTGTATACGTGTGCACGGTGAAGCAAACATCGGGGTCGTGATTCTAGTAACTGGGTTGAAGTATCTCCGTCAGAAACCGGATTCATCGCAAACATTTGATTCCTTGAGTCGCAACATTTCATTTCACAAACTGAATTCAAACACACAATTTGGTCTTTCGAGAGTCGGATATAAATCATACATAATTTGGTCCTTCGGGAGTGGGATATAGATTATATATAATTTGGTTCTTCAAGAGCCGGATATACATCAAAATTTGTTTATTTACATTTTATTTTTTAGAAATTTTGATAATATTTTTAAAATAATTTATTATTCTGTTTCATCGTCATTAACCGTACATTTTAGAATAGTTTTGTCTTTAAAAAACATCGTCGGAATAACATCTACTGTCACTCTTCTTTGTGTTAATCTATGCATATAGAAGTTACTTTGACATTGCCACCAAGTTATATTTATTAAAAAAAGTGTAAAATATACACTTTTCATAACAGAATTACAAATTTTTAAATATAAGCAACAAAAAATAAAAGCAAATTGTGGATAAAGAAATCGAACATCAAGTAAATATCTTGCAAGTATCATGAACTGCAAGTAAAGCATAGACGAAGAAGCATAAGAGAATCCTAGCACCGAATAAAATATACTATTATGCTCTACAGAAAAAGTTTGTCAAACACAAAGAAAGAATAGAAAAGCAAAGCAAAGTAGGCTCCTCTTCCGTATATTTAGACGCAAGTAGTGCAATTGCACATTTGTTTCTTCTATTTATACGTAGAATAGCTTTCTTAACCCTTCTTATCAATCGAACCTGTGTATAAAGAGAGTAAAAAGTATATCCACTACTTCTACACATAACTTCGAAATGTCAAGAATGACTTACGTACCCTGGCATAAGACCGTTTACTTGTAAGTGCTTATACAACGCGAATAAAGTTAGTACTTATTCTAATTAGAGGGGACAAAAAGTTGTAGGCGACTGAGATAAAATTTCACAGAATGAGATGAAGAGGACAGATAATAAAAGGAACGAAGATATAAGAAAGAAATTGCGAGTAAAATAAGTCACAGAAACTCTAAAAGATAGAAAGTTCATGTGGTTTAGACATTTAATAATAATGGAAAAGACTACAAGAATAATGGAAGCGTAAACAATTAGAAAGAATATAAGAAGAAGACCTAAGGGGAATGGCTCAGTAGAAAAAATATTAAGAGAGGCAGGCAAGAAGTGAAATTTATGTGGAAATATACTAGCGCAACCACCTGAGTATACTCAATGTAGACAAACACGCTAACGGAATAGTCCGATAAAAAACGTAAGAAAGACCGTGGAGATGGTACAGGTTTGTATTAGGTCACTCGCCAATTTGTCTCATCTATTATACATCATTACAGACAGGTGATGAAACTTGAGTATATTGCTATTATCCCGAAAAAATAACAATAATCGTCAGGTTGGATCTTTGAATATGAGTCTGCTTCAACAAAAGTCGAGAAAGAAACCAAAACAAAAATATGGTCGCCACATTTTTTGGATTAATTAATATGTTTCATCTGTGATACTCAAGGACTGTTGTACTATTAATGCTATGTCAATTTAACGAAACAACAGAGGATAAAAATCGATTTTTGATATATTTTATTAGAAACTAAAACTCACTTGCGCTGTATATTTCGGTACTTGAATATGTCCGATAAGGCCAGTCGAATCCATCCTGGAAGCTTCGTTAACTGTATTACCCCATATATCGAATACGGGTTTTCTTGCACCAATGACTCCACATACTAGTGGACCGCATGATACTCCAACTCGAAGTCCGAAATTGTTAAAAGAATGGGTGTTGATGTCGTCTAGTCTTTGTTTCATCGCTATTGCAAAATCTATTAGTGCACACAAATGTTCCGGACTTTCTGTTTTATTGAAATCCTGCAAAATAATTCTTCTAATTTATCAAAATTAAATTTTTAGAAACTTATTACTTGATGGCACGGGTTTAAACCTGATGCAGCCATATATGTGGCTGTAGCACTCACAGTCTTGATTTTTTCAATATTGCTAAACCTTTCTTCATCCAGTAGTTGATCAAAATCAACTGAAAATAAAAAGAAATAATTCTATTATAAATTATCAACCAAACAGTAACAAAAATTATTTATTGTTTACCTATAATTTCATTTAATACTCTGATACACTCCATTCCTTTGTTAACAACTTCTGAATAAAAATCAGTAAAATTTGGAATGCTTGCAAATAAAACGCCGACTTCGTCCCTATATTGTGAATACAGCTCCTAAAATAATAACTAAAAATTACTTACTCGTATATGCTATAAGCATTGAAATAGAAATTATTTCTTTTACTAGTTTCCATTTTACATAAAATATATCTCATAAAGGCAATAGTTACTCTTAAAATATGTAATAAACTTCAGTATACAACGTGAATAAAGTACCAAATATATGACGAAAATGCTAAAGAAACACATAATTTAGTGTATGTATTTTAACTATCAAATATTTTATCTACGACTAAACAATAAAGTAGGTATTATACTACGCGATCATTTAAATTCTAAATTAGAGCAGTTTGTGAAATTTAAATTAAGTTGGTATATAGGTACTAATTTATAATTTGAATTGTCAAAGTGAAGTTTCACAATGTTTGATTTAGAACATATGATTTTTCTTACAGAATATTATTTTAAAAACGCCGAACGACAAGAGAATGGTGAATGGACATATTCAGTACCGCACCGCATTAATGATTTTCAAAATGCCTTCCCTAATTTTCCTGCGGATTATCAAAAATTAGTCCAAGAAATTCACACATGTGTGGCGAAATTTCGTAATGTTGGAACTGTAGGTAGGAAAGTTGGTAGTGGCGCGCCCAAAAAAAGAACTCCTGAGATTGTGGCAGATGTTGCAGTAAGAATGGAACAGTCTCCCAAAAAATCTCTTCGCAGATTAGCCCAAGAAATAAACCTATCATATGGAACTTGTCAAAAAATATTAAAACAAAATTTAAATCTTTATCCCTATAAGATTAACGTCGTTCAAGAGCTATTCCCTCGAGATTTTCCTGTCCGAATAGAATACTGTCAGTGGTTTTTGAATAATTTAAATAAAAACAACATATTTTTCGGACGAAGCATGGTTTCACCTATCCGGCAATATAAACAAACAAAATATGCGTATTTGGTCTTCGGAGAATCCTCATGAGCTTATTCAATCGCCTCTCCATCCGCAGAAAATTAGTGTTTGGCTAGCGGTTTCTCGAAGGCGTATATTTGGACCTGTGTTTTTTGAAGGAACGATAAATGCTGAGAGATATCGAAATAATTTACTTGAACCGTTTTTCCAAAATCTTCATGATGACGAACTTTTACATGATTATTTCCAACAAGACAATGCAACAGCTCACAAAACAAGGGAAAGTGTGGCTCGAATTCACGAGTTTTATGATAATCGAGTCATTGAATTTCCGCCTCGCAGTCCGGACCCAACGATTCTTGATTATTTCATTTATCCGTATCTGAAAAACACAGTTTACAAAAATAACCCACATAATCTTGAAGAACTACAAGAGGCAATTTCTAATGCATGCAATGCTATAAAAAATGCTTTTGAAAATATGAAACGGAGGATTAACAGTTGCATTGCAACAGGGGGAGAACACTTTGAACACCTTTTGTAATTCACAATAAAACTAATTTATCTTGTAATGCTTTCATTTCCATTAAAATTATATCGATTACACATAAGATTGACAAATGTCACAAAGTATAACATAATCGCAAATTTCAATTAATCAATAATTGACATTCTGGACAACCTAATAAAAAAAAACCCGCCTGCTATGATTTAGAATTTAAATGATCGTATGGTATTAGTTATCATTAGATACTAATGGGACTCATAATTCCCGCAGGTAATAATGAAATGCGACCGTTCTTATTGGCGCAATGCAGGGAATAATGATAACGTTATGTCTCATTTTTCCCTGCGTTCCGACAATAAAACCAGTGTTATTATAGTAACGATAAACAAGCCCGGATATTCTAATTATGTCAAATTATAGTATAATGTTTGTTTTTCTTTTAGTAATATTCAGTTAGTCGTAGATAAAGTAGTGTATACTAACTCGCAATAATGACTATTATTCCCTCGAGCTGAGTTACTACCTCGCCGCTTCGCCGCTCGGTTCGTAAATTCAGCTCTTGGGAATAATAACCGCCATTATTGATTCGTTGTATAAATTACTACTATAGAGAGTGAATAATGAGTGAATTAGTAAATCGATAAAAATAATTATTCAAGAGGTTTTTCCTGATAAGATAATATTTACTGTTAAGATTGATTTAGAAAGCTTTTTCATTTTTCCAATTAACTAAGCTAAACAACCAAACACTATGGAACCCAACATTCATATTCCATATAGTATAATTCACCAAGCTAAGCCGTATTATAAGTTTAATATCATTGCATACATTATACACGGGCATAAAAAGTTTCCGTTGTTTAGCAAAAATTCTGCAGCGCAATCAGCGCTCTACTTTTTATTGCTTTTCGAATTATATCATCGTATGTAACGTCTGTTAAAATTTTATTAAGCTCTGGTTCTTTTTAAAGACATGGCTAGACAAAATCCGTTACGTGCTGTAATTATCAAGATCCACAAAGCAAAAATTGTTCATTCAGGAATAACGAACGACTTACGTGACCGTTAGGTGAGTCATTAAATATTGAGAAGAAGTTGGAGGATTGTGTGACCGTAAAAGGAAGGGAAGACTGCGTTCGGTTCGTACCTCGAAGCTTGTCGATGATGTCAGGAAGCTGATATATCGAAATGCGTCTTGAAGTATTTCCATTTCCAAGGTTAACATGGAAGTCTCGAGGAAGTCCATGGAGAGGATGATCAGAAAGGACCTTTTAATTCGTTCTTATTTCACGAAGAAGTAGATTATGCTGAGTGCTACCAATTGACTGTCGAGAATTCAGAAGTATAGCACGCTTGTGCGTTGGGTGCGACAACGGCCATCGTAAAAATTGTCTTCTCCAATTAAAAACAGTTCACTGTGCAGACCGTAATCTTTAAAAATATTCAAGAGATTGCTCGGGAAGTTCGAGAAGGTCGACAAGAAAGACAGAGCCTTTAATCGTGTTTCGCACCTTGCGCAATTGCGCAGATTATAATTTGGACACAACTGGTTTTCGAGAACTCTGGAGTCAAGATCAATAAAGAATACTACAAAAAGTAGATCCTGCAGGAGAGTCTGTCATATTCCCAATTTAACTTCAAGGTCAACCTTAGGTCTCGCACGGAAGTGATGCAAGCGGTCACTTCCTGATTTCATGTCTACCAAAGAGTAGACTTCCATTTGGCCGATCTTGGCCCAGTATTATGAATGGTATATGTATAAATTGTGAAATATTAAACTTATATATGGCTTAATTCTTAGCTTAGCGTATTACTGCACGGAAGATGAGGGTTGGGTTCTGTAGTTTTCGGTAGTTTAGTTTTTTTTTTATATAAATAGTACATACAATAAAATTTTGGATAATAAAAACACAATGTTTTATTAATCAAAACAAACAAACAAACATTAAGGAAATTTAACAATAAATATAAACAATTGGTGCTTAACCTTTAATAGATTTAAACTATTATCATTGGTGATTCTAATATTCGATATGGAGGTCTAAATAAGATTTTCATCTCAAAATTCGTGGTTAAAATAATGATAATATTGATATTCCTTAAATATTTTTTTAATAAATGCGGTGATTTTGAATAAATATTTCATATATTTTTAATTGGCATGTACACAAGGAACATTTTTTTACTGGGGTAATTTCTTGGCATGCTTTTGAAATAATCCTCTCCAATAGGCGCGGCTCGTGATGACGTATTTGGGAGTGCAAGTACAATGATGCGAGTGCCTCGTGTGTTTTCGGTGTTTACTAAGAAAACGTTACGGTTAGTACACGAGAATACACGAAGCACTCGCATCATTGTACTGCACTCCCAAATACGTCATCACGAGCCGCGCCTGCTTCCAATGATTTCAACTTAAGTAGACACACTATATATATATATATATATATATATATATATATATATATATATATATATATATATTTAGTGTTAATAAGAATTATATTTCTTATTTATTTTATTGGCCGTGTCTTAATATTAAAATAATAGACTTTTTTATTGGTTTAGCGACCTTTAATGAATTTCAATTTTCTCTACGACGTTTCGACTCTTTTAATTATTATGTCTTTTTCATGTGTCTAGAAATAAAAAATTAATACAACGAAAAGTAAGAAAATATGTTTACATTTGTATGAACGAATTAAAAATTAAAAATTGAAATTAAAATAATAATAAAGTAAGGAAAAATTAAATGATTATTACATTTGTATGAATGAATAAAATATTAAAATTAAAATAATAATAAAGTAAGGATAATTGAATGATATAAAAACTCACCGATTTATTCCGTTTTAAAACACATTTTTTTTAATTACATGTGTGGTTCGGAACTTGCACCGAGACCTTTCCCGGGATGACCGCTTCACTTCGAATATATTGTGTGACTAAATGTCTTTGTTGGAGAATTGAAATTTTTTTTCCGTTTTAAAATTAGCAATGGTCAGGCACTTGTGTTAGAGAAACATAGTATATGTATTTACAATGGGAAACAATAAAATTTTTTGGTGTGTGTGGGTGGGGTTGGTTGTCTTCTATTGTTTAATGAGTGGATAATAGAGTTTAGAAAGTCCATCAATCTCGTTTCGGTCGTTGATTGTTCTGCTGTTTTTGAAAATATGGATCATTTCTAAGACCTCCCTAGCCTTTGTACTTTTTTCTTACTTTTCGTTGTATTAATTTTTTGTTTCTAGTCACTTGAAAAAGACTTAATGATTAAAAGAGTCGAAACGTCGTAGAGAAATTTGAAATTCATTAAAGGTCGCTAAACCAATAAAAAAGTCTAAAAGTTAATTTTAATATATATATATATATATATATATATATATATATATATATATTACTATTATCATTGGTGATTTTAATATTCGATATGGAGGTCTAAATAAGATTTTCATCTCAAAATTTGTGGTTAAAATAATGATAATATTGATATTGCTTAAATCTTTTTTTAATAAATGCGGTGATTTTAAATAAATATTTCATATATTTTTAATTGGCATGTACACAAGGAACATTTTTTTCCTGGGGTAATTTCTTGGCATGCTTTTGAAATAATACTCTCCAATGATTTCAACTTAAGTAGACACACTGTATATATATATATATATATATATATATATATATGTACATTTAATACATAGATAGGAACGTAACGATATGTACAAAAGTAGTCAAATATGAGTGTAACGATATGTACCAAAACTAATCAAATACGAGTGTAACGTTATGTACCGAAAGTAATCAAATACGAGTGAAACGATATGTACCGGAAGTAATCAAGTACGGGGGTAACAATATGTACTGAAAATAATCAAATGCGAATATAACGATATGTACCGAAAGTAATTAAATAGGAGTGTAATGATATGATGTACTGAAAGTAATCAAATATGAATGTAACGATATGTACCAACAGTTATCAATACGAGTGTAACGAATATGTACCGAAAGTAATCAAATACGAAAGTAACGATTGCATTTTGAAATAAGTAATCGTTACTTCGTGTCCGCTCGTGTAACGAATACTAATGTACCGAATAGTTACTTTTTCGACATCACTAGTAAATAGTTTCTTATACTAACATCACTGCTCCTATCTCTAGATAAAAAATGCGTCGCCACATGATCCGGCAAAATGTTCTTTAATAGTTGAGCATTAAATTGTCGAATTTCTTGCATATCTACCAGTTCTTGTTGTGCTTGCTGCTTCCAAAGAAAGTCTAGTCTAGAAGTGACTTCCACCAATCTTGCGTGATATGCCACCGTCAATAATAATATAACTAATAGTATTAACATTTGTGCTGAAAGAGGAACTTCTCTAAAAAAAAAAGAAAAAAGTGTATTTTATTATTGCGTTCAAATAGCCATTTCTTATATTCATTTTGTAATCCAACCAAAAGTTAGTAGTATGAGGGTGGTTCAATAACTCATTAGAAAATTCAAGAGATGACGCTAGTAATATAAAAAAAATTGCATTTAGTAAGTCATTTATAATTAGACTGCAGTCAAAGGCTCAGCTACATCCATCGCGTGGCTTCATTTTTATACTGAATTGAAGTTGGCTGAGTTGGCTGAGGAAGTTAATGGCACACCTGCTCCTGCGTTTGCAACTGTTTACAAATGGGTAAATGAGTTTAAAGGTGGCCGCATATCCAGAAAAGATGAACATCGTTCGGGATGTCCAGTGGAAATGACTTCCTCCGAAATGATTGACAAAATCCACGATATGGTTTTCAGTGATTGACGAATCAAAGTGCAAAGGTATAGTGGTTTCAATTTTACACGAAAAATTCGGTTTGAAAAAAATCTCTGAGTGCCGCGTTTGCTCTCACTGGAAAATAAATGCAATCGTGTGATCTAATCGGAGGCTGGTTTGACACTTTTCAGTCGCAATCCTGACGAATTTCTACGTCGCTACATAATATTCGAATTAAAGTTCATATTATTACAACATCCACCGTATTCGCCAGATTTGACCCCAGTGACATCTTTTTATTCCCAAATTTGAAAAAATTACTCTGTGGAAAACGATTCACGTCGAATGAGGAGGTCATCGTCCAAACAAATGCCTATTTTGTGGACCTTCCGGAATTCTACTTTTTGGACGGTTTAAAAAGTTGTCTGAAACGCTGGAAAAAGTATATACAGCTAAAAAAGGACACTATGTTGAAAAATTTTAAAAAAATCCCAAAATAATTTATTTTTTTTATCTTTTTCTAAGGAATTATTGAACCATCCTTGTATATAGGTTTCGATCAAGGAGTAAAGTCTCATATTATTTACAGTAGTATTAGTATATATTTGATTACAGTGTCGAAGAAGTAATAGTAGTCTCAAATTAGATGTAGGGTCTTCAGATGTAGAATAAAACTGTTTTAAAACAATTGAGGAAACTATAACTAAATGTTTCCTTAATACAAGATAATAAGTAAACACAGGTATTTTCGCTCGGCTCAGAGAGGCGTGGACAACCGAGAGAATCGGGAGCCTCACCGCAGTTTTATTTCGGTAAACCCCATGCATTGACGCCAATGCTGGCCGACCTAAGTGCCTGTAGTAGAAAAATTTCTCAACAAAATTCGTTGACTGATTATGTTAAAAGCACGGCTAAACCTGAAGTTCATGTATTATCTTTATTTCACAATGATTATGTAATTTTGACAGACTGATTTGCGTTAGAGATAGGACAATATCGACCTTTCACATATTTGCTAAAATTTTTAAAAATATATTTCATCTATATATTTCGACACTAAATATTTATTTCTCCATAGCAATGTAGTTTTCTTTGCGAACCTTCTTCGTTCACAAACAAAACCATATTGCTATGGAGAAATAAAGATTTAGTGTCTAAATATATAGATGAATATGAAATACATTTTCAAAAATTTTAACAAATACGAGGGATAATCTGAATTTATTGAGAATATGAAAATCTAGTAGACTGTGAAAAACAATCATACAGTGTTTATTTAGAGCAACTCTTTATCTGTCATTTGACGTTTTGCTGTTGAAGTTACGTTCGTTATAACTCATCTCTTATTTTTTAAAAGTAAAAGAAAATGCAATTAACCAGAGAGCACTTTCGAACCATAATTAATGATTTTAGAAGTGATTTAAACGCTTATGAGTGCAAAGAGAATTTAAATTCAGTTTTTAGTGAACAAGCACAGCCTTGCAAGTGTAGCCTTTCTTGGCTACAATTTGCCGATAGTATAAGGAATTTGAACGTGAAAGGAATTCTGTTCAGCATCAAAAAGAGGCAGGGCATTCTCCTGTGGCTGTTACATACAAAAACATTGTAGCCTTTCTTGGCTACAATTTGCCGATAGTATAAGGAATTTGAACGTGAAAGGAATTCTGTTCAGCATCAAAAAGAGGCAGGGCATCCTCCTGTGGCTGTTACATACAAAAACATTGCTGCTTTTAAGAAAATAATTGAAGAGGACAATAAAGTAACTTATTCGATAATAGAGCATCAACTCAAGATTGGACCATACACGATCACCTGTATCTAATAAAAATGGTAAGTCGTGAGAGGTGACGAAACTTATCCTATTTTCGTCTTTCCTACCCGCCAAGAGAGTCGTGTATGGATTCACGAAGATGAGGAAACTCTTACAATGACTTAGAAGCAGCGAGCTATGAAAAAGGTTATGTATGCGGTATTCTTCAGAAGTATAGGCTTAGTAAATGGAATTAAGTTAGATGGACAAAACACAGTTAGAGCTAGGTGGTACACTGAAAAATGTTTGCCTGAAGTGTTCAGTAGAGTTCCAGACAAGGAAATTATGCTCCACCATAACGATGCATCGTCTCATGAGACAGTTTTACTTCTCCAGTTTTTGTCTGGAAAAAAAAGAAAGTAATGGAACATCCGCCGTTCTCATCTGATTTAGCAACGTGTGACTTTTGGCTATTTTTTGGGCTTAAACGAAATTTGCAGGGTAGAAGACTTTCGTCTGAAGAAGAGATTGATACCGCAGTTCACGCTTATTTTGAAGGTATTTCGAAAGAAGATTGGTTAGGAGCTTTTAAACAGTGGAAAGAAAGAATGGTAAAGTGTATCATTGCTGGAGGGAATTACTTTGAGAATATTTAAAATAAAATGCTAGAAAATATTAACCGTGCTTTTTATTCTAAATAATTTGAGTTTGTCCTTCGTACAAAATACAAAAATGTAAAAACATGTATATCTTTAGATGGGCATATAACGTGCCATCGAGAAAGTCATAATTAGAGTAGACTAGGTAAATGGTTTGGGTTGATATTTTAGCTACTTTCACATAATGATATTTATTACTTGACATTTTATTGTAAACAGACATGCATTCTGGAATTGAATATTGCCACTCGCCATTTACTTTCACACCTGTACTAAAATAGCATTCGATAATTTTTGCTTTCTGCTATGTGTTGAATATAATTTTTTCAATTTAATGTGACTTAATAAAAGTTTTGAAAAATTTGCGGTTCAGATTGAATATCAATTAATGAATGTGGTTATGTGGAAGTGACTAAAGTAACAATCCATTAACATAGTCTACTCTAATTATGATTTTTCTCGATGGCACGTTACATCGTATGATTACTTCAACGTACAGACATGTGTTTCGATCTTTTAGATCTCGTCAGTACATGTAACTGAAGTAAAACACTGTCAAAGCAGCAACTAGCAATAGATACTTCGATTTAGTGCACTGACAAGATCTATAAGATCGAAATACGTGGCTATACCTTGAAGTAATCAATGCCTATATATACCTACGTCGTATATGGCCATGTATACATACATATATAGATATAGTTTAAATAGTTTTGCATTTTTGTATTTTGTATTTAATATTAATACATCAACAAGAAAAGACTGTATAATAAAATCAAATCGATACATTTGCTTTTTCATTTATACTGTCCAAACGCTACGATAAAATTTATGGATGTACCAACTATACTTACATTTCTGTATCTTTTTCTCCAATTGCATCATTAAAAACCAGTTTGTAAGGAAGCATTATCAGTATGGTATAAATTCCTACCATTAATAACGCTAAAAATGTCTTAATCATGTAATACAATTTCAGAGCCGTAGCTAAGGCTATTAAACACAATACCCAACTAAAAACGAAATATTCTGGATGAACGCAGTAATAATAAACCTCGCTGACATTGTTCGTTATATCAGTTGATTTTGTGGCGGCCGTTACAGAAACGCTTTGTTTAACATTCACTTCGTCTAAAACATCCACGCTCTCAGCGGGAATTTTATTAATTTCGCTATCACCCAATACAGTTTTAACAATAGTGTAGTTCTCATAAGAAATACTTCGTTTCCTTCGCGAATGTTTCAATGGAATGTTATTGGTAATATTCACAGCTTGTATCGTTTTATTTTTTATTGTATTTTGATTGAGGAAAATATTATTATTTATAATGAAACTAGCATCTGAACTGTTTAAATTTTCAATGTAATTGTTGATGTTATAATTGTTCACCATGTTAATGACATTATTTACTCTGCTCCTAGATAGCTCTGTTTGATTTGCAAATTTGAAAATATTTTCCCAACCTATTACGTCTATAAAATATTTGATGCAATTTTCAGAACAATTGCCTTTAACGCACATTTCCAAGCAATTTTTTTCGTCTAAATTGTCGTTACTGATGGTAGAATTTGACTGTGTACTTGTTATGTTTGACGTTAGTATTAAACTCAATATTATTTCCTGCGATGTCGATGGTAGTTCGGAACTAGTTTCGGTGGATTCATTGTATGTAGTCGAATCATCTGATTGTATTAAAGTCGTGTAACTTAAACTTCTAGTACTTTCGGAACTGTTGGTATTGGTTGAATTATTTACTGCTGTCGAATATAAGTCTGCCGGTGTCAAAATTAAACTCATTAAACTGCCTAAGGACATCAATACAATTACACCGCATATAAAAGCGGTTCGACTTGTTCTGTGATGTACTAATGTTTTCGAAGCTCTTTGGAGTGATATAGGGAATTGCTGGAATTCTTCGGCCATGACTAGAACTGAGGTAGCCGATAGTAAAATGGTTACCATCGTTAAGCATATGACGATTACAGTTGATCTAGAAAAAAGCACCTATTATTCTTTTTTACTGATTGGAAATTATGAACTTACAATGGTATAACAGCTATGTGTGTTAAAACGATAAAGATCCAAATAACGAAACAACAAAGCATATTTGATTTGAACATGTCTTCTCTTAATTGACTAAACTGTAAACAAGAATATAAATTATTACTCAATTAAAAATACGTATCAAATTATTAATATACAAATTTAAATATTAATAAAATTTAGTATAAAAACTTTTAAAATATTAATTGCTTTTATTGCTAGGACAAAGTGCTAGAGTATAAAGTTCAGTTCACCAAAGTCTATCGATGTGTCACCACGATATTGTAATATAAATCAAATTCATACATAAAAATCAAATTAAGTATGTATATAGTTTTTTTGTAATTCCTAAACAACAAAATGGAATTGTTACGATATTTTGGCGATTTGTTGGTCGGTCCCTGTATGTTCCTGCTGTAGTATAACGTATCGCTACGTCATTGGCTTTTTGGGGAAGAATTTTTAGAGAAGGAGATGCGCGCGGTGTTTTACGGACACACCCGTTGTAGACCTCTGGGAGATTAGGGGTATTACTTGTAGGTGAACCGTTATAGTTTTAGCAGCTTGAATATGTTTCGTTGAAATTTATGGATTACTAGTGTCTGTCGAGTTTGTTTTACCGCAATTATTTATGTTGGATCATCGTGATCGACAGGGCTGTATTTTAATTGTACCCTTCAACCATCTGAAGGTGAGTAAAGTAACTGCTCAAATCTTTTTAGAACCTTCCGTGTGTCCATTTACGTATTTCTTTTTTTTACTGTTTAAATTTTCGCCAACAGGGTTTTATAGTTTTATCTCTGGATGTTAGCTGCGTTTCGCTGCTTCAGTAGGAAGTCGAGAGATCGCCTGGGATCTAATACAAACCTCCTGTACTGAATTCGACTACATTTGCCGCAACAAGAAAGCAATATCAGCCAGCTATAATTAAGTGCAGCTAAGTAGATTTCCAGTTTAATTACTTCGATACGTCTGTTTTGTTAATCCTCCAAAAAAAAAATTGTATCGGGCCATAAGAGAAGAAAAATTAGCTACATTAAAATATTTAAATTCGACAAGTCATTTTGTCTATTTCTTACTTTTTCTTTTCTTCTTTTTTTTTGTCGACAATAATTTTTATGTTGGAATATTTTTATTAAATTAACTCACATTATATGTAAATCATTATATTAATTAATCATAAATACCATTGAGGTCATTTAAAGTAATCAGAAATTTGTTCAATTCAGTTGTGTAAAAAGTTTGTACATAAGAATGCAAATCCTTTGTTTTTGTGTTATATTTTAATTGCGTTATCAAATATATAGTCTTAAGTTTATGTAATTAAGCAGTAAAATTAATTTATGAACGATTTACATACGATCTTGTGTTTCCGTACGCCGTTTCTTGTAATTCTTGATTACCTTATTTTTTTTTTGTTAGTTATTTGATACTTATATCTAAACTATGTATATACACTAACGTACAAGAGTTTTGGACTCTAGAATTTTGTACTTGATTTCTTTTGTAATTAAAAATTGAGGATGAGTTCGAGTAGAAATTTATTTAAATTTGGTACTTATTAATTATATACAGGACCTCAACCATTATTAATTTCATTGGATATCCATAACGTTTTCATTACTATTTGTATATCATGAAGAATTATTCAGTATTACAACGTTTATAATAAACTTGTCTCTTTTTCTTTATTGTGGAATGATTTATTTTATTTGTTATTACCTTCTGTTTTGCCCTTCGTAGGGACACTTTCGTTTGAGAGATCGAATAGTCTGGTCGTGTGAAATATTTGAGACCATTTTGTATTTTGTGTGTAAATCTTCTACTGAATCTTTTGGCAATAACTTTCTGTTAGATTCAACACACAGTCTTCAATATTTAGCCCAGCAAACATCTAAGTCTAGCACTAAGCTAAGAAAGATAAGTTTTTATCTATTATTGTGTCCGTGGGATACAATTAAATTGAAACTATCCTTAATTGACATTTCAAGTCTGTGAGGCACACTACAACTTTGGTTGCTGCTTTATATTTCGTACTTGTAGTCTAAAGCTCATTTCATACATTTTCTTTTGATATTCGAAGCAGGCAATAACTAGATATTAATTAATAGTTAATCTAACACTTTGTGGTCAATATTGTATAGTACAACTTTTACATTTAATTATTAATGATTTTGTGGTCAATATCATGTATTGCAACTTCTATATTTAATAATTAAAGATGGATCTTAACATTTTGTAGTCAATATCGTATATAACAGCTTTCCGCCAACTTTATTAAGCCTATATTTCGTATTTATTTCTGTAAAGTTTTGTATGTGCGATTACAATCCAACAATCATTCACGGTGGCGCTTTTTTAACGATTATTTTAGTCAGGCACGTAATAACGTTTCGAGGGGAACCCCATACGTCTTCACTGAGACCTTAACCTGGGTACTGGCTAGTTGAGTTGTATTTTTATTATCGGTCCAATCTATATAGGGAAATCCTTAGAACTCCGTTTATCGTAAATTTTCGGAAGTCGGTTTCATGATATTTATTTATGCTATTATCCGTTGCAAGCTTTTTCAAGATAGAACTTCTGCCCATGCCGCTACATTGCACAGTTCTTGGCGAAGCGTCAGGTCCTTATGATCTACAACCCACCGTCCACACGTATAGCCCCGACAGATTACTTTTTATTTCCTTAAATTAATAAAAATATATCTTTAAGATGTTCCAGTGACTCAAGAGAACGTAACGCGTAGTTAAACTTTCAGTCATTATACGTTCATTATTAAACTTGTATTGAGAAAGAAGGAGACTATATAGAAGCCTAATTAAAATTAAACCTAAAATCTCAAATCTGTTTATAACCTCAAACTTGGAACTTATTATTGTGAATGTTGGAATCAATTGTTTCTAAGACTTATTAAGTCCCGAATATTTATTTTATTATTATTTCATATCTAACATAAATTATTTATTGATTACAGCTACTTACCTGTAGTTCAGCATTTGCATCTTTAAATCTTAGTGTCCAACTGTTAACATTTGCATTCCTCATGCGTTTATTACTTTCAATTTCTATATTGTGATCGATGATTTCGTCAACTTGTTCCATTGTGGAGCCCTTTTTAGTATCCCTGAAGGTGTCCTCTTTGTTTATGGGGAAATTTAATGAATCAGTATCATCATCTAAATCGGAGTGATGTAACTGTTAACAAAAACAAACGTCAAACTGATATTCTTTTACAACTGCAAATTTTTTATGAAAGCAAAAACTTTTTTAAAGATATTTCAAACTTTACACGGGGAATTTATTCAGAAAATGTAAACAGGGCAGTTTTACCTTTTCGATTATTTCAATTTTTTTTTCGAGACATGGATATACGAAGGTGAATCATTTAGTTTATAGAGCTCATTAAGACGACATTAAAATAGCAAGACTTGATAATTAAAAATCATAATTATTCAAATAATTACCATTTGAATTTGATAAAATAAACTGTATTTCTTATACTTATATTACTAGAAGTAGTAATATACAGACAAGAAAACCCTGAAGTAATGAGGCACCTTGTTTACGTATAAATAATACACATTGCACACCTGAAGCAAGCTAAGCCTTACGTCTTATTTTTATCTGATCGTATTTGTTACCATTAAATGGCAAGGACAAACCTTGCTAAGGGTGTGAAAATTGTGTTGTCTATACTCATACAAGGTCTCGTAGCTGCATTGGGTTAGTATAGTAAGTTTCAGATATTATCACCTTAATGTGATTGTTCATGAAATAACATATTGAGCAATGTATTATAGCGGGAGAAAGCGTACAATGCAGTAGTTATTCAAGATAGGGCATCATGTGAGAAAAATCAAATATCACATTAAATTAAACAATGTTGAGACTGTCTGTTTGGAAATTTCCTTATATTTTATGGTAAAGTAATAGGGAAAAATATTTGTAATGGGGACAGAATCTCTAGTGGACGAACGACGCTACTATTGGTTATTCGAAGGGACCGTAATTGAATATGTGCTCTTCATTGAGGACATGTGTCTTCATAATCGATATTGTTACGTTCAAAATGCTGTTTTTTTTTTTAGTTTAATGTGTTTAGTGTCTAGGGTAGTCTATACTTAGACACTTATTGTTAAATTGTCATAAGGTCAAGAGATTGTATTGCCGTACTATGTAGTTCTGAGTTATTTGTGAGAATTTATCGAATAATCACCTGGACAGGTGGATATCAGGCCCAAACTGTGAAGCTGATTTAGTACTGATTACCAAATTTGTACGCACCGCCGACTGCGATATTTTATTGACGCCCTTAACATCCAGAGGTAAGTGACGCTATCGTATTATGCGACCTCCATGTTCGTTATCTACGAATTTCTCCTTTACTAATGTATGAAATATTTTATCTTAGGGCACGTAATTACTGTTAACCTAATTACCGTCTAAACTAATTACTATCTAACCTAGTTGACGCTGTTTTAAGTACTGTCGAAATTACTTATCGTTGGCTCTTTGGAAGAGCTACTTTGTCTAAGCAAGATCGGAGGTTACTGGAAAAAGCTGCCATTGGAGTCGCTTGCATCGTATCGAAATACGATCTTTACAGCTAGGTTGTATTGCGTATTTGATTTAGTTATACCGTTAATTTAATCAGTTATTATTCACATATCTACAGATCTTCCTTATTCGTTCATAATATTTTTAGTTCTTTGGATCTGAGTTTATTTGTTTGTGTATTATTGTTTTTAATAATTTTAGTAACGTAACTTCAGTCATTTATTATTTTATCCAACACCTCTTAATAATAGACCTATAACTATGGCGATTATAAATCAATTATGTAGCTTATAACTCACTAGTGAGTTAAAAACATAATTTATCTCACTAGTGAGATAAAACAAGGTGAAATTTAGATTGCATAGAGACATTCAAACTGCTATAGTATTAACACATTTATATTAATTCTAAAGGGTAAACATTAGCAACTAATTAACATTTACATTAATATTAAAGTTGAAGGAAATCCTCTATGTATCTGACTCTGCATTCAGGTTATTCGAATTTAGAGTTATACTAGAAGACGTATTTGAAGTATCCTGAACAGAAATTTGATGACCAGAAGTCGAGGACGTTAGACTGTATGGACCTTGTATCTTTCTGGCTAGATCAATCTTGTTGGATACTGAATCTTGTATATAACCTTCTGCCACAGTGGACGATTTCCACCCACCATGTCGTTTAACTGTTGTAATATCAGCTCCTGCGTTTGCCAGAAGAGATGCTGACGAACGTCTAAGACTATGTCCTGTATATAATTGAGCTTCTGGTAGGTTCTGGAAAGATGCAACTTTCTGAGGTATCTTAGAAATGGTGTTAATTCCAACTGGCTGGATAGTGCATTTTTCTTTCTTGTAATTTAGGAAGAATCTGCCATGTGGAATACCTTTTGGTCTCATACAGACATATTTTCTGTAGAGGTCAAGAATATCTGTTGTAAATCCTTCTGCCATAACAGTGAAACTTCTAGATACGTTTGTCTTTGTGTCAGGTATCGAAACGTACAAGTATCCTCCTTTATCTTCTATATCGTCAACTTTCAGCTTAGTTATTTCATCACAACGACACGCACCTGATATACCCATTATTAAGGCAACCTGCATAGAATACACGAACGAATAATGAATAAATACTTTGAATTAAATATAAGAAAATAAATAATACCTTCATCATCAAATATTTATTGTTAGGAGCCTCATTCAGAAACTTCTCTATATGTAGCCTCTCCAAGATTTTCGCCTTTTTGGACTTGTGGGTTCTTGCCTCACTCTTCAAATAGGAAATCAGTTTTCCGTATTTCGATATGTCACTATTCATATACACTTTCAAAGTACTTCTGAACATGGAATACTTCGTCCACAATGAAGAAGGTGCTATTTTCCTTCTATAAATATGGAAATACGCCAGCATAATTTCTTCGTTAATTCCAGTGATACTTTGCTGTTTTCTCCATTCTTCAAAATGACGAAATTCTTTGTCGTAATTATCCTTCGATTTTTTTGGCAGTAATTTATAACATGCTGCTTGAGCTTCTTTCTTAACTTCTAGCGGAATGAAAACAGCCTCTTGCAACTCTTCCATTACCATCAACTTTTAACTGCAGTATTATTAATCATTATCAATCACTAATTTTGTTTGCTTGTTGATTTGCATTATTTATTCTCCATAGTAACTGCATTACTGTATATTTGACATGGAACGTCAAATTTATAATTTAAATTTGACATGGAACGTCAAATTTATAAAACATTAAAAGCCATTTTGAACGGATCTTAAGAGGTGTTGGATAAAGTTTTGTATTGCACACGTGTGTTAATTACAAATAATTCACTTGAGAAAAGTAGCGCACTCGTCCTAGCGGACTCGTGAGCTAAAAATTTTCTCGCGTGACTTATTTGTAACATAACACACTTGTACAATAAATAACTATTTATATCAATTTTCGACGTTGTTATTTATTATATAACTTGAACGTTTAATATCTGATATTGAGTATATCATCAGAATAATTGAAACATACATAAGTGGGTAAAACCCCACCAGTTTAGTATAATACAAAGGTATTTTTAATAATATATAATATTATTAAAAATCTGGTGTGAAGAATACAAATACAGGTTCACTATTAATATTTCTTGAGAACGTGTCCGAAGATATCCCTCCCCAGAGATGTATTTTGCCTTTCTATAGGCTCATCCAGACCAAGCGTAGAAGTAAATAATATTTTATATTATTAAAAATAATAAATTTTTAATAATAAAAATTATTAAAAATACCTTTGTATTGAGTATATCATTTTGCATTTATTATTTCAATATCTATTCACATTATCGTTGTACGAAGAAATATTAGAAAATACGAAAACGAAACATTTATTTAGAAAACTTCAACAACTATCCTTTAAAGTACTCTCCATTCTGTGCAATACATTTGCCCCATCGTTTCGTCAATTTGTTCCATTTATCAAAAAAAGTTCATCACTTTACCGGCGCTTTTCAAAGATTTCGCCTTCCGCGGTTTTTGATTGCGTTATGCTTCCATTGCATACTTTAATACTTTCATTCAGGGTCGTAATCATAAAACCAAATGTCGTCACATGAAACCACATTGCTTAAAAACTGTGGATTATGTTGCGGTTGCCTTTTCCACTGTCGACAAATTGTCACTCGATTAACTTTTTGTTTATCGGTCGTCACTTTTGGAACCCATTTTGTTGCGATATTTCGGTACCTTAAATCATTATGAATAATTTTTTGAGTGGAACCATAAGCGAAATTAACAATGTCAGAAATTCGATATATGCCAATCCGACGATCATTTTGGATCAAATAGTTAATTTCTGTAATTTTTGAATCAATCCGTGTGCAGTTGGTGGTCGCCCGCGTCGAGGTTCATCTTCCACTGATTCATAACCGTCTTTGAATTTCTTATGCCTTAACAGCCAAATACTCTACATCGTGATAAACCATCATCTGGTTATGCAGCTTTATTCATTTTAAAAGTTTTACTGCCATCTGGCTCGTCGTTAACGGACTACCCGTATTTTTTTGTTCTTCGTACCAGCATAGCTGGTCGAATAAAAGGTCGCATTTTTCGGCAAAGTCTCTTTCGTCCGTCAGATGTCACTTATTAAATAAGTGCCACCTTATAGGATGAAATTTGCTTTAACTTGTAGGCGATTTCAGCTTAATGTTATATACATATACAAATCTATTCATAAAGATTTGTATCATTTGTATTACATTGCTTCACTAGCTTAACTGATGACGCCTAATAGTAATGGCAGAAACACGTGTCTTAAGCAGAAGTAAATGCTGAAAATACGAGGTGTATTGTCCATGTGTCAAAAGTTTGAGTTTGAGATTAACCCAAACCGAACACAAAATTTTATCCCATATCTTTGCTCCACTCTCCTTTTTTCGATGTGTACGTCAAACACCGACAATTCAGTAATTAATTTGTAATAAACGTCAAAAGCTAAATCACAGCTTATTTGAGGATAAGTACAGTTAAGCTCACATAAATTTAGTATAACCTAACTTCTCAAAATTTTCCAATATTGCTTAGTGTTTATTAATCTTTTTTTGAAAGACAAACCAACTGACAAGTAATTTTTTACCTTCTAGGTACAGAATCAACGAGGCTTCTTAAAGAATTAGGTTTTTCAACATTGTTTTCCCAGGTATTTTCCCAGGTAGATTCCCATAGTTGTTCCCTATTAGTAAATCTTATACGAGATTTATGAATTTCCTTTGTCATTTTTTAAATTTTTTCTCAAATATTCAAACAAATTGTAGTTGTGAAAGAAGCTATAACACCAGTTTCATTATATTTTGATATATCCGTGTATGTATTATTTTTATAAACATTTATCGTCATCTTTAGTAATTAATAACTTACAATTGCTAGAAGTAACAGTAAATGTATATATGTGTGTTTGTATTTTTTTATCAGCGTCTGCGTAGATCTCCAGTATTCGTATATTTCTTTATTCACATGTAATGTCCTATCGAATTAGAAAAATGGTACAGTCATATTTTAATCGGTTTCAATTAGGCTGCGTGAATGTAGGTATATATTAAACGTAGGCGTAAAATTTAAATTTTCAAATAACATATAGGTGTGTCAAAAATGACTTTTGCACGTTACTACGATCTTAAGTACGTTAGCAACGTCACAATACTATGTTTAAATGTTTAAAAATTGACTTTACATATAACTTCACTACTGTACCACTTTTTTTTTAATTCGATAGTACAGTTGCGGCCGTTACAAACTAAGATACCGACTTTTAACACATTCTGTCAAATTAAAAAAATTCGTTATTTGTAAATTTGACTTTTATCCGGTATGGTTATGTTAGTGTCAGTTTTTTGTAAATCAGAAACGTACACAATTTTAAAAATGCCTCAATTAAACGAACTGTAAATGTCGATAATTATAACTGGGCTAGAGGACGGCATGAGCATTAGGCACATCGCAAATGAAATAAATGTTGATAAAAATACGATAAAAGTCAATGATATATTGCCCATGCCAATACTTTTTAAATAATTAATACCTTTTGCCACCTACTTATTTTGCTTTTACGGATTTAATATTCTCATGTTGCCGTGGTTTTTGAGAGCTTCCATCTTGAAAAATCCAGATTTCATCAAGAAAAAGAAACTGGAATGCATTTTCATTTTAAGAACGCATATATTGTTGCAAAAACGTTATTTGTATTTGAATTTTTCCATTTTTCAAATTTTTTATTTTATACGACGCCACTGACTTTCTTTCAATTAGGTGACATTTTATAAACTTCAATATTAAAACCATGTTACAAAGCCAACATTTATTATTTGTCAAACTGTCTTAGTTTGTAGGGGCCACAACTGTACGTCTGTTAATATATAAAGACCGATTCAAAGTTTTAATACCTTTTACATTCGAAGTTAATATAAATATTCATGTTCTTGTATTTGTCTATATGTTAAAGTTTTAGTTTTAAATATATACAGTCTGGTTTGATCTTTTATAATAATTTTGTGATATTCAGGTATGTATATACAGGGCTTCACCTATTGAGTTGTTTTATTAATTTGGATATTTTTACTATTTTACAATTCATATACAGGGACGATTCAAAACTTTATGTACTGTTCACGTGTCTTATGAGACAAACGTTCAAAATAAATATTGTTGTTTATTACTCAGTCGTTCGTCTCTTAATTCTTAGTTATAGCTTCCCTGGTTCCGGACTTATTGACGTTAGTCGCATCTTGTTAACGTATATCCACTTTCACAGGCAGACTTTAAATCGCGGTGGGCCTTTTATAAAACTAGATTCAGTCGTGTTAACAACGTTTCGTCAGGAAACCCACACCGTCTTCACTGAGACTAAGCCGTTGATTCTGGCAAGGTGGTTTGTGTGTTCAAGAGATACCTGCCCACGAAAGGTAAGTCCGAGAAAGGGATTTCTAAGTTTATGAAAGCCGGTTTTTGCGAGTTTTACTGTTGCGCCTTGTATGGGTAGCGATATCTAAATATAAAGGAGTTAATTGTAATACATAATCACTTGGATATAATCAGTCGCTGCATACTTTGATGATTATCTAGGTATAAATAAAGTATTCGGTGGTTGGCGTAACATCTGTCAGTCGTAGAAACGCAACATAAAGTGGATAGCACCAGTTTATTTTTTCCAACTATGTGAAATTGATATAAACCATGGTGTTAGAGAAACAGCACGGTGTTTGTCATAAATGATCATGGTGTCACATTTATAGTGAAGACATGATCATTTATTATCAAAACGAGTATCAGAGACAGTATAGATGACGGCCATTTTTTAAAACCCTGTCCAAGGGAGGCTGAGACGTATTTCTCCACTAAAAATAAATAGGACACCTTTTGGGATTATTACAGGATTTTGAATGAAATTATTGAAAACTATCAATAGACAGATTTGGCTATTTACAGTTCAGACTGAGACTTTATTATTCGCGAGAAGTATGAGAGAAAATTAGCGAAATGTGTTTGTCTATTGTATGACAATGTATTTGCCTAGGACGCCTTCGTTGTTCAAGATGCAATTCGCGGCTGTGGGTTTCGAAAATTGCACCGTTTAACTTATATCTAAGACTTAGACTCGGTGATTTTTCGAGTTTTGGACGAAACATTTTCATTTTGAAAATAATGTTTCTGACTACTTTTATAAAAACAATTAATTAAGCGATATAATACAAGTATAGAAGTGAAAATTGTTCTATTACAATTAGTGTTACATTTATGGCACTTATACGTACGTATAATGCTTTGTACAATAAATAGATCAAAAATAAGTAATATTAAAGTATAAGCACATTATATGATGTTTGCTTACATTTTCGAAAGGTATTTCTGGCATCCAGTCTGTTGTATTTTCTTCATCACCTGTACTGTGCTGTATACCACTGTCGCTACGTTCTCGCGAGGGTGGAGGTATTGAGGGTGTAGTAGGACTGTGAGGTGAGCTAACAATACTCATAGTTTCCTCTTCTGTCCATAATTTATTTGAAAATATACTGGAAACAAAGCAGAATATACATAAATAATTAAGTAAATGCACCATCGTTGAGTAACAGTATCATTTATCATGAGTTAGATGAGATTAGTTTCTTTCCGGAAAATATCTATTTCTATTTTATGCTTATTTCTAAACACTAATATATCTAAAAATCGCATCCTATCATTGTTTTCCTTTTCCACCGTCAATAGATTTATCACCGCGGATTCAAATAAAGTTTTTAACATAAGACAGCTCCTTTTCATTTCTTAGTCAATCGGTTACTAACCGTTCCGTTAATAAAAGAAAGATACGGAATAGAACTAGATTTCATTAAAGACATCGCGAGCTATAATGGCTTTGACATATAATTAATAAATTAATTAGAAAGACGAATTTAAAAAAGACAATCCGCGAGTTCACAAGTTTGACATCTCAACATAATCATGAGAAGAAGTGCATTCATCCAATTACGAAAAACATTAGCAGAGTTGTTAAAGAAACGAGTCTCCAAGTTGCCTTTTGGTCCGAAAACACAAACAAAAGTCTTCTAGGTAATACCAAAGATAAAGTAAATTTAAATTTGAAATTTGGTATATACGAAATTAATTGCGGCGATTGTAATTTGAAATATATAGGTCAAAAGAAACGCTCAATAATAACCCGTTTTAAACAACACATATCGCATAATAAATTTAATAGACCAGAAAAATCTAGCGTCGAAACCCATGTACTGAATACGGATCATAATATCACGGTGTAAAGTGGTTAAAACTTGTCAAAAATATAAACAATCCCAGAGAGCTTGATGCATACCTTTTAACTCGGACAACAGTCCTATCCCATATAGTTGTCTTTTCTTGTTCTTAGAAAAGAGGTAGATAAAGTTGAAGGCGTGAGAATAAAAACATGTGTGCCGTTTCTGAAGAGGGGTAACTTGACGTAATTTTAGTTTGTGTTTGTTTTAAATCCAGTGTATACGTGGACGCCGTGTAAAGTTGTGCGCGATTCTTTGTGTTAGCTTTACTGTGTTCAACACATTGATTAGTGGTTTTACCTACCGATGACGACAATGTAGTTGTCGAAATACGTATTTAGGATACCATTATTAATTGTGGTAAGGGGTTTAATACCTTTTTTCGAGTTTTTACTACACAATCTCAAAATAGACTTCTAAAATGTACAATATGATCATTTATATTTACCCTCTAGCAAGTAGAGATGATATAACCTACTCCTTGAGCGGAGTAGGTGCACCTACCAGGATTCCAGTTCTGAACTAGGTGCGGCAAACTAGGTGCACAAATCAGTTCCGACTCCGACCGATTGTGAGTCATATTTGCGTCCGATCAGTCAGGGTAATCTTTATGTTTACTTAGGCACACAGCTTGGATATACAAATAGCAGTCAAATTATTACATTTTAAATGAGGTGTCAGATTGCAATTTACAGATTTTTTTTTAAATTAAAGTGCATACGATATACATACCTACATAGGTTTAAAATAATTTTTGTATGCTTTTCAATGCAACACTAGAAAATCCCATGTCATTCTAATATGCAATGTGTTGAATGTATTTAATTTATTGACGGCGGCGGTTAGAAAGAATGTTTAAAGTTAGAAAAAAAGAAACATTCGTTAGACTAATCACAAAAATAATACCAATAATACATCAATAGATAAAATGTTATCTAATGTTGAAGTCCCAGGGTCTGCAAATTCTCGCGCAATAATGGAAGTGCAACGATATTTAGAATGTGAAATGGCTGATCGAAATCAGGATCCATTTCAGTGGTGGAAGGACAGTGAATATTTATTCCCGAATCTAAGTATCGTTGTAAAGGAAATATGTTGTGCAATGGCTACTTCAGTTCCATGCGAGAGACTCTTTTCTAAAGCGGGGTATATTTTAAATGAAAGAAGAACACGGTTAAGTACGAGTAAAGTAGAAAAACTAGTTTTCCTGAATATGAACGATGATTTCATTTAGATTTAAATACAAAAATTAAAACTATTTTTTACGTATTAGTTCTTATTATTTTTACTTTTTATTATATATTTTTTGTGTAGCTAGAAATTTAGTTTTTCTTATGACTAGAAATCATACTAATTATTTAAAAATAAATATACATATTTGGTTGCACAATTCTATATACAATTATTCGGAATCGCAGCAACTACAATTGCCAGTTGTATTTATTTATGCATAGGTATAGGAGTAGTTGCGTCGTTTATTTCTCACATTTCGCTTCGCTTAGTCGGACTCATTCCAGGCGGACCTACTCTTTTACATAATACGATGCGAATATGTAGGTGCAACTGCGAGATCAACTCTCGGGCGCTCCGACTTGAACGATCGGAATCAGAATTGTACGACTCGGAATCGTTTCAATCGGATCTACTCTTTTGGAAAATGCGAACTAGGTGCACCTGCTCCGGCACGCGAACTAGGTTCAAAGGAACAGGTTCGGTTCAGAGCAACCATCTCTACTAGCAAGCCATGAAATTATTTCTTGAAAATATCGTGTTGGTAGTGACAAATAAAATACATCTGTCATTATGTGTATGTTCTGATAAATAAATCTCATCTGCCATTAATGTATTTATTAATTGACACTTAAAAATGTTTACAATAAATCATAAAGTTTTTCTGATCGAATCATACTTTAGGAATGGTGTAAAATTAGAAAATGGAGAATGGTCGTACTCCTTGCAGCCTTGTATAGAAGAATTTTGGGCAGAATTTCCAAATTTTCCAACAACATATGACAGTTTGCGGCAATTAATTCAAAAGTCAGTGGTTAAATTCCGTGAAACAGGGTCTGTGTCTCGAAAACCAGGTGCTGGTAGACCACTAAGGCGGACAGTTGAAAATATAGCAGATGAATCAATCACCTAAGAAATCGATTCGTAAGCTTTCACAACAAACACAACTGTCATATGGGACCTGCCAGAGAATCCTTAAAAAAGACTTACAAAAATTTCCATATAAATTTCATTGCGTGCAAGAGCTTTTACCAATCGATCATGTAACCAGAGTTAATTACTGTATCAGTGGTCCTTAGGTAAGATTAATAACGATGACGTTCTTGACAAATCCTTCTGGTCCGATGAAGCATGGTTTCATTTATCAGGATATATAAATAAACAAACAATGCGTATTTGGTCTAGTGAAAATCCACATGAAATTCTTGAAACACCCTTGCATTCACAAAAAATAGGCGTTTGGCTTGCTGTTTCTCGTAGACGGAATATTGGTCCAATATTCTTTAATAATACGATAAATGCAGAACGATATCGTAATAATTTATTGCTACCATTTGTAAATCAATTACATGATGATGAGCTCCGCGAGGGATATTTCCAGCAAGAAAATGCAACAGCCCATAAGACATGAGAAACGATGGAATTATTGCATGAATTCTTTGATAATCGAATAGTAGAGTTGCGCTATGCATAGAAAATGAAGGAGCTCACTTTGAACATTTATTGTAGCTGTTTTTATTATTAAACTTTTTATTTTTTCAACTGAAACGTTTGTATGTAATTATTTGTCAAAAAGACAAAACCTAATCTGTCATCAGTATAAAATAACCTATATCACACACACGCTGCAAAATAAGTTAACTTAAATTATGGTACCAACTTAAGTTTAAAAAAGAAAAATGTCATTGCCTTCTAGAGGGTAGAAATATATGATCATATGGTATATTTATTAATGTATTATTGTCTTCCATATACGTAAGCATACTTTGTACGTATTACATACATACGTACATTACATTTTTGTAATACATTTTTTAGGAAAGCACTATGCGCGTTATATGAGGACGACTTATAATTCTTATTATTTATTCACCTGGGTCTAGATGGGATTCTTCTTCTGGTTCTTATAGGTTCTACTTGTTTAATTAAGTACGTTTTGAGTCCGTGCTCTTTTAGATAGGAATCTCTTTCGTGTCCATTACCAATTTCAACTTCATACGCTCCATTTAGACATTCATACGTAGCTTCAGATATGTGAACTCGTCTGAATAAATATTAAAATAAATTAATTATGTTTCAATAATTAAAAAAATTAAATTTACCCTGGTATTCCACCTGATTCCATATGATTAGCTAGTATAACGTCGTATGACCATATGTCGAACTGCCATTTTCTAAGGCCCAGTACACCACAAAGAACGGATCCTGAATGGATACCAATACGCATGTTTAGATCCACCTAAAAAGGAAGAAATAGGATTTTTAAGAGTTTTATTTGATATAAGAATGCAGTATGTATTTATATATTTTTTTAAATTAAAGCATCGTAATAAACGCTACTAAGCAAACAAATATCGCACTAATGAAAAATAAAAAATACGAATTTTTTGTGTAATCCGTATGTGAAAACAATATAGTTAATTGACGAAGGAGATACTTGTTGAAACTTCATTATAACGCTAAGAAATAAGAAATTAAACTTCTAGTTTCAAAAATTCTTTTATTGTAAATACCACTACAATATTGTTTCGCCATACAATGGCTTCATCAGGTGGATGAAATACTTCATACAGTATTTCATCCACCTGATGAAGCCATTGTATGGCGAAACAATATTGTAGTGGTATTTACAATAAAAGAATTTTTGAAATTAGAAGTTTAATTACTTATTTCTTAGCGTGAAAACAATATGTTTGTATTGAAACACATTGAAACTTTATTAGTGTGCCATCTAGTGGCAATTCAAATAAGTACAAAAAAAGTTTTAATTTTTTAATCGCACACATAATTGATTTTTTTGTGGAAGTTCATAATTGGCCGCCAAAAATTATTAAAAAAGAAACATGAATAAAAAATACGAAAGGTAAAAGTATGATATGAAATTATCTACTTATAAAATATTATTTATAGAAAATCAGTATCAATGCTGCAGTTAGGATAGGATGATGATTGTACGGTTGCGATCGTAATTTAAGGGACACTTATTTTTGTACATTGTAAAGTCTACTTCATGATAAAATGATATTTGCCAATTTATGAAATGTCACCAACGTCAGTTTGTATTTGAAATGTAAAAATATGACGAATTCATGTGTTAAGACTTGTCCCTTACTTTTCGATCGTAATAGTACAGTCGATTTCAACAAGATCGAGAGCACAACCAATTTTCTTGGTTGTAAATCGCTCTTGTCAATGTTAATTTTTGATTATATTCTGACAAATATTATGTCAAAGTTACAAGAAAGGGACAAAGTTCTAATTTTTTCAAAATTGGAAGATGGTTGGTCAACCATCTTCCTCAACATTATAATATTGTCAAAAGTACTGTGCAGAGGGTTAAAAAAAGGTGGGATAAAGACGCGAGTGTTAGTAGAAAGGAAGGATCGGGGCGTCTAAAAATTTCTACAGCTGAACAAGATGCAGCCAGCCATGGTTAATTATTTCAGACAAAATCTATTTCAGACGGCAAGGCAAGCTGCATTTCTAAATAACTTCCCTGGGTCATCGTCAATACTTTGCCGCAGAATAAAAAATATGGAGTTAAAAACTGTGTTAGTGCTAAAAAACAGCTATTGACGGAAGAACAGAAACAGTCTCGAGTTATTTTCTGTTTAAATTATATACACCGTCCACAAAACTTTTGGAAAAATGTTTATTTCAGACGAAAAATTTTTTCAGTCTTTCAATTCTGGCCACATACGAGTTTATCGACCAAGAAGTTGTAGGTATAAAGATAGATACGTAAGTTCTCGGAACAGAGCTGGACACTTTTCTGTTAATATTTGGGGATGGATAAGCGTTAACGGTCCAGGTGTTTTATGGCATATTTAAGGTCGTTTTAATTCAGAAGAATATCTAAATATTTTGGATAATATTATGCTTCCGTCGGTAAATTATATATATGCAAACAATTTTATCTATCAGCAAGATAATAGCCTGCGCGCACGGTAGGTATTACTAAAGAATGGTTTGCAGGCAATAATATAGAACTGTTACCGTGGTCATTATACAGCCCTAACTTAAGAACGTCTGGGGTTTACTTGTAAACAAAATTGATCAACGAGACTTCAGACCTCAAAACGCCAATGACCTCTGGACAGCAATTGAAGGGTTTCGTGCAAGATGTCCGTTTTTACATGTTTTGAGATATTTAATGTTTTTGTTTTTATTTCATCCTGGAAATATTTTTATTAGGTACGTTTTTCTGTATAATTTTGTTACGGTTGTTGGCGTAGGTTGTTTAACATACTTTCATTAAGGTTACACTAAAAAATACCATATTTAAGAATTTAATAGAGCAGAAAAGCACAAAATGTGGGGAATGCTAGATTACAACCTAACCTACTAGTAAAAATTACAAAAAATATGATATACTATTGCAAAGAAGTTCTTTTCTGCGGTAAGGGTCTTTTTACAACATGGTGACTTTTTACATCTTTTCGCACAAAATTTCCAATAAAACTAGAAGTGGCCACACGAAAATTCAGCTACTTATGGACCAATAAACAAATCTAAAATATATATCTAGATACATACAAAATGCATTTAGTTTATACAGTGAAAAAGTTCAAAATATCGAAAAAATATAAATTTGAAATAAATTATATCACCTAGAATTAAGGTGAATGTTTAGTCTGTATAAAAACTGTCTGTTAATGTACTCGGTTGAATGGGATACATTTTAGTATTTAGATGCGCGGTTAGGCTCGACTTATTTATACATTTAAATATATTTGAACAAATTTTACAATTAATCTCCGCATCACTAACAATTAAAAAAAAAACAAAATCTTTAATCCAGCTGCCTAACAGTTCTTCATGCGGGCGTTTTGGAGGGGCCATAGTATAATGCTATTTATACAAAATGATAATATACATGTATATAAAAAATGGAAGAAGTAATGATAAAACTCAAAATTCATTTTTTTCTATAAAAAAAACATTAAAAGAAACTCTAAAATCGAAATAAATAAAATAAAAGAATTTCTGGTACAACAGAAATGAATAACTAATATAAACAATTGAAAAGAAGTGTTTCTAGATCTATCGAAAGTGTAAGCAACACGCATCTAAATGTGAAAGACGCTCGCCTACATTCACCTTCTGCGTTCGCTAGGGCATTGACTACCAGAAAGTTGAAACTGACTCTGTCTGCGCCTGCATGACTCATTAGAGGATAGCGTCTGTTGCGCAGTCTAGATATCACCACAAGAATGTTCTACCGTTTAAAATTTTTAAAGAAACGTAATATAGAATTTTTTCGGGATATTACAAAGGTCATTAACCTACTGATAAATAATAACAAAACAGCTGGTGCAAAAGAAAATTTATATCTAGGAAATGAATGTATGCATGACACATTACATTACTGAAATATGAAGGGAATATTTTTGTGAACTCAAACAAATATATATGTATAAATATGTTTAATGAATTGACAACATATAGACATATAATTTCTATTTATTTAGATGCAATTTGAATACAGGACCGTATTTGAAAAGTTTATGTTCGTGAATTTCCGCAAAGATTAAAGTTTCGATAGAATAAAATTTTTTCCAGATTTGAGTTGCTGTCTTACATATCTATTATATATTAGTCTACGTCGGCATATTTCATTTACACCCTGCATCAAAATATTCTAATCATTCATACTGTTCATTTAGAAATATATTTCTGAAATAAGTAAATATATTTATTAAATTTTTGCAGAATTTTAAATGAGTGCATAATAATATTATGCAATTATTTTATTTTAATAATATTTATTACGAGGGAAGCTAACAAATTACACTTCGTTAGTTTCTCTCGTATATTTCTAACAAACGACTTATAATTAGAGCTGAGGATGTTTGCGGTATAACCATGGTTATATCATGTAACCATAGTAAATTACTATGGTTACATGATATAACCATGGTTATACCGCAAACATCCTCAGCTCTACTTATAATCATTATTTGTATTTATAAACTGAAATCCATGAGATTGTTCTGTTGTATTTTATACAATAATTATATATCTTTATGTATGTACAATTTGGTACGTAATATTCTGTATCATATAGTAATGAGGGAATAATTACAGACTATCTATGATCCTTGTGTAATGTGGGGCGACGTTATAAATTTATAAATAAACACTAATTAATTTACGCATACAAGCTGAGAGATAATAACGTTGAATATTTTAAATAGAATTATCTACTTGCTGCCTGATTGTATTTATTTACACTCGACTCTTTACATCTATGTACTTACATACATGCATATGTATGTAAGTACCTTCATTTAATTTAAACCAGTTCATAGTTTGTAGTGTTAAATTTTTTTCTAGTAAAAGTAAGTACTATTTCATTTGTTTTGTGTGTTCATTCTAATTTACAGTTAGTGTATAGTAATCGATAACGTAATCTTATTTTGCCTATTTCTACATAAAGTTTAGCCCTGTATCTCTTTGCAAACAAAAAATAATTATGTAATTTTTAAGATAGCGGTGTTTTCAGATATTTACTTCTACAGTCAGTGATTATGTAGCGTTGGAAGTAGAATAATTAGTGAAGTAAATATTAATATTGTAATGATTTCTATTCTGTTTCTTTGTTCCATGGCATATACTGAATTCATAAAAAGAAATAGAGGGTTTATCATACAAGGTATGCTGTCTTATTGAATCAAATAATTTATAGAAGTATTTGGCTTATATTATTTTTTAAATACAATTTTGAAGACTGGCTGAGCTGTGCTTACTGTTCTGTTTTTATGTCTAAAACATTTTTATCTTCTTCGAGGGTCTTACTTTATACCACTAGATATACCCACAAACAATCTGCTTGATTTTGTGCTACCACTATGCTGAATGTAAATGATGCTTGTGTGAAAAAATAATTATGTACATTGATAGTACAATAAATTTACTTAGTTTTGGGATTGGTTTAATTATTTTGCATTTTTTTATTCTTATTTTATATACTTGAAGACCTTAATGTATTCATTTATGTCTTTCCGTTGCGTCTGTAATATTCTCCATATTCTATAACTATATAATAATTCTATAACTTATATCATAGTTTAGTGCGAGGGATGTAGTAGAAGTTTGTGGTAATTCTTCTAAGGCTATAGCAATATCTTGCGCAATAACTTCATTAGTTCCGACTTTTGGTCGTACGCTTTTCGGTAAATTTTTAACAATTCCGGTCAAGTTATACCTTCTCAAGTTTTACCAACGACAGTTCTTGATATTGGATGCCGATTATGATGAAAATTGTTAAAGAAATCTCATACTTCTTCATGTGTTCTAACGCGGTCACCAAAACCAATCATCGTCAGAATTTTAATGCGTTCATTTTCAGGTAATTGAACCATTATTAATATTTGATCATCTACACAAAGTTAATTCTGACAGTTTAAGTCAAGTATAGCAAACGCCAATTAATTTGGCGCGTTTTTAAAAACGTCTACCCTCACTACTCAAGTAATTGTCAGAATACATTTGTCATTGACGGAACATAATGTCTTTGCTAGGCGATCATAAAGCGGTACACGCTCAAACGATGCTTATAAAAATATTCTTAAAAACCTGTTTATACATTACAATCTCATTATTTATATCAAATTTTGTGTTCTATGTTTTTTTTAATATGTTCAATTATGTTTTTTTTCGTAGAGGTTAGAATTATCTGACATTGCCGCCTACGGTATCTTGCGATTTGATGTAAAACTAAATACAAATCTCCCCACTACTTCTAATCCTGCGGGAACTTACCCCTCCCCGCCCCATCTTAATTGGCGCTTGCTATACTAAATTTTAATTCCATAGCTTACTAAACATAAACATGATTTTAAAATATCAATTTTAATTATATATCTTTGTCGTTGTTGAACAAAAGGGTGCCACACACCTTTAATTTACCATTTGTAAAATATCCCGTTGATTTTCATTCAAATTCCTGTTAACATAAACATCATTTAAACATCTATCAAGATCCAGAGAAATGGTACGATGCGACTGTTGTCGTTCTGGATACAATTGTAAATATCTTGTACTCGCTATTGTTGTATTTCGATTCGATTAATAAAAAATTCTTAACATATTTCGTTTTTCTTAGTTGGTGTACGACATTTTTCTATTAGTAATGTACGATAATTGAAATGTTTGACAGTTTGAAATTTCACATATCATATATAACGTGTGTTCATTTGAAAAGTCAATCTAGGATACTTTGAAATTTTGATAGAATAAGACGCAAATATATTAGTATGTGTTTGTTGTTCCGTAAACGTAAATCCAAATGACATTTGATAATGTCAATCACAAAAAATGTTGCAGAATATCATCAGAAATTTTGAACGGAGGATTTTAAAGTGCATTGATCTTGAAGGACAACATTTTCAACATTTGTTATAGTTTTCAATAAATACCTATTATTTGTTATTTATTTGTATGTATGAAACTGTCAAAATATACGACTTCGTAGGTTAAGTAGTAAATTTTAATTTACGACATACTTCAAAATGTTCTCAGTCAATCACATGCTACTAGATTGACTTTTCAAGTGAACACTTGTTACATGGTTGAAATCAGAAAAAAAACTTTTTCTAACGATATCAAAATTCGACGTAGTTCCAATAAGAAACTTGATGATGGCCAGATAGAACCGAAACGTCCTATAGAAATTTCGAGTTTACCGTTAGATAGTAGATCAAAGGTGGCCTCGAGAATGTGGTTTTAGTTTTTCTCTGCAACCCCAAATAATCGTGCTAGAGGTAAAAGAAAAAAAATGAGCTTCTGTCGTTTTTTTCGAAAAAATCTCAAACGTCATTTAACACAGGTCCATTTTCTCTTCGGGTTCATAACAAACACAACATTTAGCAACTTTGCCAAATTTAAACCTACACTCTATTTCCAATAATAAACGAGATCTCCATGGTGAGGGTCGAAAATAAATCAGTCTGTATATATATTTATATTAGGAATAGTGAAAGTTGTCACGTTGCGGTGTCAAAAATGTTCTGATCTACACGTTAAAAAAACAAGAATATTATGAACAGAAATTTTTTTTTGCGCCACATTGAATGCATTAAAAATATATTTAAATAAATATCTCAAGTTCTATAGTTCGTTTCTCCAATACTGAAAGATTTCTTAATCTATGTAATAAAAAAAAAACTATATTTATTTTAAATTTGTATATATTGAAATTCTTCTAATTTTTAAAAATTATTTAAATTTAAAAATCATATGAATAAGTGTGAACTTGCCTTATACTATTAATATACTATATTAACATTTCTTCCCAATAAATAAAAAAAACTGTCGACTTTATTAAATTCCTGTTTTCAAAATAACTTCTGTCAACTGTTTGTATTACAAAATTGTATTACACCAATTAAACAATTCTGTCTTTTTTGCATTAAATATTATTAAACCACATTTACCATGCTTTTATATAGTTTAATGTCTTTTCCATTGAAATTTCTTCGTTGCTATCCCAAATTAATAAATGATATCATCCCTCTTTTTTATTTTCAAATTCCCAGCTACTTATTTTTTTTAACTAATATTTTTCGGGAGTAGCGGCCGGGTAATTAAAACAATATTTAATTTGATGTTTCAATACTATATATACAACCTTTCTCAATGTTAAAAATAGTAAGCTTACCATTTTTAACATTTAAAGAAATTTTACAATTTTTTAAAAAGGTACTATATAAAAAGCGTTCAAATAAGCTTTGCCTCTAGTAGGCCATTCCTTTAAAAACGTATGATTATTAATAATTTAAATTTGCATTAGTTGTCAATTAGACAGATGCATAGTTGACAAAAATTGCTTTGTAATTTAAAATTGATTTAACATGGTTTTTACTATACAACACAAATCATGCTAGAATCTTATTTTCGAAACGGACGTAAGATTGACGGACAATGGCAGTATTCTCTTCAAGATTGTTTAGAAGAATTTAGAAATGAGTTCCCTAACGTCATCTTTGATTATGACAGTTTTCGTCACACAGTGACACATTCCGTTATGGTTTTCAGAGAAACAGGGAGTGTTAAACAGAAAGAAGGCGCAGGTCGGGCGAAAAAGCGTACAGAAGAGCTAGTTAATAATGTAAGAGAAATTATAAATAATGCACCAAGAACTTCCGTACGAGCATTATCATAACAAGTGGGTGTGTCAATTGGCACATGTCATACAATTTTGAAAAAGGACTTACATTTATTTCCATATCACATGACCTGTTATCAAGAAATCAAGGAAATCGACTATCCCAGAAGAATAACGTTTAGTCAGTGGTTCTTAAATAATTTTGATAATGACCTTCTTGACAAAACCTTTTTTTCTGATGAGTCATGGTTTTATCTGAATGGATATGTGAACTCACAAAATATGAGGATATGGACTAATGAGAAACCACATAATTTTTTTGTTGAAACCGCACTTCATCCGCAGAAAATTGGTGTATGGTGTGCGATTAGTCGAAGGAGAATTATTGGCCCTATTTTTTTTTAACGGAACCTTAACAGGAGAAAGGTATCGACAAGAAATTATTATGCCATTTATCGAACAGCTTGACGACGAAGAAATAACACAGGGTTACTTTCAACAAGACGGAGCTAGAGCACACACAGCAGGTGAAACAATTAATATTCTGAAGCAATTTTTTCAAAATCGGTTGATAAGTTTAAATACTGAACATGAATTTCCACCAAGATCTTGTGACATTACCCCATGTGATTTCTTTTTATGGCCATTCTTAAAGAACTCAATTTATCAAGTACAGATACCTGATCTTGCAGGCCTTCAAATCAGAATTGCTGAAAGAATTAATGGAATTCACAATGCGATACTACAAAACACTTTTTCCTCCATTAGAAGAAGATGTGAGAAATGTTTAGAACAAGATGGTGGACACTTTGAACAATTTTTATAAAATTTTGCTTGTTTGTTGGAAATAAACATATTTCATTCACTTAAAAATGTCCGTTTTATTATTTTGACATTTGTCATTTCAATCAAATATCTCATCTCATAACCAACAAAATTCCTATTAAAATTAGTAACAAGCTAAGACATAATCATAATTTCCAAGGGCTACTTTGAGGTAAAATTTATTTGAATTCTTTGTATAATATCGAAACGTTAAATTAAATATTGTTTTAATTGCCTGGCCGCTACTCCTAAAAAATATTGCTTTTACTGTAATTGGGAAGAATATTTCAAGAAAAATAGATCAAAAGATAGGATTAACTTCAGAAAGATATTAAATTAAGGGCTTTGTTGTGTGTCTTCCTTAATACATCTCTGAAGAACTCTCACAGTTTCTAATTGAGTTACGTGTACTTTCTTTATCAAGTCGTCTTAGAAAGTAACTCACACTGTTAAATCGATTGGTTCCTTTTCCCTTGTTGCCTGTTAGGAAATATCTCACCAATATAATTACTTAGATCAAGTTTGTAAGGATGAAAGAAAATTTTAGTCAAGATAATATCGGAGTTTTCTTAATTGGAAAAGATTACTACTAAAAGTTTGAACGAATTGAAACCGTATAAATAATACTAATTATTCTTATACAATTAAGATATATACGAGTATTAATTGCCTGCATCCCATTTGCACCTGATGATAGTCTTACAAATTTCAACATATTTTGCAATGCTCGATATACAGAGTGTTTTTTTTATATTAGTTTTCCTCTTGCGCATTGCACAAAAGGCATGATAATTTTCTGTAATAGACATGGAGGATAATTTAAGGATTGCTCTGCATCTTATTGATGTAAGCACGTATCCCGCGTTCCGGTTCTCGTATATAATAAAATTCCATAGGTTTTCACGGCCATTGTCACTTGTAGTACAATTTTCTTGCGGGTTTCGCCGTGTTGTCGTAATTTCATTCGTGTTTTCAATGTCCATACTGCCAGTTTCTTCAGGATCTGGTGTCAGACTAATTCTCTTCGTTGTCGTTCTTCATTACATATGGTTCCTTGGTTCTCAAAGTAGGCTCTTCCATGTGTTGCTGAGTCTATAAGCATCATCGCGGTTGAAGTTAGGATGTTTTTCTATTTCGATAGCTTCTCTAATAATTCTTCGATGGTAATTTTTCGTTGTAGATAATAGCTTCTTTAAAATTCGCCATGTGACCTTCTCGTGTACATATTTTGCACCCGCTAATTGTTCAATTCGTTTCTTCGTGTGTCGCTCTGATATTTCTTAACTCTTTGTCCAATTGATATCATTGTTTGTCCGACGTAGCTCGCATATTAACTTATAGACTTATTTTCCCTTACTTCGTGGTAATTTATCCTTGGTGCCAGAGAAGTATTGGATGGCGGTATTAGTATTAAAACATACTTTTACATTCTTTTTACTTAGGATCCTTCCTATTTTCTCGGTCACTCCAGAGATGTAAGATAGATAGACGAATCCTCTGGCTGGTTCCGTTTCCGTTGGTGGCGCTATCGTTCTGGGCTTTTCTAGAGCTCTTCTTGTTTCTTCATTGCTGTAATCGTTCTTCTCCAGTGCTTCCTTAACGTGTCGCCTTTTTCCTCCAAATGTTCGGCGTCGCCGATCGTCCCTGCTCTATGCATTCGCATTTTGATAAGGCCTCTCTTCTGTTTAGGATGGTAATGAGATGTTGCATGGAGGTATCTATCAGTGTGGCTTTTCTTTCTGTATACTTCAGGTATCTATCAGTGTGGCTTTTCTTTCTTCATGAAGTATAATGTTGCAGTCTTCTAGACTGCGTGCGGTGTATCATTACATCCAGGAATGGGAATCTCCCTTCTTCTTCTATTTTCAACGCAAATTTTATGAATGCGTGTTTTCGGTTGATGTGATCGAAGAATTGCTGTAACTTTTCTCTTCCATGTGAATAAATCACAAATGTGTCATCGACGTTTCGTAGCCAGCACTTCGGTTTCCACTCGCTGCTATCTATAGCTATTTCGTCGAAGGCCTCCAGCTATTACTAGTGATAGTAGGCTTCCCATTGTCGCGTATTTCTCCTGTTCGTTGTATTTGTCATCCTATAGAAAGTACGTAGTTGACATTCACAACTTTACAAGATCTGTAGTATCAGCAGGTAATCCAAGATCGTTGATTACCGTTGTCGTGTCGTTCGTTGGTATGTTAGTAAATAACGAGGTCACATCGAAACTCATTAATATATCATTTGGATCAGTTGTAAAGTTCGTCAGAAGTTCTACGAAGTGTTGCGAATTTCTTACGCCCGACGTCGTCTTTGATGTGTATTTTAATACCGTAGCTAGGTATTTGGCCAGGTCGTAGGTCGGAGATCCGATTCTGCTCACGATGGAACGCAGTGGTATACCTTTTTTATGCATCTTCGGCAATCCATATAATCTTGGTGGTCGACTGGCTCCAGGCATTATCTTCGTATATAATATTTTTAACGTTTTATCAAAATGGTGTTTCTGGTTTTATATATTTTTAAGAACTAAGTAAAATGTCCATAGTTTTTCATTTAATTAATCGTAAGTATTTGGCTTAAATCAAACTAAATCTGTTTCTGGTTAACTGTATGTAATATTTGTTGTTTTATGGCTATTTTCACATACCAAAGAGGAAGAAAGATTTATTATTTATTATTTTATTTTAAAAGTTAATCAAAAATAAACCGTAGTTTTTGTCTTGGATACCTACGTATTCTGGCAACAAAGTTATTTTCAATTTCAACAGTATAAAAAGTATTGTACATGGGGCGTTAGCAATCGAATTTTGTGAAAGAGTAATGGAGATTTGCAAAAATGACCCATAATTTAAATAAAATTTGCTGTTTTCCGACAAGGCTACGTTTGAATGGTACCGCTAATCACCATAATTGTCGATATTGGTCAATAGATAACCCGAACTGGATGCTCACAACATCCGCAGAAATTAAACGTTTGGGCCGGTATTTTCAAGAACCGTATTATTGGTCCTCCTTTAATTCATGGTATACTAAATGGACAGAGATATTTTACCTGATCAGGTTGTTCCTAATATTGAGGAAGAATAGGACGTACTTGCAAGTTTGATTCCAACAAGATTGAGCTCCCCCTTACTATGCCCTTAATGTTAGAAGTTTTGTAAACATTCCCAAATTGATCAGTGGATTGAGCGTAGAGGATTCATTGACTGGCCTGCACGGTCTCAAGATTTAAATCGCTTAGATTTTTTCCTTTTGGGTCAATTAAAATCTGTGCTTTATTCTAGACGACCGCATAATCTGGAAGAGTTACGGCATAGAATAATTGAGGAAGTGCAATTAATTCGTTTCATTTCGAAAGCTTTCTTAACTGATATTGCTTTTGTTTATAATTTTTGTGTTCATTTTTCTTGTTCTCAATAAAATTTGCATTATTAGATTTAATTAAATATCTCTACCGAATAGGTGCTAAACCTTATTATCGCTGAACACCCAGAGTAGAGCTCTATTGAAATTCGTAAAAATATACAGAGTTTCATTTGAATAAAAAAGTTAACATCGTTTCCAGCTAAACCAGAAGTCTGATTCGAATATAAATATACTGATCGAATCCCAGAAGACAGACGTGACTTTCATTTCTATAGAATTTTAGAAATTCAATTTCTTAACCTATGCTAAAAGAAAATAGTTTCAAGCTTTGTTTAAATTTAAGAAATTTATTATTTATAAAACGAAAAAAAAAATAAACTACCTTAAAATAATTCTTAAATTATATTAAACATAATTATTTAAAAGGTAAATATAATCTGTTTAATTTCTATCTAAACTTCCAATTTAAATGTTCTAACTTCGGTTTCAAATTTAAATATTATACTTATTTGTTAATTCTGCTTTAATTATGCTTATTCTTCTGTTAATTCCTCTCTTCAAATTAATATCCCACGTTGAAATATTTTTCTCTCAAATTGGCTCCTTGTATTTGCTTTATATATTCCAAATTTTTATTGATCGTCTATAGTTCGAGGTCTTGCAGTTATTGCCTAATCCATTTTATAATACACATGTAATAATCCAACGTAATATTTCTTCTTTATAATATTATAATTTATGTTATTTGCACTTGTAATCTTATTAACATCTGGTACAGGTTTTCAATTAATATTTCATCCAATAAATTTTAAATATCCATGTTTTTTTATAAATGTTGCAATTTGTGTTTGCATTACTGTATATTTTTTTGGTTGTTATCTATCTGAAATCAATAATCTCTTCATCCCTCTTTTTTTCTTTTAAAAAATCACTGCTACTTGTTTTTTTTCTAACACGAATTTCATAATATTGCTGCCTTTCACAATGACAATTTTATGTCATAATTTGTTACCTTTCTGACAGTTGGTATATATACATTATTCACAATTTATATCCAACACAGTTCATTTAAGATTAAATACAACTTAATACCCTTCTTAAATAAGATTTCATAACAATATGTATACGGTGATCGGTAAATGTGTGGAATCATGTAAATATCTTTTAATTAAAAAATATATTGTAATACAATTTTAGACACGAAAAATAAAGATGAAGAGCTACTATTTTAAGTATTTTTTAAATATACAGAGTATACAAAAAATCTAACCTACTAAATTAAACTACTTTTTTAAATTGAATTGTATTTTTTTACATTTTGGTATTGTCCTCGATAACACGAAACACGGACTGAACTAGACTGTAACGCTCGTGGTGTAAAGTATTTTCTCTACGGCTATTGAATAATATATTCATTCTGCATATTTATTCAATTGTAAAATGGCATCAATTCTTCACCTTGTGTGTACTAATGAATCATTATACACGGCCTGTTGACCAATCACATCACTCGTATTTTCATTATTCAACTGGCAGTACACCATTGATGCAGTATAAAGTGTGCGTTACCTAGCAACCGCTAAACAAGTCAAAATTTAAAACGTCAAATACATTTTTCCGACGACCACAATGTAAAAAGAACAAATTCGCATGATTTACTAGCACTGAAAATTGCAAATTGAATTGTATCCCCAAAACTGTGTTGAAAAGTTATCTTGTAACTAAAACTGTGCTGAAAAGTTCAAGAGGGCCAATTAGAATCGTCGCAGAACCGTGTGCAAAGTAACAGACGTGCCAACCTACTAATCATAAAATAACAAATAGGAAACTGTCAAATGAATGACTCTCAAATGTCAAATTGTTGTTGATACGCGGTGTTGGTAAATTGGCTAGTGTTTTCGTTTTGTCTAAATTAGATTATTCAATTAGTTATTGTTAATTGGTAAGTTTACATAAAAATAAGAGTATCAAATGACGCGATTTTAGGTGTTGTAGAGTTTTGGGATAATCCAGCTCGGACAGCGAGGAAATAACCTCAACTCCTCCCAATGTAAAACAGTTAGCAACTGAAATACATCATATATCATTATTTTGTGAATCATTCTTTTATTTTCATTGAAATTAATTCTTGTCACTAAGCGGTCGTCGGAAAAGTATAGTGTACAACACGTGCTGAAAATATTTCACACTCGCATAATTAAACCACTCGCCTACGGCTCGTGCCTCAAACTTCACGCTCGTGTGAAATATCCTATTTTCAGCACTAGTTGTACAATATACTATTTTCTATTTTGCGTTCGAAATGAACTCATTATGAAACCCAAAACAGTATCGAAATGAGCTTCATTTCGATACACTTTTTTTCATTTTTCAATGTTGGCGTTGTTCGAATACAGAAATAAATATCATTGCTGTCATTTGATTTTAAGAATTTATGTACATTTGACAGATATGATATATGTCCGTATTTTACACAAACAACGTATGTTGTATACAATTGACAACAACATATATATGTTTCTATGTCACTCATGTTCGCTCTTTAGAAAACTCGCCGCTATCGCGGCTCGTTTTCTAAATTGATCTCGTGCGGCAAAATGGTGCCTTATGAAATTTGTTTGTTAATATACTATTTTCTATTTCGGTGCTATAAAGTGCACTTTTCGACACCCGTTTGGGTTGCATAAAGTATTACTTTTTCGGACGCAAAATTTTGTTTTTAGAGGTTGGTCATTGCATAAATCAATCTAAATTTTAACCTTAAAATGACATATAACACCGCCGATTTTCAAATATTTAAAATGCTCTAGTTAAACATCAATGCTAGCAACTTCAAAAAAAGAAAATTTCTACAATTTTCGTACAAAACATGCCTCTTATTTTAAGTCTTTTTGAACTTTTAATGTCCGAAATAGAAAAAATAGTATAAAATACACGTTTCATAAGACCTTTTTGCGCACTCGTTCATTAGAAAACTCGCCTACGGCTCGTTTTCTAAACCTTGAACTCGTGCGCAAAAATAATGTCTTATGCAACTTGTACTTTAATATACTATTCTAAGTATCTTACGTTGTTCGCATATTTTCTTCCTAAAAAATGAGCTTTGTCGCTAATGAAAGCGATAATACACAACAAACATTTTCAAACACTCATACTTTGAATGAAATGAATTTTGATAAAAATTCAACACCATCAGTAATAAATATTAGTAATTGTTCTAATTTTAAGAAAACATTTGCAAACAAATAAATTAAACTTATGTACCTACGTATTCTCTTTTTTATTTAATCCTGTAGCCTTAGAGAAAGTATAGTCTTTAACTCGCGTATATAGGAGATTATAAACTAGGCTAGGCTATATAAACTCGGGCGATTACAACGCTTGCCTACGGCTCGCGTTGTAATTTTTACCCTCGTGAATAATAGCCGTCATTATACGCTCGTTGAAGAATATACTATTTTATTTATTAATTATTAATTCTTCTCCTACTAATGCAACTATACACGCAACTTAAGCAGCTGGTATTGGCAGGATTTATTAGTAATTCTCTCTTTTTACACTACCAAGTACTTTATTAAATTTTCTTTTTTTATTTATAAAAATTATTTCAAGGTAAAAATTTAATAAAAAGGAGTCAGATAGTAGTTTTCAAAATTTTAGACATTTTTGTACACAAGGTGCAAATATTATTTATATAAACAGCGCGAACAACCAAATAACTATAAAATAGAAATAAAACAAATCACTTTTTAATACGTAATCCTAAAACCACAATTATTTAGCCAGCACAGTGGCTTCATGAGGTACTTACAGCTAAAGAGTACGTTACAAACTAAATTAAAAATATAAAATGAACAAAGTTAGTATTATTTTACGTTCTTTTTTAAATCTAAGAATTTACACAAATATTGTAGGTAGTGAGAAAATGTGGCCCATCTGTTCGGTACTATAGGGTACTAAACATGCTCTTTACCTGTAAGTACTTGACGAAGTCACTGTGCTGGCGAAACCATTGTCGTTTTACGATTACGTATTAAATAGTGAAGATTTTAACCATTAGTTTCATTTCTATTTTAAATTATGGATCTTCATCAAGTAAAAGCCAAATCAATTCAATTAAATATCTATAAGCTATAGGGACATTTTAAACAAAAAATAAGATTGTGCGCACTGTGAGTTCGAATTTCATGAGGATTAATATGTGAGTAATTGATTTCTTAAGATCAGTATTTATTTGGGTTACTATTACTTGTTAGAAAGTACTTTTCTTTTATCTAAAGTAATAAAAGTTATGAAACCATATGCACAAAATTTACAAACATTTAGTGTCTGTACTTGAATGCTTTAAGCTTAAGATTCATTGGATCATATAGCGCAAAAGTAAATCACATTGTTTCATTGAAATTGCAAGATTACTAAAAATTTACCATAAAATTAATACAATGTGCTTGCTGCAAAATTTAAAAAATGTAGAGATTGTAGGTATTACTATACAGTATACACGCGAAGAAAATAGGGCAGTATTCATAAAGGCCAAAATTTAAAGATTCTTTAACTGTCGCTTCGTTAGTTCACTCGATTTATTTAATTTAAATTGTAACTCTGCTAATAGTAACTCCTTTTTGTTTTTAATTAATTTTAATTTTCAGAAAATAAAATGTCTGAAGTACCTGGGAAACTATCAACGGAAGAAATTTTCTCCGTATTGGTGGCTGCAATTGGCAATTCCAATTTCGAGTTGGTTAATTATAATTTTAATTCATTGTCGGGAAAGATTGGACTTCTTGGGGATCACGCCGTATTATCTGCTGCAGCTAATGTTTTCGTTGATAAAGAATCTCATACGAAGAACCTGAAATCTTTCACATTTTTTGTTAAGTTTTTGCCTTCGAATGAAACGCAAGCATTTTTTTGCAAAGAAACTGGCGCCTTCAAAAAGGAAGTGTTTATGTATGACTTGTTCGAAAAAATTAGGTCTACTGATGTTAAATACATTGATTGTGTGCCAAAATGCTATTTCTCAAAAGTGAATTATGCACTAGTGACAGAAAACTTAACGGAAAAAGGGTATAGACCACTAAATAAAATGAATACCTTAGACTATGAAACTTTTCTGGTGGTTTTAAAAAGCTTGGCTAAATTACATGCTAGCAGTATAATATATGAAGAAAAGAAATCTGAAGAACTTAATAAAACCTATAGATTAATAGACGATTATGAAAACGATTTCGAAGAATCTTTTTACAATGATAGAAAAGATTTCATAAATATCAAAGGAATTCAAGCTTCAATTAAAGCCTTATGTTCAGAAATAGATATTTTCAAAATCACTGAGACATTAGAATCCGGTAAAGATTTTAAGACATTTTTGAGGGAATATTGTTATCATGCGTATGATTTAGTAAAACGCAATGATAATATTCGAAATGTTGTATGCCACGGAGACCTTTGGGCGACAAATGTTTTACTTAAATTTGATAAGAACAACAAACCTATAGATTGTAAATTTGTAGACTTTCAGTATGGAAGATATTTACCGCCTTCTCATGATGTGATGTCCGTATTATACTTATCTACTAATAGAGAATTCAGAAAGAGTCACATGTACGAAATATTAGGCTTATATTATACTAATTTAGAGAAATGCCTAAAATTGGCAAACATAAATTTAAATAAAGTGCTAACTATTCAAGAATTCTTAATCAGCTGCGAAGAACAGAAATTTTTCGCAATGTTTCAGACAGCTACTTATTTGCAATTGGTTCTTATGGATAATGAGAAGTTAGAGAATTTATTTAGAGATCTCGAAGCTAACGATGATGTTCTATTTGAAGATAGAACGCCGCTGATATTATCGAGTATAGAGGGAAATACTGAATATCAAGAGCGGCTTAAAGAGACATTATACGATTTAAAAGAATTTTGTGATTGTTTATAATGGTAGTAGTTTACGAGGATAGATTTTATATTAAGTATTTTTAAATATAGGTATTGTATTACATGTTTAAAATTGTGGAAGACATTACAATGAAGTGTTTTTAATTGTGTTTTTATTAGTGTAGGCTCTCAAACGAAAAACCTGAAATCTTTCTTTTTTTTGTTAAGTTTTTGCCTTCGAATGAAACGCAAGCATTGTTTTGCGAAGAAATTGGTGCCTTCAAAAAAGAAGTATTTATGTATGACTTGTTGGAAAAAATGAGGTCTACTGATGTTAAATACATTGTACGGTAAAGATTTTCAGACATTCAGTAGTATATAATTTGAATAATACAAAGGTATTTTTAATAATATAAAATATTATTGAAAATCTGGTGTGAAGAACACAAATACAGGTTCACTATTAATATTTTTGTGAACGTGTCCGAACATATCCCTCCCCAGAGACGTAGATACGTATTTCGCCTTTCTACAGGCTCATCGGTACGCCCCTGCTGGAGAAAGGATATCTTCAGACACATTCACAAACAGAACCACATCGCCACATCACAGAAATTATCCAGACCGAGCGTAGAAGTAAATTCCGCGCTGCCTGTTGTCAGACAGCCGAAGTACCTCGCCCTGTCCACATAACCAATGTGAAATAACGACGCCCTTCCAAAGGTGGCACAGCCATCTCTCTAGAAACTGCATTTTGTTTGTGTCTTCATTCATACTACGGGCTAACCACATGTGTAATGTATCAGAATAATTGAAACATACATAAGTAGGTAAACCCCACCAGTTTTGTATAATACAAAGGTATTTTTAATAATATAAAATATTATTAACAATCTGGTGTGAGGAACACAAATACAGGTTCACTATTAATATTTTTGTGAACGTGTTCGAACATATCTCTCCCCAGAGACGTAGATACGTATTTCGCCTTTCTACAGGCTCATCGGTACGCCCCTGCTGGAGAAAGGATATCTTCAGACACATTCACAAAACAGAACCACATCGCCACATCACAGAAATTATCCAGACCGAGCGTAGAAGTAAATTCAGCGCTGCCTGTTGTCAGACAGCCGAAGTACCTCGCCCCGTCCACATAATCAATATGAAGTAACGTGAATTTACTTCTACGCTCGGTCTGTGATGTCGCGATGTGGTTCTTTTTTGTGAATGTGTCTGATGATATCCTTTCTCCAGCAGGGGCGTACCGATGAGCCTGTAGAAAGGCGAAATACGAATCTACGTCTCTGGGGAGGGATATGTTCCGACACGTTCACAAAAATATTAATAGTGAACCTGTATTTGTGTTCTTCACACCAGATTTTTAATAATACTTTATATTATTAAAAATACCTTTGTATTATACAAAACTGGTGGGGTTTACCTACTCATGTATGTTTCAATTATTCTGATATAATTTTAATTAATAATTAGTATGAAACACTTATTACATAGGTAGTCTTATCGAATTGGCCCATTACACGTTTATTAATTATTATCTATTAAAAGAGACGAACTGGCCCATACAGGTTTATGAATTATTATCCAACATAATGTTAGAGAAAATTCGAATTTTTTATTTAGCCACCGCATGCCTGTCATCTAAAATGAAATTAAAAGTCCATTACCATTTATATTAAATAAACCATTCAAAACAATCATTGTTATTTATTAATTAATCTAATATGTACTCTAATTTTGGTATTTAAAATTTTGAAATTTTACATTAAACTTGTTTGTATGGCTTGTGAAGATGATTTATATACCCTCAAACATTGGACACATAAGAGATGTTCTCTTCGTTGTACAGGTGTGTCTCCCGATTTTTCCAATGCCTAACATTAAATTTTTTTAAATTTAATGAACACAATTGAAAGTTTGATATCAAATATTGTGTTTAGTTAAAATTAGAAAAACATGGATTCTCCAAATTAAATATATATACTTGCAATGATAGACCTTGTGATTTGTTTATCGTTATTGCAAAAGCCAGTTTAATTGGAAATTGCAATCGTTTGAATTGGATTGGCATATCTGTTGTTATTATTGGTATATGTGGTATTAGTACATCCTCTCCTTTGAATTTGCCAATTAAAATTATTGCTTTGATGAAATTGTCTAATAATCTTTTGACTGCCAATCTGGTGCCATTGCAAAGACGGTCAATGTTTCTAAAACGAATGATAGGAACACCAACCTGCAGATTAATGATTTGGAGTTCCTATTTAGATAAATTAAGTGAATTTAAGAATTCAGTTGGATACTTCATTGTTTTATCTTGATCTATAACAGTATCTATTGATTTGTAAGTAGTTGTTTCTCCTAATGAAATATGTTGAATATTGATATTAATGAAATTTACAGACACATTTTTTGCAGCTAATTTTACATGTTCACTTAACTATTGAAGCCATTTGTACTTTTGTTTGATATCTGGAAATTCGCATCGAACCAATTCTTCTAGTGAGTGAGTGATACTGTAAAAATCGGTTTCATCAATTGTAATTTTCCCATTTCCAATATCCAATAATCGCATCGCAAAATTCTCTGCAAAGGGATAGTTTTTAAATTTAGGACGTATATTTGTCGTCAATGAAAATTTATTAACATGTCTCCACAAATCTGATGCTTTTAAACACCCATTTAGTTCATCAGCTGGTGTTGAACGTGGAATAACAGGTAACGTCTGTCGAAAATCACCTGCTAATTATCTTAGCACACCACCGAATGGCCGGTCGTTTCCGCATAAATCTTGATCTAATGCTTCCAACGATATTTATGATCTGATCCAGTTGCTGTTTGGAACAAAATTTAGTAAATTGTTTGAAGCTTTAATATGACATATCATTTTTGTAAATAATTCATGTCAGCAATATTGTACAAGCTTGATATTCGTAGAGGTATTTATCAGTTGGTTGGACAAGTACCTAAACGCGATATTGTTAGGATCTACAGTGAACAAGATATTTCGATTTCGTCAATCTATCAGACAATAAAAGATTGCCAGGATGGTATCTCTTATATCAATTTAGCTAATAGTGGACGACCCAAAGTTTTAAGCTGACTTAATGAGCGAAGGTTGATTGAAAGAGCAAAAAATACATTGGGAACGTCAACGCGTAAGTATCTCGAAGATACCATATTTCACGCTCGACTGTTAGTCGAACATTAGCCAGAAATAATCTAAATTATCGTAAAAGAAGAAAGGCTAAAAATTTACACTGCCGCTCAGTTGGAAAGAATTTCCAGGTGTTGTCGTGTTTTAAGACACATTAACATTCATGATAACGTTATCGTTATAGACGATGAGTAATATTTTACGTGGTCCAATTCGGAGATCCAAGGTAATGACGGTTTCTATACAGAAAATGTACAAGACGCTCCTAACAATGTTAAATTCAAAGATAAAGTCAAGTTTGAAAATAAAATTTTTCTTGATGTGTGCCATAACAGAGGCTGGTGTTTCACGACCGCATGTTGGACGTGTTTGAGGTGAAACCATCAATGCAGATATTTACATACGAAAATGTCTCACAAAACTTCGATTATAAATACACATCATCCCAACGAGCAAATAATGTTCTGGTCTGACTTAGCCTCGTGCCATTACGCCGGACGAACAAGGGTCTGGTTAGTTACAAACAGCATCAGTTCTGTTCTGAAGACAGATAACCCTCCAAATGTTCCTCAGGCGAGGCCCATTGAGGAATTTTGTCTCATTTGAGCAGAAAAGTATATGATGGTGGTTGAGAAGCCCAAAATGAGGAGCAGTTAAGATGCAGAATATTTCAAAAAATTTGGGAAGTCGACGTTGCTACCGTCCAAAGACTCATGGGCCATGTAACAGTAAAATTACGTGCCATAGAAGAGCATGGGCCTTTATCCGTCATGTAGATGTTATGTTTAATTGAATTAAGACTATATAAGAATAATATTGTTGTTAAAATGTAAAAGAAGAAAACTTAAAATAAAAAAATTTGACTTTTACTTTTTTTCCGAAAACTTTTGAGACATACGTTATTACTAGTTAGTGTGCTTCCCTTCTGTAAATAGTCAATAAATATCACGATGTCAACTGATTTTCGGAAAAAAATACCATTGTTGTCTTCTTCAAAAATATTAATATTCTAGGAACAGCAAATATATTAGACGAACGAGTTACATATGATGGAGTCTAGATGCAAACTGTAGAGAGAAAAGAAGAAGAATCAACACCAATAGTGATAAGTTTGCTTAAAAGATATCACATGATGAGACACTCCAATCTGGCTATTTCCAATAAGATTCTGGTATACCACATATTGCACAAGCTACTCTGGAATATCTGTGAGAATTTTCCTACAACGGACTTATTAGTAACAACCTATTTGGTCTAGGATTGTGCGATTTGACACCTTTAGATTATTTTGTGTTACCTTATTTAAAAAATTCAATTTTTAAAACTCCAGTTTGCAACATAGATGATTTACGAAACAGCATTAAGAGACAATGTCAGCGAATTAATGAAGGTATGCTGATTCAGTCTTTGAAAATATGAAGCGTCGATGGTCACCATTTTCAAAATCTACTGTTATAAATTTAATAAAACATATTGTTCTTGTATATTTAATATTTACATATCTAATATTTCTTTAATTGATTAATTATACCATAATAAATGTCAATTTTCTGAGTGACTTTGAATGGGGTTACATTGAATAGATGTAGCGTTTTGCAATTCATGGTTGACCTGGACACAAAGACTTTTTGAACATCTGTTACATTTAATATTCATATACTTAACATTTTTTTAATTGATTAAATGTACTATAGTAAATATTAATTTTCTGTGTGACTTTGAATGACGTTCCTTTTAAGAATACATTGAATAGATAAGTATAGACATGCGTTTTGAATTCGATGGCTGTTCAGGACTTTTTAAACATCCGTTACTTAAAATAAATTGCATAAATAAAATAAATGCACATTTAAAATTATTTTGAATCTCGAAAATTATAAACCTTTAAAACTTTAGAAATTCATTTTCAAACAACTGCTGGTACATCTTGTCACCAAGAGATGGCGCATAGATGAACAACTTATAATACATAAACGACAAACAAAATGTGCTTCAAAACAAAAATAAAAATATGGATGTGGAGTCTGTGAACATGATATGATAGCAAATTAATATTAAATTACTAAAAATTTGAAAATGTATAATTAGAAAAATAATTTAGAGACTAAATGCAAAGGGAAAGTCAAATAAAATTTGCTTTATACACAATACGAAAGAATACGAAAATTATTATACCAGGTATAATTAATTCATGAAGAATTAATCAATATCCAGTATTCTACAAGAATATGCCAGTTGGAAAAAAAATATTGGAACTCCAGCTTGGCTGTTATGTTTAATAATTTATTTTATGTATATAAATTGTTTAGTACCTAATGTAAATGCAGATGAATACATATAAAGTTGCAGGCAAGTTTATGTAGTTGGCGGTAAAATTAGTGAAAAAGTATAAATATACATATATGGATTTCCAAAAAGACAATACTAAATTTAATCCTTGACTTTTATTTGAAATAGCAAGTTTTAAATTTTATCTAAAATTAAATATTTGTAACTCGTACGTAAACAGTGTTCATTTTTATGTTTGTCTTGTTTATAAAATGCTATCTTATAAAGCAATCTTTACTAAATATTTCGTTCAACTTAGAGGAACTTAAGGAAAGAACACTATTTTGTAATTATTATTATAAGTAATTTTAGTGAGGAATAAAATTATATTTACAATTTAACATCAAAATACTTTTTCTTCGATTAATTATGAACAAATCGCAATATACTGTGTGGAAACTACTTATGGAATAAATTCGGTAATTTCAAATTGAATGATAATTTCGTTGCTCCTTCAGAGCAGCGACGTTATACGCATCTTTTTTTAATGGAATGCTATATATGTTTATAGAGTAGATGATAGTACTATTAAATACATTTACAGTGAACCCACACTAGTTAACATTATTCTCAACAGTTCTTGAGATTTTTACATTTGTATGTTTCAACCACATGGTTGCGATACATTTAAACCGTTATTAGTTAAATCACTTGCTATCATCAGCGACAATCAGTCATTTGATTAAAATGGATATTTTTAATTGAAAGTTGTAACAAAAATGAAATATTCAACGAACTCTCTTAGAATTGAAATTTTGATGATGATCAGATACGGAGACAAATGCAGGAAGCATTTCGAGGTAGTGCAACTGTTCCAAGAGAAGCACCTCGAACAACCCCGCATTTTACAAGAAGCTGTATCCAAAATTGAGGCACAGTTTCGAGAACTTGGTCATGTGGAAACTTTACAGAGACAACCTACTTTTTTTCCTGACGACACCAGAATAAACGTTCTCCTCAGTGTTGTCGAAAATCCAACATCTAGGTCATGCCAAGTAGCTTTGGTAAATGGCATCAGCCATACAACCGTATTAAAGTGTTTTAAAACAGACGAGCTTCATCCCTATAAACTTCAATACGTTCAAGAATCAACAGAAGATGTTCGGGACCGCGTCTTCAATTTTGTGAGCAAATGAATGGATTTGTTGGATAGAAAAAAAATTTCTTCAGGCAACATAATATTTTCCGACGAATCAACATTTACTCTAAATGGATAAGTGAACCGCCTGAATTGTAGATATTGGGCTGCCACGAATCCTCACTGGATACGCGAAAATAATCACACCCAACGCCCAGAAAAAGTCGAGGGAGAAGGACATTTGCTACGTTAGTAACGAATCTAAAGTTGTTTGTAATCCTATTATTATTTTGCCCTTTTATTCTTACGTTTACTTACAGTATTCTTTGAGCAGACAAAATGTGATTGTTTCAAAAACTATTGCAGATAAAGGTATCATGTAAAGCTGTTAAGAGCATTATCCAAAACTAAAACAAAAAATAGTGCAGTACGTTAAAAAATACTGCGACGTCATAGTTCGAAAATGGATGACGTCATAAACAAGTGAAGCAACTTACAATAAGCATTATGAGAAATAAGAATTGTTTCGGCGTTTTCGATAAATGTTGTTAGTTTTGAAGTTACTGGATTTATTCCATAAGTAGTTTCCAGATAGTATAATAAATTGATGTTAAAAGAAAAATATCTATTAAAAAAAGAATATTAACTTTTAGGAAAATCAACATGTTCTTCTAATGTTAAATTTAATACAGTAAAACATAATATTATTTACATGATCATTGATGGGTGGTGGCCTAAATACAAGTATCATGTATCTCCAAACAGAATCTAGATTTGCCACTGAAGATAATATCAACCAAGTTGTATTTCATTGAAACTTTTCCCTGTATCTGGTTCAACAACGGTTTCCATGGGTATTACTCCTAGCCTAGATGGCTTCAATACATGGCAAATCGATGTTTAACTAATGTCAAGTGTAAGAAAAAGTAATACAAAAACCTGAAAAACATATATGTATATGTACACATGGATATACACAACGCATACTTATTTTGCATTAGTGAGACTTCTACCTATAGACATGTGTTTCAAACTAATCCTAGCTTTCGTCAGTTTACATGGAGAAGAAATAAATTTTTTCAAACCATCCAAAAAGTAATCTTTCAATTCTGGAAAATATGCATTTGTCTCGGATTTCACCTCTTCATTTGACCGAAATTTCTTTCCACCGAGGCATTTTTGGTAAGTTGAAAAAAAAAAGAAATCAGTGGGATCCAGATATGGCGAATATATGGCGGACGAGGCAGCAATTCGTAGCGCGATTCGACAAATTTTGTTGTAGCAACAGCGGACGAATGAGGTCGTTTCTTTTTCAGGTTTTCATCGAAACGTGTCAGTAAATCAGCATAATATTGTTCAGTCATCGTTTTCCCCTTTTTTTCAATAATCAATAAAGATAATGCCTTTGGAATCCCCAAAAACCATGGCCATGACATTCTCGCCGAAAATGCGGTTTTTGCTTTCTTGGAGGCACGTTCCTCGAGAAAAATCCATTGTTTTGATTGTATTCTCATTTCTAGAGTATAATTATGTATACAAGTTTTGTCTAGTATGACATAGCAGTGAAAGAATTTCCTTGTATTGTCAAACATTTTTCTGATATTTAGATGCGCGCGTGTATTTGATCAACATTAAGCAAACCCGACATCCATCCCGCGGATAGTTCTTTCTTATTTGCAATGTTTCAAGTTTGAAATGTCGAGGGAAGAAGGTTATGTTTACTCCAATAAATATTGTGAAAAATTGAATTTAAATAGTAGTAGTAGTAATAGTAAGACACATTAGTCCCTTTTGGGATATAGGGAAGAAATCGTTTGTCTTCATTCTTGCCTATTTCCAGCTATAGATCCCAATCTTGCCACTGACATATTAGTTAGTCTCTTCTTGTAACGTTCTTCTCCATGTTATCTTCGGGCGTCGTGCTTTCCTACTTCCTTGGGGCTGCCAGTCTAATGCTCTCCTACAAATTTCTGTTCTCGGTTTTCTTAAAGTATGACCAAGCCAAACTTTCTCCTTTTAATTTGTGCTTCGATCCTTTCGTCTCCTGCACGATCCCACAATTCCTCATTTGTAATTCGGACGCGCCACCATATTTTCAGTAGATTCCGAATATATCTATTTACAAAGCTCTGTAGTTTTTGGCTTGTTTTGCATTAGTTAGTGTCCATGACTCAGAACAGTACAATAATATGGTTTAACTGTGGCATTAAAAACTTTAATTTCGGTCCTGTATTTCCAAACATTCATCATCCCTATAAATGCACCACACGCCTTCGATATCCTTGAATTGATGTCTTTCGTTACACCGTCGTATTCGACCATCACACTCCCCAGGCATAAAAATTTCTCTATTTTTCTCCCATCAATTCTGTCTTTTCTATTTTGGTTATTGATGCTTATCATTTTAGTTTTCTTTTTGTTAATCTTTAAACCTACTTTACTAGATTCTTTTACTAAGACATCAATTTTCTCCTGCATATGCGTTGCACTATGATAGAGTAAACAAATGTCGTCAGCGAAATCCAGGTCTTCTAGATATTTCGTCAGATTCCATTTTATACCTCTGTTTCCTTTTTCAATCACTCTGTTCATAATTCCATCCAACACTATTAAAAACAGCAATGCTGAGAGAATACAACCTTGTTTAACCCCTGTCCTCAACTGAACTGTAATATTTTCCACTTGTATCCATTATATCCTTCCCTTATTAGGTTGATAATTTTCTTAGGTATTCCAATATTTTTAAGTGCCATCCACATACAATCTCTGTCCAATGAGTCAAATTCTTTTTCATAATCTACAAATATTAAATATAGTCTTATAAGATTTTTAACTGTTCATGCAAAACATTGCATACTCTTTCGGATGAAATGCTTACTTAATTTGCTATCTCACGTACTTTAAATCGACGATGGCTACTTACGAGGGCTAACCATTTCCGGAGGAGTTACAATAAATGACGGTCTTGGACGTTCTGCATCATCCATGCTCATAAGGCGATTTTTGAAAGCACAAAACTATTTACAAATCATTCCACGGGAGGGAGCAGATTCACGCTAATATTTACGGAACTTTTCCTAGGTTTCTTTAATTGTTTTTCCGTGTAAAAAATAATGTTTAATTAAACTAGGAATTACTTTTTCTCCATATGTACACAACAAATGAGTATTAATGTATTAAATGAGTATTAAGCACAACCTATCTGTCAGATTTGTTTGAAATTTTGACAGTAGACATCAAACCCAGTGGAAGTTAGTAACATAATCACAGTAGCGAAAGTGTTGCCAATTACATACTTCGTAATTTTTGTAATAGATCCTGTTTAATATCGTTTTATCGAATCTACTTCTCCCAATTATTTTGACGTAAGTGTCCAGTAAATTTCGTTCAGTTTCAATAACATACGCATACATTTTTAATTTTCATTTATTTAGATCTAGAACATTGTTTAAGTTACTGTTACAGATATGATATGGAACAATGTCAAGAATGGCATAGTGAAACAATGGCAAGTTGGATTAAGGGTCATACTGATTGTATGTCCATTACCAGTGATTCCGAAATTTATTGCAAAGTCTGCAAAATATGGTTAACAAATTTTAAGAAGTCTCACGTAAAACGTCACTTAGCATCGCAAACACATACACAGAAATTAGACCCGTTGGAATATGGCAATTTTAACGAAGAACTCTGTGAAACATTTCTCCAAAAATATACTGGTCGAAATGTGCCTGATGAATCTACCTTACGCACATATTATGTTCCTAAGTGCTACATGAAGGCAGTAGAACGCATTAGATGCCATCTTTCAAATAACTACCTATGGATAAGTGCCGACGAAACTGCCGATATTTTAGGACGCTGTGTGGTAAATACTGTCATGAGCAAAAAATCGGGACAGGGTCAAAATCGTTATGTCAATTTCCTTTATTTTTTAGCGTTGTAATTTTGACGATATTTGTTTAATTTTCAAACATTACGTCAAATTATATATCATAGTTGCTAATTCGAAACTGAAAATGCCGCATCTTTCGAAAACTGATAAAGCCAGACTTGTTACTAGTTTGGAAAATGGGAAATAATTAAGAAGTGTATTGGTTCAATTTAATATTGGTAAAAGTTCAGCCGCAAGAATATATAAAAAAAATGGAGGGAAGAGGACAATTTAAATCGGAAAATAATTTCCGGACGTAACAAAGTTTCGAATACGCAGGAAGGCGAAACACTATTTTATAACACAATGGTTACAAGAGAATAAAATTTAAACTTGAGATTGCCAACCCTACAGTCCTTATCTAAATCCCATTGAAAATGTATGGGGATTAATGAGGTACAGCTGCTACCCAGGAAGAATTTTGTGAGATTGTTCAAAATGCTTGGCATCAAATTTCTATAAATCTTGTACAAAATATTGTTGCTTCAATGTCTACAAAATGCAGTTAGTAATAACAGTGAAATGATGAAATGCTAAATATTTTAATGTGATAATTATTTAAATTTAATAAATAATTTTTCTCTATCGTTTTTAGTAATTTTTATTTACATTTATTTTAAAAATGTTTAATAAATGTCAATTAAGACACATTTTTGACAATTCCTGACATACTATTATGAGTATGAGTATAAGTAGCCACAATTTAAACCCACGCAAAAACAGTGTCCCGTTTTTTTTTGCTCACGAGAGTATTGTAGCTGGTGTACTACATCCAACTATTCCATATAACGCATATGTAATAACAACAAAAATTATAAATACAGTTGATGCAGAAATAGTAGTTAAAACCATTTACGAGAATATGCACGAAATGCTTCATTCGGACGACAGGTACAAAGAAAAAATACTTTTATTTGTCAGTGACAGTGCTGCATATATGTTAAAAACAGACAGTCTATTAAAGGAAACATATCCCAATATGCTGCATATTACTTGTGTAACACATGCTCTCCACAGAATCTGTGAATATATCAGAGACACCTTTCCGGAAGTTGATAGACTTGTATCTACTTTTAAAAAAGTTTTCAGAAAAGCACCATTCAGAATAGCCCTCTACAGGGAAAAACTTCCATCTGTATTACTGCCTCCCTCTCCAGTAATAACTAGATGGTGAACATGTTTGGAAGCTACTAGTCTTTATGCAGAGAATTTCGATAGTTTACAAAATTTGGTTACACGTTTAAATTACGATGGTCGAAGTATTTCTGAGTGCAAGGATCTAATACAAATTCCAAATTTACAAAATCAGTTGTACTTTCTTCAGGAACACTTTGGAAATTTTCCAAAACTAATCACTTATTTTGAAAATCAATATCTCAAATTAAATGATGAATTAACTACGTTAGATGTGGATTAATAATTTGAAAAATATCCCAAGTGACTTCGGATGTGGCCTTCGGAAAAATTAGACGCAGTTTTTAATAGAAATCCAGATCTAATAACATTTCGGCAATGGGGGACAAATATGGGGACAATGCCTCAAAATCTAACTGCTAAATACGCTGAAATAAAAGAATATTTCCAGTATGTACCTATAACCAGTTGCGATGTAGAACGGAAGTTTTCTGTCTTCAAGGATGTATTTCATTCAAAGAGAATAAATTTTGCAGAAAAGAACCTTGAGAAAGTATTGCTAGTTAATATTAATTCTCCTTTACTCAACTTGAACTACAAAATGAACAAATGAAAATGTATTTCTTATTTTATATATCACCACCCGTTTGTTTTCCAGTTATATAAATAAAATTAAAAACCCTTTTTTTAAATACAAATTTTCAATAGTAATTTTCAATCGTCTGTGGGCGATGAGTCATCGGCCTCTACTGTCCGGTCCCTAATCATAGGATTAATAATAAGGTAATATTTTAATTTCAAACATTTTTTTATTATTAAATGTCAGTAGATTTAGGATATAGAATTCAAACATAAACATTTCCAATTTTATAAATATCGTTAATTTTCGAATTTAAACCACCGAATAACATACTTTTATTAGTACATTTAAGTGGTAAAACTCTTTTTAAATTCCAAGAAAGTGATATTTTTTACATTTACAAGTTTATTTATTATCTACTTTATAATTTAGATCACTCGTTTTATTTCCTAGAGTTATTAATAATCGGCATCTTTTACCAAATTTATATATTGCTTTATACATCGGACCGTTTGTTTTATTACCTGGGTTTGTAATGAACTGGGTGTTTGGTCTGGCTGTTCATTGTTAAGATCTGGTTTCCTAGATATGTATATAAATTTTATTTCTTTAACAAGGCACGGAACTACATACTTAGATTTATGACACTTATTAATACTAATTAGCAATGATATTTTATTATTTAATAGTTAAAATTATATTTTTAAAACACATTCGTAAACTTTGGATATTATTGCATGTAGGCACAATTTCCACGTAGTAATAACAAAATAATTCCGCGGTATTACGTCAAACAATACATGTGCGACTAATCTGCGTACGCCATTATGTAATAATGTGGGGTAGTGGTCTATTTTTACCTACTTGAAAAAGAGTGCAGAATAGATCAGTATCAATCAGAGTCTCATACCAGCAACAAGAGACTCAATAGTATCAATTCAATTAATAGAATTAATTAATTAATTAATTAATTAATTATTTCTGATAATATGAAATATAATGAATCTAGAATGGATGTATTAACGTTTTCAAATATTTTATCATTATGAGGGATATCTTTTCTGCTTTGCATACTGAGACATAGAGGACGCCACTAATCAAATGTCATTATTAAAAATTAACCTCCATCCCTTAATCCAAAGTTTCAGTGCGATACGAGTAGTGTTAATTAATTAATTAATTAATTAATTAATTAGACCTTGAATATATTGAATATATTGAATATTTACCAACCCCAAAAACATAAAGAATGCTTTTTCATTCATATGATTAAAATTATTGCAGTTACTTTGGATTCATTATTAATTTAGAATTATTTCTTGAGTTTTTCAATAAACTATTAAATAAATTAAGATCGGTAAATTTTAATTACTAAACATTTTAGTATTGGCTTTTACAAGTACAATGCAACAAACGCATGAAAATTTATTCACTGGTGCTCTCGTTCGAGGTTTTTTACTTTTTACGACTAACGACACTCCCATTGTGACAATGTATGATGGTGAACTATCCTGTGATGATCTGTATGACAGTTATTTAAGTGGCTTTCGAATTTGAAAAAATAAGGAATTGAGAATTTGTCATAATAGCCCATGTTATTATTATTTATTATTATTAATATTTAATAACATAACTAATCACATAATTTTATTGTTTAATTTTGCGTACTCATCTATAAAATTTAATAACGATTCTTTTTGTTTGTCTTTATAAAAATCATCTTTTAAACAGAAGTCAACCAAGAAATCACTTCTGTCAACATACATAAAATACATGCTGCGTTCTGAATCAGCAAATAATTCTTCCAATACAGTTGGTTTCACTTTTGTAAGATGAGAATAGCAATGACACTGACCTATCGCGAAGAGTTCGTAACCCTTGCAGCTATTTTCAAATTCATTCTTCGGTACGACGCTTCCAATTTCCATGTTAAATTCATTAAGCGTTTTTGTCAAGTTTTCGTAGTAAAAATCCAAGCATTCGGGCATATATTTGTTTCTAAATTCTCTATCTGTCGTTAGGTACAAAAATACTAATACATCTTGCGCAGGTGGACAATATCTATGCATTTGGAAATCTATTAAAATACACTTTGCCGGGATATTGTTTTTCTCTTGATACATTATATTTGCTGCCCAAATATCAGCATGGCATATTACGTTGCGATAAATCTTAGACGGTTTTATATAATCTTTAACATTTCTCCAAAAATTTAAAATAAACTCTTGCAAATTCTCTTTATTTAAATTATTACTAGACACGTATAATTCTGGAAAGAGTTCAATCTGTGTTGGTGTGCTTTTGATTATAGATTGCACAAGTTTCTCACTGGGAATTTCTGAAGAATAAAATGTTTCTTGCAATTCCTTTCCGAAATAGTCAATAATGCGATATATTTGTTCCAGTTTTGCCGACATGGTTTCTTCAAAAACAAAAGAACAAGAATGTAGTTTTGCCAATGTTGACAAACCTAATTTGACAGCATCGTAACTCAAAGAATTTAAGCTGGGATAAATTTTGTATTCTAGCGATGACAAATCTTCAAATACCAAAAACTGAGTTGATCGAATCATGTAACATGTAGGCGTAATTTCGCTTATTAAATTTATATTTAATTGTTTCATGGCCGGCACAATTTTTTCGTAGAAAGTTTCTTCCTTGAAGGAAATGTTATTGTGCTTGGTGTAAAATATTTGCGATTCCATTCTTGGACTACTTTTAATAAAAAATGTAATATCTTGATTATTTTCAACTCGTATTTTTAATATCCAATGTTCTCCCATTATTCCAGATCTTCCTCCATCCAAAGGTGTTAATTCGTAACTTAATAACTTATTTGCGTTCGTGTCCAGTTGTCGTCTTAATAATTCTTCGCAATCTGATCTTTTTAAATCCAACATATTTATATTTTATTGTTATTATATTTGAAATACTTATATTTCTTTTACTTTATAAACTTTTTGCGTCAGTGAGTTTAGTTTACAAAGCTTTTAAAGTATTGTTCCTTATTATTTATACATTCAATTGTAAATAAACGGCGCGTGTAATTACGTTTTTTATAAAAGATATAATTTAAGACAGGATTGAAATTGTCTGTTGCGAAATTCGTGCCTAAAAATAGATGGGTACCTAATAGAGATAGGTTTGGTTAAACGATAGCGTGTGATGTTACTTTTGTCGAACAGGAAGTGCTCGCTTGTTATAATGATATATTCAGACACATCCTCCCATATCATACATAAGTCATTTACAGTGTTATATAAGAAATCAAAAAGTAAATACACTAATACATAATTCGATATTAATAACCAGTATATTAGTTGTTACACGAAATATTTTTTGTTCTATTATACATAGCATAATATTAAAAATTACGCATATGTATAGGATGTTTCTAAATTTAAATTAAGCCTATATGTATACCGGGTAGGGAAAAGTCTGGCAACAAGGTATTTTTTTTTGAAACGAATGAACTTAAAATTATAAAATTGTGGGGTGATGAATGGGATTGTGTTCTGAATTTTTTAGAGTACATATCAAATTTCCCTGTTGTCAGCGTTTAGCGTACTATCGCCGTATTAATTTTTTTTTAACAGCAATATAGGTTGAGTGATATATCACAAAAAAGCTTATTTTTTTATCTTTTCAAAAATACTAATAATGTACCACATTACTAAAGAAATACCACATAAAATGGAAGTTGTATTAATCTATTCTTATTTAGCATTATTATTAGTTCACCCCCGGTAGATGATTAATCTAAAACAAAAAAACAGTAGTAGGCACTGAAAAAACGCCAAAAACATAGTGTACAAAGCGTCAGAGTTGCTTTAGTCTTAATAGTATTTGACAGTTGCAGTGTTTAAAAGTAAATTAAGAATAATGGCAAAGTTATGGGAAAAAGAACGAATTCAGATACCAATGTTAATTAACTGGATATGGTGATAGAAAACGGACCTATGAGGAAGTTAGTCATCTTCTTATATATATATATATATATATATATATATATATATATATATATATATATATTATCGATACCTTATTTACCGTTAGGTGTTAAGGTTGAATACAAAAATCAAACAATACCTTAAAGTTACAGTACATTAAATCAGTAAGTGCAGCCTATCAGAATCTATTATTATTATTTTATTCTAATTTCGTTCCGTATATCATCCTTGCCCATTCTTTCTTGTTGCGTGCCATTCTTTTCGCCTCTCTCCCTGACATTCCCTTGGCTCTCAATATGTCTTCCACTTGACTGTCCCACGAATTCCTAGGTCTACCTCTTGGTCTTCTCTGATATCTTCTTGCTTGCCATACTTTTCTTATTGTTCTCTCCTCTCCCATTCTTGTCAAGAGTCCAAACCATCTTAATTGACTTCGTTGTATATCTTCCTTCAGCTTCCGTACTTTAAGTTCTTCCTTTATTTTGCTATTTCTTACTCTGTCTCTCTTAGTAATTCCCATTATTCCTCTTAAAAACCTCATCTCCATTGCTTGGATTTTGTTTTCCATTCGCTTCGTCAATGTTCAACTTTCGCTTCCGTATATCAATACGGGTTTAAATATAGTTTTGTAAACTGAGGTCTTAGTTTTCCTTGACACTTCTCTTCTTCCCAGGAACGAATTGTTCAAGGAGTAATAAAGTGCTGATGCTGCATCTAACCTGTCATTCAATTCTGCCTCCATAGTTCCTGTTTTGTGTATTTTCACCCCTAGGTATTTAAATGTTTCTACTTGTTCTATTTTAGTGTCGTCCAGTTTTATTTTTAATTCATCATCTTTTTTCCCTATTACCATAACTTTGGTTTTCTCTGCGTTTATTTTTAAATTCTTCTTTCGTAACGCCTCTGCCCATATATCTAGATTACACTGAAGGTTGCGCTTATTTTTCGCATAAATTACCAAATCATCCGCAAATATGCTCTCTGCTATTTCTACCGGTTCCATGTTGTAGTATCCCACCTTCATTTTCATAACTTTCATTTTCGCTTCTTTTGTTACATCATCCATTATTATATTAAATAATACTGAGCTGAGGTTGCCTCCTTGTCTTAATCCCTCCGTCGTTGCAAATTCTTGAGATCTTGTGTTCCTGGTTCTAACGAATTTCTTGTGTTCTTATATATAGCTTTAATACAGTTTATTAATTTTTGCCCGACTCCTCTCCTTCTTAGACTGTTCCAAACTAGTTCCCTTGGCACACTATCAAAGGCTTTCTTGAGGTCTATAAAGGCCACATATATATTGTCATTGGTACATTTCTCTATTAATTGTTTCAGTGTGAATATGTGGTCCTAAACGCCACTTCCCTTTCTGAAACCACTTTGTGAATCTTCTAATTGTCTTTCGACTGTTCTTTCTAGTCTTTTGGTCAGTATCCATTCATAGAGTTTGGCCATCGTGCAAAGCAAAGTAATACCCCTGTAATTAGCGCAGTCCCGTTTATTCCCTTTCTTGAATATCGGTATCAATCATCATCTTCGTCATCTTCTTAACGATTTAAATTCTCAACACCGTCCTATAAGTAGACCTACAGTTTCGTAAATAAAAAGTAAATTTAATGAAACTGGTAGTGTACAGGATCGTCCAAGGTCTGGCAGACCAAAAACTGCATCTTATGAAGATAAGACTTTAGATGTCCTACTAGATGCTCAAGAAAATCCTAAAACATCTACATATGAACTGTAAAGAAATCATGGTATTACTAGGAAGTCAGTACAAAACATTTTGCATAAAAATAAGTTCCACCCATATAAAATTCAAAAACTACCAAGAATTAGCTGAAGATGATTTTGATCGAAGATTACACTATTAGAGAAAATTGATGGACAAAACAATTTTTTAGACTCAGCTGTATTCAGTGATCTACTTGAACGGTAATGTTAACAGGCATAACTGCTATTGCTACTGTTATTGGTCAACTTCTAATCTGCACTGGATGGAGGAGACTTATACTCAAAGTTCACAAAAAAGTTAATATGTGTGCTGGTTTGGCGAGAAACCATTTGAGAGGCATCCTTACCGGCAAAAAGTATCTTGATTTTCTCCAGCATCAAATTATACCTGAAATAAACAATTTATTTCCAAATGTAAACGTAAATTTTCAACAGGATGGCGCACCTGCGCACTATTACAGAGACGTTAGGCAATATTTGGATAACATTTTCCCTCAGAGACGGATTGGTCGAAGAGGTGTGGTTGAGTGGCCGGCAAGATCACCCGACATAACTCCACTGGATTTTTTTTTCTAGGTCTACATAAAGGACCGCGTTTATGTTAATAGACCATCTAACTTAAATGATTTAAAAGATCGCATACGTCTGGAAATGCAGGCTATTTCCCCAGAAATGATCAACAATTCTATTCGTAACTTCCAAGACAGATAGCATTATTGCCAAGAAACAAATGGCCAACACCTTGAGCACTTGTTGTAGTGGAGAAACTGTTTATTGTTGTGTAAATTAATGCACCTATGTGTACAACAATTACATTTTTTATGTCTTTGACAATTACTTTTTCGTATTTACTTAGTAATGTAGTAGTTATTAGTATTTTTTAAAAGTGGAAGAAATAAGCTTTTCTGTGATATGTCACTCAACCTATGTTGCTATTTAGAAAAATTAAAGATGGCGATGGTACGCTAAACGCTGACGTCACATAAATTTTGTATATCCTCTAGAAAATGTAGGATACAATCCCATTCATCATCCTACAATTGCATAACTACAAGTTCATTCGTTAAAAAAAATAACTTGTTGCCAGACATTTTTGCTACCCGGTATATGGCTACGATCATAATTTAAAGAACAACTCGTTAACTTCTTTTTTTAAATTTTTTGGTGATTGTAAATCAAGCTTCTATGGGTAATTCAAATGTTATTTTCAGGTTAATTTCTGAAGCACATTGCTAAAGGCTTGTTTTACAGAGTAGAAAATAAACTGTCTCGTATCTGCAATTGATCGTTTTGCAGTAAATTGGCATTTTATCTACTTGTAGTATAACTGTTTAGAAATAAATCTTTTAATAACAAAGATACAATGTAATATGATGTATTACATATAAAAATAATAATAATTATTATGAAATGTTTCTTTGTGTTGCATGTATACTGGGCCATAAGCTGAAAACTTGTCAAGACCTCAGGAGTAGATATGCCATGGCTTGTATAAAGTGCATCGTGGTTTTGTTACTACCCTTTTTCACAATAAGAAATATTGATTTGACTTTCACTTCCTCAACGTTTAAGGGCCATTGATACCGATCTCTGAAACCAACCTTTCACACGTCGGTCCCGAGATTCGAAAACTCGACCAACACATTGTCCGACGCTTTTGCCACATGTGCCATTCATCCGTTAAATATATTATGATTTATAATTAGAGACCGGACACGAGAGGCCCATGACTCATCACCCACGGGCGTACTATTGAAAATTTGTATTTTTTAAGGGTTTTTAATTTTATTTATATAATTGGAAAACAAACGGGTGGTGACCTATAAAATAGGAAATACATTTTTATTTGTTCATTTTGTAGTTCAAGTTGAGTAACGGAGTGTTAATATTAACTAGCAATACTTTCTCAAGGTTCTCTTTTGTAAAATTTGTTCTTCTTGAATGAAGTACATCCTTGTAGATAGAAAACGTCCTTTCTACATCGCATCTGGTTATAGGTGCATACTGGAAATATTCTTTTATTTCAGCGTATTTAGCAATTAGATTTTGAGGCATTGTCCCATACCCAATTGCCGCAATGTTATTAAATCTGGATTTCTATTAAAAACTGCGTCAAATTTTTGCTGAAAGCCACACCGAAGTCATTTGGAATATTTTTAAAATTATTAATAGCCACATCTAATGTGGTTAATCCATCTTTTAATTTGAGATTTTGATTTTCAAAATAAGTGATTAGTTTCGGCAAATTTCCAAAGCCTTCCTGGAGAGAGTACAATTGAATTTTTAAATTTGGAATTTGTATCACTTCTTTGCACCTAGACATGTAACGAAATTTTGTAAACTATCGAAGTTCTCGGCGTAAAAACTAGTAGCTTCCAACTATGTTTCCCATTTAGTTATTACTGAAAAGGGAGGCAGTGACAAAGATGGAAGTTTCTCCCTATAAAGAACTACTCTCAATGGTGCTTTTCTGAAAACTTCCGGAATTGTGTCTCTAATATATTCACAGATTCTATGGAGAGCATGTGCTACAGAAGTAATATGCAGCATATTAGGATATGTTTCGTTTAATAGTCTGCCTGTTTTTAACATATATGCAGCACTGTCATTGACAAATAAAAGTATTTTTTCTTTGTATCTGTCGCCCGAATGAAGCATTTGGTGCATATTCTCGTAAAAGGTTTTAGCTACTGTTTCCGCATCAACTGTATTTATAACTTTTGTTGCTATTACATATGCGTTATATTAAAAATTATATTAAATAGTTGGATGTAGTACACCAGCTACAACATTTACCACACCGCGTTCTAATATATCGACAGCTTCGTCGGCACTTATCCATAGGTATTAATTTGAAAGATGGCTTCTAATGCATTCTACTGCTTTCATAGTACTTAGAAACATAATATTTGCGTAAAGTGGATTCATCAGGAACATTTCGACCAGTTTATTTTTGGAGTAATGTTTTGAAATTGGGATTGTTAAGTTTATTTAATGGAATATTTGCCGCCATTAAGGTTTCACAGAGTTCTTCGTTAAAATTTTCTGATTTCAAAGGGTTTAATTTCTGTGAATGTGTTTGCAATGCTAAGTGACGTTTTAGATGTGATTTCTTGGAATGTTTTAACGATATTTTACAGACTTTGCAATAAATTTCGGAATCACTGGCAATGGACATACAATCAGTATGACCCTTAATCTAACTTGCCATTATTTCACGATGCCATTCTCGACTTTGTTCCATATCATATCTGAAAAAGTAACTTAGACAATGTTAGATATAAATAAATGAACATTAAAAATGTATGTGTAAGTTATTGAAACATGAATTATAAGATAAGTGATAGTCATTTATAATTTTTTGATAAAGGTAATATTTACCGAAACATGTAAGAGATTAAGAAAATTAATACTGGTAGCCGTAACTTTGTGGTAATTCATTTTGAAAATTAAATAAAATAAAACAATAACTTTGTTATATATACCACTTTATTCACATATAATTGTGACCGCGGTTTCGACATACAATGTCATTATCAAACTGCAAAAGTTACAGGCCTACATAGAACTTATAAATGACACAAAAATATATATGGGGGGGTGGTTTATGATGTTATTTAAAATTACTACTATATACTTAACTATTATATACAACATTGGAAAAGAGGTGTATATATAAGGTCCAACTGTTCACTTAATACGATATCTATTGTGTTTTTCTGACTTAAAAAAAAAAAAAATAAGGGAGCAAATTGGAAATATAATTTCAAAAAATAATAGTAATGTTAGTATAGCTTACAAACCATATGTAAAAATAAGTAATTTCATTTTTAACGCAAAAACTAAAACAGATATTAATAATAAATCAGGAGTGTACAAACTATACTGTAACGATTGTAACAGTGTATATATAGGTCAGACTGGTCGAAGTTTTATTATACGGGAAAAAGAACACAGGAGGTCATATAAACTTAAAAAGACAGATTCAACATTTGCTAACCATCTTATTGCAGAAGGACATACATTTGGTCACAGTAAAATATTACATTTGTCCGAGAAAGGTCGTAAATTAAATATTTTAGAGGCCCTAGAGATTTTTAAAAGTCAGAAAAACACAATAGATATCGTATTAAATGAACAGTTGGACCTTATATATACACCTCTTTTCCAATGTTGTATATAATAGTTAAGTATATAGTAGTAATTTTAAATAACATCATAAACCACCCCCCCATATATATTTTTGTGTCATTTATAAGTTCTATGTAGGCCTGTAACTTTTGCAGTTTGATAATGACATTGTATGTCGAAACCGCGGTCACAATTATATGTGAATAAAGTGGTATATATAACAAAGTTATTGTTTTATTTTATTTATTTTTGTAAGAGATTACTTTGAATATATACATATTGTTTCTGAATAAGTGAAATATCGAAAGTTTTGTTGTCGGTGGATTTTAAGACTGTATTTCTAAACTAAACTAAATATGTGTTTTTACGGTTAAATGTAACGTTTATACTGTGTTCAGGCACAAGCTAAACATAAGTGATTGTTGAAGTGGACAACAAAATTGGAGAGGACCGGCGATTCACGATTTCAAAGTTATCAATTAATTTTACACAGGTCGCAAGGTCAGTTTTATACACCATTGTTTCTGAACAAGTGAAAATCGAAATTTTTTTTGTCGGTGGATTTCAAGACTGCTTTGTGACGATTACAAAACAAAAAGATTTCCTGTGCTTTATCGATTTAGACCCAATACGATCAGGAAGGAGATTAATTTTTGGACCACATCGTTATAGGACGTGAGACTTGGGTGTCTCACATGATCCCTAATTCCTGACTAACAGTCAATGGAATGACGACACATATCGTCGCCAACCAGAGTGAAAGCCAAACAGACACTTTCTGCACGAAAGGTTTTTATTTTGTTAGTGGATTTTATACCGAGAGACATAACAATCGGTTGTAATGCGTATTGTGAGACGTTGAGAAAACTCTAGCGTGCGGTACAAAACAAACGGCGTGGTCTACTGTCTTCCGATGTGAACTTGTTTCACGACAATGCACGGCTACATGTTTCAGCACAAACACAAGGTCTAATCAGGTCTTTTTAATTTTCGGAACATCCACCTTACAGTCCACACCTTGCACCTTGTGATTTTCAGTAATTTTGATACTTAAAGGAGTTCCTTGGTGGTCAACATTTCGACGACGACGACGAGGAAGTGAAAACTGCAGTCATGGATTGGACTTTTTCACAGGCGGCACATGGGTTTGATATCGGAATTCAAGAACTTGTTGAACGGTGTGACAAATAATTGAGAAAAATTGTAATTATGTAGAAAAGTAGATGAAAGTATGTAGAATGTGGAAATAAATATATTTTAATGAAATTTACAGTATTTTTCTTCTTATTCAAAAACCCCTATTTAAAAATATTCCTCGTATTATTTCAACTTCACACAATAATAAATAATTGCAACTTATTTTAGTGTGTTGCCAAGGAAAATTAAATATTTTGAAAACAAAAATAAAAATTAGACTTGGCGCATGTGTTACTATGAGACAATACACTTCGAGCACGTTTACACCTGTCATACCAAGAACATATGGCGCTTACCCCGTATTTTTATAATTTAAAAATAACAAAAACATTTAAAATAGAATGTTAATTATTGTAGATTCATGATATAGAATTTGCTCCATCTGTTGATTATGTAATTGAAAACACATTATAGCGGAAACTTGCCACAATGGTCTTGTTAAATATTTGGGCGTGACTGGATATCTTGTTTCTGTATTGGAGGAATTTACACACAAAAGTCGAGTAATAATGGATATACTGTTAATTTATGCTAGATTGAATTCCATAGATAGTGTATGTCAATTTTTAAGGTATTCATTTACAGGGTGATAAAAAATCGTAACTTAATTTTTAACTGAAAATAGTACACACAAAAACGACAAATGAAAAAAAAATTGTGATAAAAGTTGTAAAGTAACAGAGATATTCACACTAATGCGAGTAATACAGGAAGACCTCCTAGAGCAAATGTTCGAAGTTACCGCCTCTTGGTTGAATGCAAGCTTGTACTCGCCGTATCAACGAGTTATAACACGTTCGGATATCTTGCTTGCTTATTTTGTCTGCAGCATCTTGAAGACGTATGATCAATAATTGAATGTTTTCAATTTCATTATCGTTATTGTACACCCAATTTTTCATATATCCTGTTATATCCTGAGTGTATAAACTGTGGTAGTTGGTAAGATTAGTTTCTGGGGGATTTGAAGGGGTACACAAAAGGGTGTGGTATACTCTGTTTAGAAATGTATTTAAGAATAAATATGTCAATGTAAGCTTGTTGTGAATATAAATTCGAAAACCTACAACCGCCTTTTATTTATTATACCTCCTGCCTTTACAAATACAACAGTGGCGACGAGGATTGTAACATTGAACCCAATACGAAAGTTTTATGGAGAAGTAAAAATACATTTAAAAACAATACAAGAAAATTACGTACATACACGTGCAAAAATAGTGGCGGGAACTACAGCAACTACAACGGTATTTTCAATTGAAATGTTTGATCAAACAAGAACAAGATTTGACCGATGGCTGGAACGATTGGATAGTGCCTATACAGTGTTTAATATTCAAGAGGAGGTCAAAAAGGCGTATCTACTACACTACATTGGACCCGAGACGTACGACGTTGTTTGTGATAAAACAGCACCTCAGAAACCTGCGGAATATACATACAAAAACCTTGTCGATTTGATGAAGCAGCATTATAATCCAGAGCCCTTGGAAATAGCCGAAGAAGTTCCACATGCGAAAACAGCAAGACGGTGAAACGGTAAACAACTTTATCACAGCACTTCGAAAACTGGCAATATACTGCAAGTTTGGTACATATCTTAATACAGCATTACGAAATCAATTAGTGTTTGGTCTCAGGTCAGTTAATATACAAAATAGATTATTAGAATGTTAGGATTTAACATTAGAGTAAGCGTTAAGTACAGCTATGTGCATGGAAATGTCAGCCAAAAGTACAGCTGAATTAAAGAGTGAAAATATACATACAATACACACTCATGTAAACAAGAAACGACAGGACCATGCTAGTAGCAGTAATACATATAGAAATTATAAGCCAAATATTGTGAAGAATAGAAATGTAGAACCACATATAAGTAGTAATATTACATATACAAATGATAGGAAGATATGTTTTCGTTGTGGCTCAGATAAACATTTAGCACATAAGTGTACCAATAAAAATTTATATTCTTATTGTAAAACTAAAGGTCATTTAAGTAAAGTTTGTTTAAGGTCAAATAAAAATAGTAATACCAATTTAGTTAGTACAGATGTAAACACAGTAGTAGAAATAATGAATGTTAATAATGGAAATGAATCATTACGAGATAAATTTGTACTCGATGTCAAAGTTAATGGGATGATGTTAAAATTTGAAGTATTTTGAAGAAATTTGTTACCTGAACATTTGTGCCATACCTTATTCCCAAATATACCAATCAAAACCACAAACTTAAAATTACGTTCATATTGTAACAATGAATTGCACGTATTGGGATATATTGACGTTGAAGGAGAATTAAACAATTTGAAATTGCAATTAAAATTATACATAGTGAACAGCGACCGACAACCACTCATGGGAAGAGAATGGATACGACCATTAAATGTAAATTTTCAAAATATTGGAAAAATCGAAATAGCAAATACTGAATTACAATTACAAAAATTATTACAGTCATTTTCAAATGTATTCGAGGAAAATATTGGTAAAATTAGGGGTATTCAGGCGAAATTAAATGTTAAAGAAAATGTAAAACCTGTTTTTATAAAACATAGACCAGTTCCGTTCGCGTTAAAACCTAAGATAGAAACTGAAATTGAATTAATGGTTAAAGAAGGAGTACTAACCAAAGTACATACATCATATTGGGCTACACCTGTCGTACCAGTTGTTAAAGCAAATGGACGAATTCGTTAATGCGGAGATTTTAAAATCACTGTAAACCCAAACCTTATAGTAGACGAACATCCTTTACCTACAGTAGATGACCTATTTGCGGCAATGGCTGGAGGAAATAAATTTTCTGTTATAGATTTATCGCAAGCATACTTACAGATGGAAGTTAGGGAATCAGATAGAAAATTCATTACATTAAGTACACATAAAGGTTTATATCAAAGTTCAAGGTTAATTTACGGTATAGCCAGCGCACCTGCAATTTGGCAACGCGAGATTGAAAATATACTACAGGACATACCCGGAATATCTATATTTTTGGATGATATCAAAATTACAGCTCCAGATGATAAAACTCATATAGAAAGATTACAACTAGTTTTAAGTAAGTTATCATTTTACAACATTAAAGTTAATTTACAGAAATGTCAATTCATGAAAAACGAGATACAATACTGCGGTTATACGATTGATGAATCCGGTCTACATAAATCGATGGAAAAGATTGAAACTATTCAAAACATACATACACCTAGAAACAAAACTGAGGTAAGAGCTTTTGTTGGACTTGTCAATTATTACGGGAGATTTTTCAGAAACCTAAGTCAAACATTACTACCATTAAATAATCTCTTAAAAGACAAAGTAGCGTTCAAGTGGACAGCAAAATGCAATGAAGTATTTGTTCAAATCAAGAAACAAATACAGTCACCAACAATTTTAGCCCATTACGATCCACAGCTACCACTCGTACTTGCAACAGATGCAAGTCCGTATGCGGCAGGCGCTGTACATTCACATATTTACCCGGATGGTACAGAACGTCCGATACAATTTGCTTCAAAAACATTGAATAATGTACAATCTAAATATGTACAGATCGATAAGGAAGCATATGCAATCATCTTCGGAGTAAAACGATTCCATCAATATTTGTATGGAAGAAGATTCAAATTACTTACAGACCATTTACCTTTAGTGCACATTTTTTCTCCGAGAAAAGGCTTACCAATTTTTTCAGCTAGTCGTATGCAACACGATGCTTTATTTTTACAAGGATTTGATTTTGAGATTGTTTACAGAAATACACGATTTCATGTTAACGCAGATGCAATTTCTAGACTACTTACAAGTACAGAAAAAAAGGAAGTATACGATGAACCAGATTGTTTTGAAATACGCCAAATTCAGACATACAATTCCATGATTTAGCGACCGAGACTGCGGAAGACGAGAAATTGAAACCTTTATTAATATGATCACAAAAAGGAACTAAAATAAAAATCTTCAGATAGATTTGGTATTCAACAGGAAGAGTTTACGTTACAAAGCAATGTCATTATGAGAGGACCAAGAGTAGTGATACCACAGAAATTTCGAAAAGCAATACTAGATGAACTACACAGTTCCCATTTTGGCACGGTAAAAATGAAACTGTTGGCAAGAAGTTACTGCTGGTGGCCAGAAATAACGGAGGACATAGAAGAGTTATCGAGAAATTGTTATAATTGCAACAAAATTAAAAATAATCCGAGCAAGGAAGTAATCTATCCGTGGATAGATGCAAAGAATCCTTTCGAGCGAGTTGATGTTGACTTTGCAGGACCTTTCATGGGATATTATTTTTTCATTTTAGTCAATGCGTTCAGCAGATGGCCAGAAATACACCCAATAAAAAACATTACCACTAAAGATTTTTAGCACATTTGGGATACCTTCAATATTGGTTAGCGATAATGGTAGCCAACTGACGTCAGCAGAGTTTCAAAAATTCCTAAAGCAAAACGGAATAATCCATAAATTGAGTGCACCCTTTCACCCAGCTATTAATGGCTTAGCAGAAAGATATGTTCAAACATTTAAACAGGCAATTCGAGCAATTAAGTGTACTGATATCAACTTAGGATTAGCACAGTTTTCATTACAGTACAGAAAAACTCCAAATCAAACTACCGGAGTAAGCCCATCGTAACTAATTTTCAATAGAGAAATAAGGTCAAGATTGGATCTTATAAAACCTACTACGCAAGAAGTTACAAGAAAAGAAGATACGGTTACAAAATTAACAGAGGGAGAGAGAGTTGCAGCCAGAGATTACAGTGGGGAAGAAAAATGGCAATTCGGAAGAATTAAGGAACTATTGGGAAAATTACACTATAAATTCAATTAGATGATGAGAGGATATGGAGGATACATCAGGATCAAATAAGGAAAATTGGTTATAATACACCACAGATGGTAACATATTCACGCATGAATCATAACACCAACATTGAACCTGAGAATGATACATCTATACAAACTCAACCAAGAGACATGCAAATAGAAACCTCAAACTTTATCCCAGCTCCATTGATCCCACAACCTGAACCTACCTTTTCTGAAAATAGTCTACGCAGATCAACTAGAGTAATAAAACCAACAAATAGATTAGATTTATAGGCATAAGAATTACATGTGGGAAAGGGAAGTGTTATATCCTGAGTGTATAAACTTTGGTAGTTGGTAAGATTATTTTCTGGGGAATTTGAACGGGTACACAAAAGGGTGTGGTACACACTGTTTAGAAATGTATTGAAGAATAAATATGTCAATGTAAGCTTGTTGTGAATATAAGTTCGAAAACCTACAACCGTCTTTTATTTATTATACCTCCTGCCTTTACAAATACAACATATCCCTTTACATAAAAGTCCATCAGGTTCAAGTCAGGTGATCTAGGTGGCCATGTAATAGGCCCACCTCTACCTATACATCGGTCACCAAACGTATTATTTAAATGCTCATGCACTTCGTAACTGTTACGAGGTGGAGCACCTTCATACAAAAACCACATGTGTTAACGCACGTTGCTCTAGGAGGTATTCCTGTTGTTCGCATAAGTGTGAATATCTTTGTTACTTTAGTTTTATTATAATTTTTTATTTGTACATTATTTTGTGTGTACTATTTTCAGCAAAAAATAAAGCTCCAATTTTTTATCACCCTGTATATATTTGCAATTCCCCGACTGTAGCAACATAAGCGATGGCATTAAATAATTTTTAAAATGTAGAAAGATACTAAATACATTTCGATCTCTAGGCTTTTTATGATGTTGATTTTAAGAACAAGGGAACCTTGGAATTGTTAATATATCAAGTCTGTCTATGATATTTGTTATCAGATGGTGACCTTCAAGGTTGGCAAGCAGCTGATGAAAAGATTAAACTTATTTGTCGGGAAGCTACACAATATTGCGAGGTTAAGCAGATTCTTGTTTTAATAATCGTGGTATATAATTAATTGTTTATATTATTAGAATTGCGGAAATAATTCAAAAAGATTTACCATACATAAATGTTACACGCCACACTGCCAGTGCCTTTATTCCAATTTTTATTTATTTATTTGACAAATATTTTAATCTCCAGTTAATTAAAGGTTTTTAACTTTTCCGAGAACGTATTGTTCTTCAAAAGTATTTTTAATAATATAAAAAATATTATTAAAAATGGGGTGTGAAGAACACAATACAAGTTCATTTATGTATTTTTGAATGTATCTTCTCCAAAGACGTAGATACGTATTTCACATTTCTACATGTTCGTCGGTACGCCCCTGTTGGAGAAGAGACACATTCAAAACAAACATAACTACGTTAATATCTAGCCGAAATTATTCAGACAGAGCGTCAAGGAATATTCAGCGCTGTCTACATAATAACAGCCGAACTAGACGTGTTTTTTATAGTCGGTAACCACCGTATCTATAAAAAACTGTATTCTCGTGTCTTCATTACTTGTCGACGTGAGCCGAATTTGTATATGACAACATAATTTGAAACATACTTGAGTGGGTAAAACCTCACTAAATTTGTATAATACAAAAGTATTTTTAATAATATAAAAAATATTATTAAAAATGGGGTGTGAAGAACACAATACAAGTTCATTTATGTATTTTTGAATGTATCTTCTCCATCTTCTCCAAAGACGTAGATATCTACGTCTTTGGAGGAGACCTATAATAACCTATAATAAGAACATTTTAATATAAATAATCACATCGTGTGTAATATATGCAGGTGATATGAAGTATAACGGGTGTTCATTTGAAAAGTCAATCTAGTAGCATGTGATTTACTGAGAACATTTTGAAGTATGTCGTAAATTAAAATTTACTACTTAACCTACGAAGTCGTATATTTTGACAGTTTCATACATACAAATAAATAACAAATGTGACTGACATTATCAAGTGTCATTTGGATTTACGTTTACGGAACAACAAACACATACTAATATATATGCGTCTTATTCTATCAAAATTTCAAAGTAACCTAGATTGACTTTTCAAATGAACACACGTTACTGTCTTAGTGCATTTTGCCATTTATTGAAAACATCCACAAGGCTATATATTTGCATGTAAAACGTCTGTAAAACGTTTGTAAAATATCGAAGTTATTAAAAAAATATCATACATTTTAATCTATTATACGCAAGGATTTCAATTGTAATGTTTGCAATAAAGATTAATTTTTTCAAATAATATTATAAATACTTTTTTCGAATTAAAAATTTAAATATACACAGATTTATTTGACAATATTCAAAAAATTAAGAAGAGCATGGAGCATATACTTACATATGTAGATAATTCTTGACCTTTGCTTGATGTTAAATCGTCAATCTAACGCTCTTGCTCAGGCCTTTCTTTCTCTCCTATTACTATGCTTTCCAGAGCTGAGTTTAAGTTAGTTCTATGTTAGTAATTGATTCTACAAAGTTATACTATTCTTTCTTTATGTAACGATACTCTAATTGTTCCAGTTCTTATTTACTCTTTTACATTATTTCAACCTTCTTTTTCTGCTTGGTCTACCTCTTCGTCGTTTTCATTTCACATTGTATTCTAAGCTCTGCTTGATAATAATTGTATATTCATTCTTCAGAATTTCCTTGAAGTTCCAAAAAGCTATCACCTTTCCCGTTGAATACTGTATTTTCGCTTATCTTTATGGTAAAGACGTTTTATGCATTCACTGCAATGACTATTGTTTTGTTGGAGCCTTGTAGTGGTACATCCAGATTTCAACGTGTGTGAGTGTTCCGTGTATATCTGGAACAAACGCATAGCGCACAGATCACTGCTAGGCACAGGGAAACCACGCCATCTTTACAGCACAGGAATAAATATCTCTGACTACGCCGACTGAGCACATTTCTATTAGAACACGCTCTAGAAAAGGATGAAGGAGAGCTCAGTTCATCAAACGTCGAGACATGAACGGTTCGCCTTAAAACGAGCTCCAAACGCGGTTCAAGACCCAGAAGAAGATCGTAACAATAATAATAATAAATAAAGGCTATCCCTGACAAAAACACGGTTTCTCCAAATGGTGATGTATATACTAAAGCTGAACTCTATGCAACATATAACAAGTGTTCATTTGAAAAGTCAATCCAGTATCATGTGATTTACTGAGAACATTTTGAAGTATGTCGTAAATTAAAATTTACTACTTAACCTACGAAGTCGTATATTTTGACAGTTTCATACATAACAAATAAATAACAAATAATAGGTATTTATTGAAAACTATAACAAATGTTGATAATGTTGTCCTTCAAGATCAATGCATTTTAAAATCCTCCGTTCAAAATTTCTGATGATATTCTGCAACATTACTGGGTTGTTATTAGTTTCCATGCATTTCTATTCGATTTTCTGTAGCATATCATTCAAATTCAATATAGGTGTTCGAAATATGTTATTTTTTAGATAAGACCACAAAAAGAAGTCGCAAGGTGTTAAATTGCATGAACGTGCAGGCCAGGCAATTTCAGTATTTCGACTAATTCTACGCTCATAAAAAAAATCTCTTAAATAATCCAAAGATTCTGCAGTACAGTGACAAGGTGCTCCGTCTTGTTGGAAATATGCATTTTGAAGTTCATCATCATGCAACTGATTGACAAATGGTTGTAAAATTTCCGTACGGTTTCTTTGAGCAGTTAACGTTCCTTGAAAAAATATTGGTCCAATGATTCGCCTTTGGCTTATCGCTGCTCAAACACCAATTTTCTCTGGATGTAGCGATTCTTCATTAATTACATGTGGATTTTCACTACTCCAAATTCTTGTATTTTGTGAATTTGGGTATCCCGTTTTATAAAACCATGCTTCATCAGTAAAGATGACTCTTTGCGAAAGTTCTCCATTATTATTCATATTTACAAACCTATTACAAAGGTGTAGTCTACGTGGGTAATCATTTCTAACAATTCTTGTACTGCTGTGACACGGTATTGATAAAGTTGCATATCTTTTTTTAATAACTTGTGAGTTGTTCTAACAGAAAGGTTTACTTGTTGACTCAAATGTCGAACAGATGCTTGTGGTTCATTTTCCATTATTTCTTCAACACGATTGACAACTTGAGGTGTACGTTTCTTAACTGCTCCGCTTCCTGATTTTCTTAAGAGACTACCAGTTTCAGAAAAAAGTTCTAAAGTTCTATCCAAAGTATTCCTAAATTATATATAATCTATTACAAAATGTGGAAACTCAACTTGAAATTCTACGATGCAATCTTGAACTGAATAAACCCATAAACCATCAATTTTATTACCAGTTCGAAAAAAAGCCTGGACTAAAAAAAATTTATGTTCTAAAGTGAAAGCCATTTTAAAACTGAGAAGCAATTTATTTAAACCAGAATCGACGCACGATTATTTTATGCACTAACTAATATTTGTGATTGACATTATCAAATGTCATTTGGATTTACGTTTACGGAACAACAAACACATACTAATATATTTGCGTCTTACTCTATTAAAATTTCAAAGTAACCTAGATTGACTTTTGAAATGAACACACGTTATACTGCTTTTGACACTGTTAGTTAACTACTTACTGCTAGTGCATTTTATGTTGATTGGTTTTTGCTTTAAGTTTGGTGCCGATGTCCAAAAGTTTAGTTTGTATGGTTCTATGTAATAAATAATTATTTTTAGAACAAACTTATTGTTTGCGGCATTTTTTTTGGAAGTTGGTGTTATTTCTACTACGATTTTTTTTTATCTTATGTCGGTTTCTTTCAAAATCAGGTAGGAAGAGCTGTGGCTAAACGATCTCTTTATCTCAAACTCTTTTTTAACTGAAAATTATTTTGACACTTTTCTTTCTTGTAATATTTTGTTTCCCATTTTTCTCAAAGATCATCCCCGCTTACTTCTCCAGTTTATACGGTGTTTCCAACTGTCTCATTGACTCACATAAACTCTGTTCATTGGAATTCTTTTGAAGTTGTTTCATGATAATTATTTGGTCTATCATCGGTTTTTACACGTTGAATCCTTTTTAACATTTTCCCACAAGCTCGTGATGATATGTACTTAAAAGGCTTCTAAGAATCTTCGCTAGCACGTTATCTCGCACATTTATAAGTGGTATTTCTTGATAGTTGTTACAGTCTTATCTGGCTTGTTTTTTATGTATTGGCAAACAAAAATTGAGAACCTTGCAATTATTACCTTATCTTCGTAGTATATAATACGTAAAATTCTTTTGCCGTTTCTATTAAAAACTTTATTATTATTCGCTTTTAATAGTTCTAGTAGTTATTTCATATTATCAGTTGTTTATATTAATAAAGGCATTCACAGTTTTAATCTTACTTTTTATAGTCACATTGCTTTGATCCAAATTTTTAACAATTAATGGTCTTATATAGAAACATTGTTTTGTCGTATGATCGATCTGAATATTGGTATAGGAATAATTTCCTTCTTAAAGTCAAGTTAGTAAGTTTAATAGATTTTGCTATAAATTTTCTAAATTAAGGCTGCTTTGAGATGCAATAGTATATTAAAACATAAGTTTCGTTAGGCACCATTTTGTCGCACGAGTTCAGTTTAGAAAACGAGCCGTGACAGTGGCGAGTTTCTTAAAGAACTAGTGAGACAGAAGGCCATATGAAACGAGTTTTTTATACTATTTTTTCTATTGTGCATTTTTTACATAAAAAATTGACACTATTTAATTTGAAAGTTCAGAGTTTCATTTTTAAATAAAGTATGCAGTTGCTCACATTGATACATAACATTTTTAAATTTAAATGTTGCTGTTCACGAAATATTATTTATTACTTTTCGTTAACATTACTTGATATTTCATTTAAAAATATAAACATAAGTAACATAGAAACTAATATACAGAGAGCGGACTGAAGCGATTGAATGGCCAATTGCCCCGATAAAACGTTGTGGCGGTCTCAGGTATAGTGTGCACGTTATAACAGCCTCACTATTTGCTTGCTAGATTGCATTCCCCGAGCAGGCGTTGTTATTTCCGGCGTTATGAATAGGGCATTATGTTTATTCCTTCCTAATTCAATTCAACAGTGGAGTGTAAGACGGAATATACATTTATATATTATTTCGTTAGACTTCGTTGAAATAATCGCTTAAAAAATTATATCCGCTAATTTCCAAAGTGTATTCTCGTGTTTATATGCTGTTATACATGCATATACGTATACCGATAGGACCAGCTCGGAACGGGCCATAACCTGCAATAAGTGGCAACAGCGAATCCTCTCTACGCGCAGTAGCTTAAATTGCCGCACATTGCAGTTATGAATTTAGTAAGACTTAAACCGCGCAAGGATATAGTCGTTTGCATATTCGTTCTGTATACGTAATTTGCCCATTTTCTTCAGACATCACAATGTCCAATTTATTATTATTATTGTATTCTTAGCTGCTACGGAAAAGTAATTTTAAGTAATAAAAAAACAATAACGTTTTCTAAAAGATAAAAGTAAAAAAAATCAATAATTCTGCAAAATAAATTTAAACTAACGAACAAACCCTCACGTCTCTCTCCTCCCGATCGGCAGGTATTAGAGGGATATGAGGATGTTCGTCAATTTGTTGGCATTTGCGGCAATTTCCGACTACACAGCCATATTTCCTAAACGCATTTACGATCCTTTCCATCGTCGAATGCGAAGGAATACGCCGATTTACGTACTCTACAGTAGGGCTGGGCGAAGATCGATTCCAAAGCATCGATACCTATTCCGATTCCGGTACTCGCTAAGTATCGATGTATCGGGTAGCGAGGTATCGGGTAGCGATGTATCGGGTAGCGAGGTATCGATTCCAAAGCATCGATACCTATCGATACTTTAGCGATTCCAGTACTCGCTAAGTATCGATGTATCGGGTAGCGATGTATCGGGTAGCCATGTATCGGGTAGCTTACCTTTGTGCATTTTTTTAAATGAGTATGCGTACATCATAGGTATATAAGTTGTTGTTTTATGCAAAATGACAATTTAGAATTTTCTTATTTTTCATGCAAGGATTAAAAAAGAACTACATACATAAGTCTGCAGCTAGTATAATTATAATTTTACCTTTCGGAGGCCAATATTTCAACGTCAGTAACTTCACTATCACCGTCTCTTTTGTCTTTCTTTTCAATAATATTAAAATATATAAAAGGATGAACACATTTTATATGCTTTAGCATATTTGTAGTATTACTAGTATACTTATATTCTTTTTTACATACATTACAACTCACGCCCTGGTCGTTAATTTTATCAAAGTATTTCCAAACTACACTATTTTTTTTCGACATTTTGGTACGTACATATCCACTTATTACACCAAGTTATAAGAACAAAGTGATGAAGCTTAAAATGATATGAAATATAAGTGCTTATATTAAACTTTAGACGACGAATAAAGGTAGGAATTATAATAAATCAAAATTAGGGAACAGCAAAAATTTGTTGACACATAATTTATATAAAGCAGTGTTGAGAGAAATATAGGTGACATTCATATTCATATAAATATAAAACACTTCCCTGTTCTATAGAATGCACAATACACAATACACGACTGTAAATTGGAACTAAAATAAACAAAATATAATATAAATATGTAGTATTAATTAATATAAGGTAAAAAAAGTTGGGTCAAGAATTCTTATCAAGCTATTGTAGGTATAAAACGTGCTTGGTTTGTTTCTATTTTGAAATGAATATTTTAGGCTTTTTGTATAATTTTGTAATAGCACGCATATTTGCCTATTTTATCTTTCTGCGTTTTTTAAATGTATATAAAAATAACTTTTTAAGTAAAGAATTTTTAAGTATGTATGCATAATATATATTTTAAAGACGTTGGTTATTATGCGTAGCAAATTCCATATTATGACATAACTTTAATTATTACAAACAAAAAAAACAAAATATCACAATATTGCAAATTTCATACCGTAGTTATGGTAGAATCGGTAAATTAATTTTACATCTCTTGAAACCGATATCAAACAATCGACACCTAGAAAACGGGTTATGAATACTGATTCCTAGGTATCGAATCAAGGTATCGATTCCAAGGTATCGATTCAAGGTATCGATTCCAAGGTATCGATTCCAAGGTATCGATTCCAAGGTATCGATTCCAAGGTATCGATTCCAAGGTATCGATTCAAGGTATCGATTCCAAGGTATCGATTCCAAGGTATCGATTCCAAGGTATCGATTCCAAGGTATCGATTCCAAGGTATCGATTCCAAGGTATCGATTCCAAGGTATCGATTCCAAGGTATCGATTCCAAGGTATCGATTCCAAGGTATCGATTCCAAGGTATCGATTCCAAGGTATCGATACTTTACCGATTCCAGTACTCAGAATCGATACCGTACACAGACCCGATACATCGCTAAGTATCGATACCTCGATTGGTATCGGTACCCGATACCGAAAACGCCGGTATCGCCCAGCCCTACTCTACAGCAAATAAATCAGAGGTTGTTCGACAGGAATTGCCGGCAAGATACCACGAAACTATTTGTATCTTCTCTGCGGTTCTATACACTGACATGATAACTACCTTTACGTTTACACAGCTAAATCCGAATGACGGGCAATCTGTTGCTCTCGATCATCGGACTTATGTATGCGCACGCGGAGTGGCATCGTACACACGTTGCCACATCGCATTACGTTCCATACGTATATTGTTGCGTATGGCCCGTAGCGGGCTGAACCTATCGGTATGTAATTATTGTTCTTGAGATAGTATATTTTCTATTCTCTTCTATAAAGGATTATTGCTGTTTTCGTTTCTTTCAGTGTTTTTTGATTACAACGTTTAGAATTTTAAAAAATGCGATTTACTTTGTTATATTGTATATTTATCCTATAATTTTTTTTTAAATATTAAGTTTAATTTACTACCTTGTTTTTGGAGTAATTTTCGTTTTTTCTTTTTAGTCAATTTCTTTCTGTTCTTCGTATTTCTCTTTATTTTCATTAACTATGGAAAATTCTCGTAGAGCAACTATGGTAGGATGTACTAGAGGCCATACAGATGGGTTGCATATTCGTAATGATACCGAGATATATTGCAGCGCCTTTTCATTAAGTTTACGGCGTTCACGAAAGTGTAATGTGCAGAGATATGTTTCTTCGAAAACTCATCAAGATAACATATGATCATCTGTACCTGACACTTTTAACGAAGCTTTCATGGCGGTCAATATCCCATTCAAAAAGCTTAACAATCCAGTTCTTAAGAGGTTTCTTACAAAATATACTGATCGTCATATACCAGATGAATCTACTTTACGTAAATACCACTTACCAAAATATTATTTGAGAACCATTGAAAAAATACGAACCAACCTATCTGGTTATTATCTTTGGGTAAGTGCAGACGAAATAACGGATGTAATGGGACGATATGTGTTAAATGTGGTTGTTAGTACTCTTCATCCGACAACTTCATGCCAACCATACTTAATTGCAACTAAAATGTTGCCAGACGTAAATGGTGAAACAGTTGCAGAAGTAATTGATCAATGTATTCATAATATTCTGTCATCGGATAACAACTATAAAGAAAAGATGCTAGATGCTAAATTTTTGACTGATGCGGCAGCTTATATGTAATTATTCTTAAGGGTGTGAGTAATGGTTCTTATGCTGATATGATTTTGAAGTGGTAGCAAAAGTGACTCGAAAAATCAAAGTTGTCGAATGAAATAATAATCTAAATTCTTCGGTAAAAAAAACAAGAAGTTTTCAAAGTAAAATAAAATGTTTAATATGATCTATCGGTTTAAGGTAAGTGTGTACATTTACTATTACAAATGTTATAACCAAACTATCTGGTCACGTGATCACATGAAAGGTTTCTAAGTTTTGAAGTCACGTAATTATCAATTAATACACTTAAATGATTGAATTCTCTAATTATCACCACAGAAAGAACTGTATATTTCTCTTTTAAATGCTAAATTTAACTAATCGAAAATGTATTTACGTTTATAAAAGTATCAAAACGATTATTATTTAGCAAAATTTTGAATTAATATTATATTTTAAATGTGAATTAAAAAATACTCAAATGTAAGTGATTCTTGCTTCTGGAAGTTCTGCTGGTAGTCGGTAACGTTTCGATGAGACTAGGGCTTCTGTAGAGCTCGTACGATGTTTAGTGTCCCTCGCAATATTGATATGCAAATTCTAACCTCTATTCCAGTGGTTGATGTTTTAAAATGTATTCTTCGGAAGCGTAAATGACTGACACTAATATTTCTTTTTACTTGGGGTAAGTAACTGCAGTTTTTCCACTTGTTTTTAATCAATTAACGGGAGCTTATAAAAAGACGCGTAAAGCAAACGCCAATTAAGTTGGCGCGAGGAGGGGTAAGTACGCGCAGGATTAGAAGTAGTGGGGAGATTTGTATTTGGTTTTACATCAAATGTCAGATAATCCTAACCTCTGAGCATGTATCACTTTATGATCCCCTAGCAAAGACATTATGTTCCGTCAAACATCAATGACAAATGTATTCTGATAATTACTTGAGTAGTGGGGTTGGACGTTTTTAAAAACGGCTTCTGCGCACCCCCTCCTCGCGCCAACTTAATTGGCGCTTGCTATACTTATTTTTAATTTTTTCCAGAAGATTCTAGTATCAATTGTTATTTTCATGGCTTCTCATTCGATATTATTCGTAAAATTTAATCCATTTTAAAATAGTTTATGAGACTTAGAGAATAAATTGTAAAATTATTAAATCTAATATACATGTGTCAAATTTTAAATTACAAATATTCGGTACAGCGCTAGTGCGTACATTTGATTCTACATCTTTCCGCCATAGACTTTTTAAATAGTACAGTCGTTACATAAATATATTGAACATATTTTAATTCTATTAAATAAGTTAAAAAAAAACTTTGGAAATACAAAAATATAAAAGAAAAGGACATCAAAAATAGAAAAGACAAAAATTTAGATAAATACAAACATGAATACAAATTGTTAATGCGCGAATCTAACTTATTTAATAATTTCATAGGAAATATACAGTTATTCTGGCCGCTTAAATTCTAACTTATGTTAACGGTTTTATTAATGTCTCTTTTCCTGTTCCTAGGCTTTCTTATGAGGGTAGTAGACTCATAACAATATATATATATATATATATATATATATATATATATATATATATATATATATACCGTATGAACGCCCGGGAGTGATTGATCTACCACAATGTAGTAAGACGAAGACGAATAGCGAGTTTATGTGGTTAGGGTTGAGAGTATATTCAGTCTGTTCCACTGTCTAACTGTACGGGCGTTCCCTTTCTTTATCCAACACATTCTACATACGATCTAAGTACGAATCAAATAATCTCTTTCTAATACATTGAATATCCCTATCAGTCGCTCAAAGTGTTCAAGCAAGGCGTCCGATATATTTAATCGGAAAACAAGCTTGCGCACTATGTAGGTTATTTTGTATAATCATCGAACGCTATCGACTGCTGATCCAGTTGCTCCTTGTCATCCGTACGTAGAGTACGTATAGAAATGTTAACAAATGTCCGTCGTAATTTTTATAACCGATTGGGTTACTGCTCGGCTCAAGAGGGTGGTTTATTTTTTTCAATAAGAGTTACGGTTTTGTTTCATAATTTTATATTATTTGTGTTTTCATTTGAATAAGAATTTTTTAAGTTCAAGCCACGAAGCTATGATGAAACTTATCATTGAATATTTAGCGATGAAAATTTCTGATGCTTCGCCGGTAAGAATTATTATTATGCAGTAAACAAAAACTCTGCACTTTACGGCGAATTGTATTTTATGATACTTTCAACTATATTATATCATTTTATTTAAATTTAAATGTTAAATTTAAAGTATTATGGCCGAAGAGACATAAACAAAAGTATCCGTTATTGTAGGGACGTTGACAGCCGGCATATGACTAATAGTGCGAAAAGCAACGGTGTAGTCGGATAAAATATCCAAATTCGTACATTAACCATAAATAATATACTACAAATAATTTTGTAGTTTGTTAAACAATTAGTTATTAATTTGGAATATTTATTTTGATACATCATTTATTAATAAACAGCCATAACGCTTTCTTAGTTCACCACAATTAAATACGCCCTGTAGGAGTTTAACGTATGTAGCCCCTCCCACTTGCAGTTGGCCTGTCATTACTTATATATCCATCGATCGCTCGACGTTGTTCACACGGTATATATATATATATATATATATATATATATATATATATATATACCGCCTAATTCTGAGCAAACGCAACGATGCGAATGTATGAATATATCTCCCGCTCCAAATAGAATTCCCCTGAATGCTGTAGGCGTGTCAACATCGATGTCATATGTCATACATACTTACATATTATGGAGCCGCGTAAGAAAAATTATCTGATTACTAAATTACTATTAAAGGACTATAAATTGTTTAGTCCTGTGTTATTGTAATGATTTTATAATAAATAAATTGCAATACGTTATACTGACGATGGTCACACAAAGCGTAATAAAATTATTAATAAGCGGTTAAGAAAATTGCAAATAAGGCATCAAGAGATTTAATAAATTAAATTTTAATAATAAAGGTAACAAAAACTATTCATAGTAAACTAAATAAACTTAAGAAATAAATAAAAACTAAATTAAATTCTTGTAATGTAAAGAAAAATTTACTCTTACAGATAATAAAATAAATTGTTCATAATGAGAAATTAATTATATAATAACGGAAATTCATCCGTTTAAACTCATCACCGTAAAATAATTGATGATGTTTGGAATATTTATAATTACGAAAACCATTTAATTTTAGTATGCGGTTAACGGAAGAGCAGCATATGCCTAAATCGTTGGAAATATCGCTATGTGTCAAATTTGAATTTAGTTCTATTGCAGCGCATACTAAAATGAACGTATCATAAGGAACTCCGGCAAATAAGTCACATATTCTTTGATAAGAATTATCAGCGTGGTACCATTTCATCATTTCGGCTTTCTCTTCTAGTGTATAACGTGGCATTATCACTATTCAGACGCTTAAGAGACTCCGTATAGGGTGACAGTGGTGACACTAATTTGTGACATTAATTGTCAAATCGTTGCGCGACAGACTGTTTTGTGATTGGCTAAACGCGTTCAGGAGATTTGTATTCGAAGCGGGAGAAATATTCATACATTCGCATCGTTGCGTTTGCTCAGAATTAGGCGGTATATATATGTATATATAATATTTTCGTGACCTTGGCATGATATGGTAAATTCAATCAGTTGGCGATTAAAGGTCTGGCTTTACTTCAAAGTACAAGGTGGCGCAAAATTAATCATCCAATTTTGTTTTTGAATAACTTTTTTAGTAGATTAAAAAAAAAAATTTTGAGTGGTGAAAATCTTTATTTGGACCTTTACAATTTCTTCTGTTAATTGGAAAATATAATATCCACCAAGTGGCTGTCGCCAGTATTGATACACATTTGTGCCCGTTTTATCGCATCTTCCATAACTTTCCGCACGATTTCTGGTGATAACTGTTCGCATTCCTGTCGAATATTCTCCTTAAGGGCTGCGATTGTCTGAGGCTTGTTGGCATAAACCCGCGACTTCAAGAAGCCCCAAAGAAAGAAGTCTGGGATGGTTAAATCGGGTGATCTTGCTGGCCATGCCAAATCGCCAAAACGGGAGATTACGCGACCAGGAAATGCTTCCTTCACAATATCCATTGTGGCTCCTGCTGTGTGTGCGGTTGCACCGTCTTGTTGAAACCACATGTTCACCAAGCCCCCCTCATTCAATTCTGGCAGTAAGAAGTCGTTTGTCATGGCCCTGTAGCGTTCGCCATTAACAGTAACCGTATTGCCGATGGCATCCTCAAAAAAATACGGTCCAATCACTCCTCCCGCGTGAACACCGCACCACACAGTAGCCTAGAGTGGATGTAACGGCTTTTCGTGCATCACACGCGGATTTTCAGTGCCCCAGAAATGAAGATTTTGCTTATTGACGTAACCGCTTAAATGAAAATGCGCCTCGTCGCTCATGATGATTTTCGACTGAAAATCGTTCACTTCGTTGTTGAGATTGAGGATGGCTCTACAGTAATTCACACGCGACTGAAGGTCAGCAGGCATTAACTGATGCACTGTTTGCGCTTTATATGGGAACATGTGTAAGTCTTTCACTAAAATTCGCTGTAGGGTCCGTCTGCTGATGCCCAATTGCGTGGCATGTCGTCTGGTTGATGTTTCTTCGTTCTCAGCAACATCAGCAGCCACAGTCGCGATATTCTCGACAAAACGACCAGTCCGGTGGCGGCCACGCCCTGGAAGATCTCTTGTGGTTCCAGTCTGTTCGAGTCGAGCAGCTAAGCGGCGTAATGTTTGTCCAGTTGGCGCGACACGATTAGGAAATCGACGACGAAATTCACGCTGCGCTAACACCACCGACCGATTATTGGTAAAAAAAATCGACACAATTATTCCACGCTCTTGCGGAGTATAGCGCTCCATTGTTTGTCTGTTTGTATTCTGCAGCTGTCTAGTTCACAAATGTCAAATATGATTGACGTACGACGCCATTTGCAAAAGTTATAACATCTTCCGACAGGGTGATTAATTTTGCGCCACCTAGTATATATACCCAAAGCAACCCTACACGTTTCGGCAATGATGCCTTTATCAAGGATATAAAATATAAATCTATTTATATTTTATATCGTTATATCTCTACTACGATTGAAGTTGTATGTTTAAACCACCGAAGAAAAGATCCAAATAATAAAGTGGTATTATGCAGGTAGTACTTTACGAGAAATCGTTGGACAATTTGCCTTTGCGTTTGAAAATCGCCCAATTCTTACTGAACATACTGTAGTAAATATTATTCATAAGTTTAAGACTTGTGGATGTGTAACAAATTGCCGAAAGTGTTTACATTTAATACAAAGGTTTTTTTAATAATATAAAATACTATTAAAAATATGGTGTGAAGAACACAAATACAGGTTCACTATTAATATTTTTTGTGAACGTGTCCGAACATATCCCTCCCCAGAGACGTAGATACGTATGAGTGAAGACACAAACAAAATGCAATTTCTAGGGAGATGGCTGTGCCATCTCTCTCTGTGTGGAAGGGCGTTGTTGGTTCGCATTGGTTATGTGGACAGGGCGAGGTACTTCGGCTGTCTGACAGGCAGCGCTGAATTTACTTCTACGCTCGGTCTGTATAATTTCTGTGTTATGGCGATGTTGTTCTTTTTTGTGAATGTGTCTGAAGATATCCTTTCTCCAGCAGAGGCGTACCGATGAGCCTGTAGAAAGGCGTAATACGTATCTACGTCTCTGGGGAGGGATATGTTCGGACACGTTCACAAAAAATATTAATAGTGAACCTGTATTTGTGTTCTTCACACCAGATTTTTAATAATATTTTATATTATTAAAAATACCTTTGTATTATACAAAACTGGTGTGGTTTACCTACTCATGTATGTTTCAATTATTCTGATGTTTACATTTGCCTAGAAATAGATATATCAACGAAGAACGCGAAGGTAGAGAAACTGCGATTTGTGCTGCAGCTAAAGCAAATGTATTTATTGCAAAGCAGATATCGGAAGGAAGTGAAGTAAAACAGCGGATGGTACAGAGAGTTTTCAGAAGACATAGATACAAGTGGTGGAAATTTCGTTCTACTCAACAACAATGCACAAAGTACAAGAAAATCAAAATTTTATCAACAATATTTTTTTACCAATGAAACATTATTTCCGTTGTATAGGGCTCACAATTCCCAAATAATCGATTATTGGTCTAAGGAAAATAGACACCTGCGCACAGAAACGTACACACAGTATCCAGTATTGGCTGGCATTTTAACAACGTAAATGTTGGCCTTTTTTTATCGACGGTATGCTTAACAGCGACAAATATTTAGATATGTTAAATAACGATATTATTCCCGCTGTCCAAAACATTAATATCAATTTTGAAGACATTTGGTTCCAGCAAGACGGTTGCCCAGCTCATAATGCGAGGATTGTGAAGGAGTTCTCAAGAAATACCTTCATATTCGCATTGTAAGTAGAAATTACACAATTGGCAGGCCTCCAAGATTACCAGACCAATCACCCAGCGACTTCTTTTTATTAAATTAAACAAAAAGTTAAAATGCCCCTCACGAAAGAGTACGTAATATAAATGAAGTGTGTGTTAAAATAATAAACGCTTTCGTACAATAACGCCTGATATGCTGGTTAACGTCCGGTAAGAATTTTATTACAGATTGGCGTATTGTCAAGAAGAATAGGGTGCTTTATTTGAACATTTAATTTTAGTTTGTATTATATTTTATTACTTTAACTGCTAGAACTTTAATTTACTTTATATCTGTAAGGAGGATACATGTTTCGTTTCACGCCACTGAAAAAAATGAAATAAATTATATTTGAAATACACATTATGACTTTAATTGAACAATACTCCCGCCTACTAAAGGTTAACTGTCGATAAACCAGTTACCTTGTCGCGCACCGGGATACCTTCACATTCTCCACTACAAATCAAACATTTGGCATCGCAAAGTATTTGTCTCTATTTTATATCGAGTGCTCACTCACTCTTGCTATATACAGAGTTAAAATTTGTCGACTACGGTATATGTTACTTGCTTCTACTATTTGTCACTATTTATATAATTTTTTATTTTGAAAGATATACGATATTATTATTATTAATATAGACATAGTAAATTCGCAGTATTGAGAAAAGTTGTGCAAAAAATACATTTTACAGTTTCAAAACTCTCCTATTAACAACGAACATTTAAAGCAAACATATACAATACCAAAGATCGATTAAATTTTATGGCATTGTTTACTGCACTTACTAATAAATTCTTCAGATAAACGTAAATAGGTTTGTAAATAAAAAATACACATTCTTTTGGTATGTCGTTTAATATCAGCACCAAATTGGTATTTGTTTCTGATTCATACTTTTAAGATGAACAGGTTGGAAACTTACAATTTATTTATTATTAAATAGTTAATTGACGAAGGAGATACTTGTTGAAACTTCATTATAACGCTAAGAAATAAGTAATTAAACTTCTAGTTTCAAAAATTCTTTTATTGTAAATACCACTACAATATTGTTTCGCCATACAATGGCTTCATTAGGTGGATGAAATACTTATTTCTTAGCGTTATTTATTATTATATTTAATTTACCTCAAACATCTGAAAAAGTTACTGTGTGACAAAATAATTTTAAGTACAATAATTAAAAAATAAAAATTTCTAATAATATGTGTGTTTATTACTAATGGATATATTTTAAACCACTTATACTGTTTAACAACTGATATTTTAATGTGTACAAAATGTAGAGATCATTATCTTATTTATATCATTTTTCTATTGTAAACTTATTCATTTTAATATTAACAATATTCATTAAATTAATAAAATAAATACATATTTTTGCAAACAAAAATGCACATTCTTAATAATACGAGGGCGATTCGTCACGTAAGTTCCGTTTGTTTATTAAAAAACACCAATACACGAAGAGGAAGCTACTACTTTCAGCTATTTTTCTACATAGCTGCGATTGAGATTGATACATTTGTCATAGCGATGAGTCAGATTTTTAATGTCCTCTTCCTAGAATTCTGCCGCCTGTGAATTAAGCCATGCCGTAACACTGTCCTGCAGTGTGTTTATTGTGGTCCATCGTTCCATAAAGTCTACAAGAAGGACGCCTTTCTTGCCCCAAAAGACAGTGACCATAACTACTCTGGCAGAAAAAGTTTGACGGCACTTTAAAAGTTTCTTCGTGCACGAGTTAGAGTGACCCTACTGCATTGACTGTCTTTTCGTCTCAATGTTGACATAGGCCACCTAAGATGCATCACCTGTTATGATATGCCTGAGGAAATCTTCACCTTCCCATTCTCTTTATTTTATAGTCTTCGGCGAGAAGTTTTGGCGCCCATTGTGAAGAAAAGTTAATCTAAATGTTCAGTAACAACCTTGTACAAAACTGTTCGTGAAATTTGAGGGAAAAAGGCACTCGTTCTGTGATTGTGAATCGCCGATTTTTACGAATTTTCCTTGCCCTTGGCCACAAGTTCGTTCGTTTCAACAGTTGGTCGTCCACTCCGCTCTTCATCATCGACATTAGTTTGTCCTTCTCGAAAGATACGGCACCATCTTCTAACCATACTGTCATTTCTGACATTTTCATCAAGAACAGAACAAAGTTCACGATGAATCTCAGCAGCCTGCACACATCGAATAGAAGCACGCAATTCGCATAGGACGGGAATTTCGATTGCTTCAGCTATTTTAAACGTCCAAAATAGCACCCAAGAATGTCCGAACGATTCTCTCACTAGCACTACCAGAGACACTGAAGCAAACTATACCGCACCGCTGCGATCGCGCCGATATCCGCACTCCTCTGCTCACTAGGCTAAATCGGAACTTACTTTACGAGTTGCACTCGTATATCTTTCTTTCCTGACATGACGAAATGTTAGAAATAACATTACATCTATTGTAACGTTACTTTATAATTTAAATAAATTTATGTTTTAATTAAGTATTATATTTAAAGCTTAGAGAATTTGTGGTGAGGAATCATTAAAATTAGCTTTTCGTTTTAATATCTCGTAAAAAATAAGAAAAATAGGCATTAATAGCCCTTATCTTTATTATTTTCAGAAAAAAAAGACCTAAATCAATACATATTGATATCAATTTTGATTAAAAGAAGAAAAATGTAGTCTTAATTTATAAAAATAATTATACTAAATTAAGTTAATAGAAGCGGCACCGAACATCTCTGGCAATTTATAAAAAGAATGCAGTAAAGATCTTCTTCATTAACTATGTGCGATTTGGGCGTAAGAAAAACGGATATGCACAATGTTTTATACATAAACAAGAAATGCTCAAGCACTCAAGCATTTTATTTTAAACGGTTTATTAAGTCCTTAATTTGCTTTAAGTACAGCTGTATTATTATAATATAATGTATTATATAATATTTAATTCTTATTGATTTAAACTTTATTAGATAGAATGTTTACAGATATTTGAATATGATTGACGTATTACAGTTAGTCTTCTATGTTCTAACCAAACGGGCCTTTAAAGTCTATTATCGGAACTATTCAAGATATAACAAGTGTTAAAATACAATAAAATCATACTACAATTGCAGTGTTAGAGTTAATATATTTTTCGAACTTTGTCTTATTTTATTTTAACATTTGTTATATTATCAAGATTCAACATTTATCTCCTTCGTCAAGATATATATCAACCTGTGGATAGCGGAGGTAAAAGATCATCGGC